>JAKTVD010000008.1:0-364143 GCA_030557035.1 Saturnispora kantuleensis | reverse complement strand
ACATCAACGGGGTACTCCTTAGTTATCTCACCTTCACTCGAGGTGCTCTTCTGATGTATTATCTTCTTAATAAACGACATTGAGAGAGGAGTTCTTACAGCATAAAGCAGAAGAAGGGGGGAATCCGGATTTATATATGGTATTCCGATAGATAAGGAATTTCTGAGCAGAATTATGCATGACCCTATTAAACGCCTGCTCTTGTCCCTTTTGGACCATTTTTTTTGGCGCAATGTAGGAAGATATAAAGAGTGTCCAAGATGGGCACAAATAGAGCTTGCTGGCAGTAAATGGTACCAGAAATGATCCGATCTGTGTCCCGCCTCAAATTGGGTGATCCCAAGATCGCAATACCCTCGGCGTGAAAAATTTTATTCGGCATCAGAAAAAGAAACGTGTTATTCGATGACGTTAAGCGAATTGTTCCATGCAGCTCTGGTTCTGCAATATTAGACACCACGTTGAGTTTACAACCGGCTTAGACAGGCTTGAATTGTCCTGTGCTCATGAGCATTTTGGTACCTTCTGTTAATGGCAATTTTTCTGGAATGCCTTTCAATGGCCGAATGTCAACTAACGGCAAGCGGTACCGAAATGCCTTATGAGGCACTAATGTTTATTTTTTTCGGTCAGCGAATAACTTTGAGCAGGGTGCCAAGCCTGTGTAAACAGAGGGATATCAATTTGGGGGCTTATGAGCGTGGCAGTTTTACGTTATTTGTCTTTATGCTGAGGTGATGCGGCGTGTTAGCCAACTCAGCGTTTTGTCACATGACGTTTTTGCGTCAAATCCAGTATGATTACGTAATGAGGGGTTCTAAACATACTCATCATGTCGAATAGGTAATAATAATGCACCAAGTTATGGATGGCTATCTGTTCGTTTCTATGTCAAGAAAATATATGGTAATGGAATTGTTGATGAGTTGGCAATTGTTGGAATACTATGACCCCAGGAGTCACCCCAGTATTCATAGCAGGCATAGCTAACCCGGAGATCTAGTAAGTAACCGCCGGGTTCATTGAACATATACAGTAAATGAGGGCTTGATTAACGGCCACCAAGTTATCTTACGAACTTTAGACAATCATCGATGCATTCATCTCTCAGTTAAGATCCTCTCTGCTGGCAACCCATTCGACGTTCAGGACAAGGGCGGTGTTACGTAATCTCATTGTGACACGTGACCTGTGTCTACGTAATCAAAATCAAGAGGTATTATTTTACCCAAGATCGATGTAACGCGTGCAAAAACGAACGTCTTTTGGGTTCAATATGAACACTTGTAAGGACGTCTTTTACAGGGTGAGTAAGAATGAGAAAACAATTTTTTTAAGCGATGTTATGGAATTCTTTGATGCTTTAGAGCTCTATATGAACAGAAATGTCTTAACCTTAGAGGAGAGGGATTTTCTCATTGAATTCATCATCGATACACCCAAGTACCAGAAGATCGATTGGAAAGAATTCCAAGAGCTAATGCGGCGGTTGTTGAAGAAATCTGTTTTTGAATTGGTTGAAAGTGGTCCCCCAGTGGATGAAACTATGGGACTAACCAAATTCAACAAGTTATTGCAGAAAACCCCACAAGATGCCCAATACAAGTTAATACAGCAGAGGATCGAAAAGTTGGAGGTTATTTGTCTAAAATCAAGATCCACTTCCCTAAAAGATTCTCTCATTGAGTGTTATCAACTATTGAACAAGAAAAGAAATGCTAATTTGGAGAGGCTAAAAAGAGGTATCAATAAACAGGATGTTATACTCGCCCAATTGAAGAAAAAGACCAAGCTATCCTACTTTAATCCTTGGGTTTGGGTCAAGTACGTGATTTGGATCTTCTTTACCTTCATATTATTGTCATTCATCATACTATAACTCCCAAGCAGGTGGCAACTCTTGGACACATTCCTCGCAAAAAGTGTGGCCCTTGGCATTCAATTTCGGAGACCCGAAGTCTTTCACCGAGGTGGCGGGGGTTTCACTGGTTCTTGCTTCTGCAATTGGAATCCCATCACTAGGCATCTTCTTATCATTATGACCCAAGTTCTTCCCCGGTTGCAACTTATCCCTGATCCTCTGTTTTAACACCTTTGCTTGAGGAAACCCGTCGTCAACCTTTCTATCCCAAACCGTGTCTCCATTGACTTTGATAACGAAAGTTCCTGCCTGCCATGAAGGATGCAATGCCACCGATTTAATCACACCCTCCTCCTTAGTGAAGGTGGATAGGATCTCCTGTTGAAGCCATGCGGATCTGAGCATCCATTGGCACTTGACACAGTAGTGGATTTCCACCGACATGAAAATAAATGGAGGGGGCCAAAAATTATTGCTCACCTCCCGTTCTGTATCAATAAAGATGGATATTACGGTACACCCGGTCTACACCCAATTGGTGAAGTTTCTTGACAATTCCAACTCGAGAGAGAAGATTCTCAGATTATTGCAGTACCTCGTGAGAACATTGAACGCGAGAGGTTTCCAATTGAAGCCGCTTCAGACCCAGCTGATGATGGCAAGAAAGCCATTGAGAGCGCTCAAGGCATTGACCCATTTGAGAAACGCGGTCAAATTCATCAACGATGAGTTGATGGACCCGATCTTGAAGTGGTTCAACGTTTTGAGAGAATTAGCCATGGGTATATATTTCTCGTTGGATACGGGTCAATATTTGCGTTTGCTCAATCTCTGGAAGGGGCCATCTCAATTGAATAGATGGGGGGCCATTGCATGGTCGTTGGGTCTCTCAATGAGTTTGTTGGGTTGTATTAGACAGTGGCAGATGATGTCGATTGTGGCAAAGGACGGCAACAAGGAAAAGAGTGTCAAGCTTCAAAGGGCCACGGTGAAAACATTGCTAGATTTGCCAATTGCCCTCTCGCAGGTCACGGATTTGGGCATCTCCGAGCAGGCTTTGGGCTCATTTGGTGTGATCACCAGTTGGATGGCCTTGCAAGATCTTTGGATTTCCTGTAAGTAAAATGCTGTTATGCTGATTTAATACCTCATCTTATATGCTTTTAAACCTTAGAAAACCCCAATGGGATACGAGGTGGTGGATGAATTTACTTGTATCCGTTGATCTTCGTTAATCATTACAAATGGTGTCTATCTAGTCCAGACTAACCTTTCTGCTCTTCTTCTTCTCACCTTTTCGCTTCTTATCTTGCAGCCTTCGTTGGTTGTCTCTCTTGCTCAGCTCCTTCCACCGGTTCTTTGTGCCCTCTGTGATTTCTTCTCGTGGTCGACTGCACTTTTCTACCTCTCTACAAAACTTGGTAAAACAATCATCCAAGTTGTCATTTCTGATTCTAGTCAACTCGCTCGATATTAGAACACCCATCTTGTTGGTGAAGTAGGGAAATCGCTTACCTTCGATCCTTTCCTTGAAGTTCAACATCAAGTTATCCCAACTTTCCTCTGGGATCCATTTCCCTCGTGATTTTACCCATTCATCAGGGCTCAATTTGATGACGGCTTTAGAGTCTGTCGTGTTCACATGTTGACCACCCTTGCCAGAACTGCGGGCAAACGACACGGTGAAAAACCTTGTTATAGATTTGACGTTCAACATCCAAGAGAATAGAAGAGAATACAAATCAAATTCTTTTTTATTAGCACTAATATATAGTAAATTTATGTATATAATTGTATGGGAGATCATTGACCAAAGACTTGGGCAAATTGGGTGTTTGCTGCACCATTTTGTTGCAAATCGGAGATGACGGTCTCGAGGATTGCCAAACCGCTCAACAACCCAATACTGACACCCATCACCAAACCTTCGGAGAGACCAAGGGACTCGGCACCACCGACAAGCACCCCCAAGATCAAGCCACCGGAAACAGAGGCCTGGCTGATCATCTTGTTAAGTTCACGTGAAACGGTTGCATCTCTGTGGCCAACAACGGTGATTTCTTGGTCCTTGAATTGACGTGCAAGATCCTTACCACCGGAACCAGCCATGGTGTACCAATTCATACTGAATAAGGTTGATAATGCAGCAAAGACCACAGTGAAGATTAGTGGTCTCAAAATGTTCAGGAGGAGGTTGTTGGAGTGACAGACTGGAGAGAGCAGATAAAGCAGACCGCCCACCAAGTTGGATTCGTTGGTCATGACGTTTGTTTCCCACTGTGCCAAGAATGGAAGTTGGCCCACGGTGTTGGAGAAGACGTAGACAGTCCAGTGCAAGTTGTAGATCACGGTCCATGAGAAGATCAAGGGCAGAGCACCACAGTAGAACAACCTCACCGGGTAGGTCGACACCATTGATCTCACCTTGGAGGATTTAATCGAGATGTCCTGTCTGAAGTTGGAAAGATATAACAAGGCACCTGCAACCAACAAGGCGAGGTAGATTTGGGTCAAGTTGAGTTCATCTGTCCTGAAAAACGCGTTGTAAACCGCCTTGAATGGGTTTGAGAAAAAGTTGTTGATCAATTGAAGAAAAACACCCTCGGCCTTCAATTCCTTTGCTAATGGCGATGGAACAATACCGGCAATACCACCGGCCAACTTGGTTGCTGAGTGGATTGTCAAGAATGCCAAAATTGCAGGACCAAAACCGTATCCCTTTTCCAACACTTCGCAAACAAGGGTGGTGGATGCCGTGGCAAAGGTCAACTGTGTGATGATCAACGCATTCAACCAGAAGGAGCCGTTGCTGTTGGCGAAAGAGTCCACGCATTCAAAGTACCCCGAAAAAACCAACCCCACAGCATAGACAAACCCCAAGAAGATCGAGGTCACCTTTTGCAGGGTTTGGAACCTTTGTCTATCGGCAATGTTGTTGAAGTTGACCTTGATGAATCTGCCACCGGCCAAGATCTGCCAGAACAGAGCAGATGTGATCACAGGAACCAACCCCAATTCCAACAATGTGGCTCTATCACTAGCAACACCAAATCTGGTCCAATAGAACGGATCCACTACATTCTTTGCCTTGACACCATACAATGGCAATGAGGTCAATAGGTAGATTGCACAAGTACCGATTGTGTAAACGATCTTATCGTCAAAAGACGTACGTTCCAGTGGTAACTCCACTTCAGGAACCAATCCTTCCAATGGTTTGATAATGTCCAAAAGCTTGAAACTCATACGTCGCTTTAGCTGAAGAAACGAAAAGGTCAATGCTGGAGGAAATTTTCAGCGTCCAAAATGGACGTTGGAGGAAGAAAACGATAAAAGCGGATTATGTAAGCTGGTGGCCAACGGCCGTCACGTGATCGTCTTGGGCCTTTTTTCCTTCTCGTGGATGGGCTTTTCTTCCCAGCTAGACAGTCATGGGTGACCTTGGTAATGATATGGATGGGAAGATCGATTACAAGGCTGCAGTGGAGTATTGGTCCAACACTCCTGCCACGGTGGATGGGGTTTTAGGTGGGTTTGGGGAGTCCACATCGGTTCCAAAGACGGACATTGTTGGTTCGATGACGTTTCTGCGTAAATTGCGGACCCGTTGGGGAACGGATCAAGGAAAGGTGAGGTATGGGATTGAAATGGGTGCCGGGATTGGTAGAGTGACGAGGGATCTGTTGCATAAAGTGTGTGAAAAGGTGGATCTCCTAGAGCCAGTGCAATCTTTCATCGATCAGATGAAGGTGGAAATTGGGCCCCTGATGGAGGAAGCCAAGATTGGAGACATCTATCATATGGGTATGCAGGATTGGGTTGCAGAGGAGGGAAGATATTCCCTCATTTGGTGCCAATGGTGTGTGGGTCATTTGACCGATGAAGATATGGTTAAATGGCTCGATCAGTGCAAGGTGGGGTTACAAAGCAACGGACTGCTAGTCATCAAGGAAAATAACGCCCCAGTGGAAGATATCTTTGACGAGGTGGATTCCAGTAAGACCAGAAGCGATGCCAGCTTCAGAAGTATATTCGACTTGGCAGGATGGAAGTTGATTGCAACGGATTTACAGAAGGGCATGCCAAGGGAATTATACCCAATTAGAATGTATGCATTGAAGCCCCAGGCTTGATTTATGCTTTACTGGCTTCTAACGTCAGATAGGGGTGAAAGACTAATTTCTGATGATTTTGGTCTTCATAATTGTCAGTTGAACTATGCTTAAAAAGTCATCATGTTAGAAGTTTTATAGAGATTGTCCAAATTGAAGGACCCATAGGCCACACCACATCTGGAGCTTCCCAAGAAAAGAAAGTTGTACGAAAAAGGCATGAAAAATTGTTCGCAAACCCTATTTAAATAGGAGGGTTTGGAGTGCTCGGCATGCTCAGCGTCTAAGGGTCGATTACAAATCCTCCTCTCGTTTAGGGGTCAAATAGACCATCAACCAGCAGGTGCAGCCAGTGATCACCAGCCACATGAACACCCAGTGGTTTGCTGCGTTGTATGCACCAAGAATGGCCTCTCGAACAAGAGGTGGCATCTTCCACGCCAATTGAGGGTCCTTCTTGGCCTCCTCGAAGACGCCCCTCAGCGTGTCCAGGGTCCAACCCTCGGGCAAATCAATCCCTTCACTGGCATTGAGACCGCTAGCAAGAGTGGTTTGCATCACGTAATTGGAAATCGCAAGACCCATCGTGCTGCCCATCGACTTGAACCCGTATTGAATGCTGGTCACCAAGGCCTGTTGGGAGGAATCCACGCTACTCAACATGGCAATCAACATGACCGTGTGATTGATTGTGGTGCCGAACCTCAGAGGGAGGGAAATCACAGAATCCCACACCTCGCTGGAATGAGGCTTGATGATGTACACTATGATACTGCCAACACCGATGAGCGCCCCACCCACCAAATGAAGGGGTCTGAATTGGCCCTGGATTTTCAAGACCCATCCCGTGAAAAGAGCAGCAAGAGTGCTAATGATGGTGGATGGGATGAAGAGGTAACCACACTGGAGGGAGCTTTTACCCTGAACTGAAGACCAATAGAACGGTAGGTAGAAGACGTAAGTGTAGAAATTTGAACACATGAACCACCAGTTAATGCATGTGATGAAGATAGTTGGGTTGTGAAGGAGCTGGACTGGAATGATAGCATTTTCACACTTGGCCTCGTAGAAGTAGAAAGTGGCGAATCCCACAAGACAATAACCCCCCAGGACTATCGACAGACCCGTGCTCATTTTGACGCTGGCAACAAGCAACAACGAAAACAAAGATGTAGTCAATAACAACGATCCGATCCAGTCAATGCCCGCCAATTTCTCCCAATGGCTCGTCTCATCTTTGGAATCCAATTCAAAAAAGAACAAAATGACAAGCCCGATGACGACACATATGGGAACTTGACACCAAAACGCCCATTGCCACCCCCAGAGTCTATCGATGACACCTGCTAGCACTCCGCCAGAGATAGCGCCCGTGTCAAGGAAGATTCCAATGTAGCCATTGTACAAGCCTCTATCCCGTAAACTCACCAGATCGGACATTACTATTGTTATCAAGGAGCTCAACCCACCCCCACCAACACCAGTGATAAATCTACCCACAACCAAGGTGTTCAAATCGTGAGAACACCCGCAGATAAAACATCCCAATGTGAACAACGTTATGCACAATAGAATCATCGCCTTTCTCCCGAAAACATCACTCAATTTACCAAAAAGCGGTTGAAACGTGGCACATGCCAACAAATAAGAGGTCGCCACCCACGAAATCCTTGTTTGGGATTGCAAATCGTGAGAGATTTGTCCCAGAAGTGTGGACACCATTGTGGAGTCTGCTGAAGACAGAAAACATAAAGAAAAAAGCGAAACAAAGAGCAAGCCTCTTGCTGATCTGCCTATAGGTCTTGCCTCCTCTATCGGTGCCACCAGCGGTGTTGATTCACCCATTTAGCTCACCGTTTATATCAAAAAAGAAAGGTGAAATTTTTTAACGTATCCAACTCAATTCAAGCAATCTTTGACAGGCAAACACAATATCAACTACATGTTGCTTAGGTGTGATTCCCTATCATTTCCTGCACCCTGTTATGTTCTCTGGCATTTATTTCAAAAATGTTAAAATAAATAAATTCTCCCATTTATTCCCTCATAGTAGTCTTATCATCATGAAAGTTGTACCAATGGAATCCCCTCATTTTTCCCGTTGCAATGAGTACAGTGACGCCATCAGGAATTGCCCCTGATCTTTATTTTATTTTATAAACCTTAATCTTTCTTCAAAAAAAGTAGACAGACCATCACTCACTACCACCCTCTTTCTCTGAACAAGATGAACAATTTGCCGTTCAGGAAGAATACACCAACCCAGCGGGTGTTGAGCGTCAAGGCTGCTCCAGATAACGAAATTGCGAAATCAAATTGTGTGGCGGTCAACCCCCAGGACTTCTCGGGGGATAAGTTTGTGATTGTGAACAATCAGTATGTGTTCTTGACAAAGGCCAGCACGAAGACGATGCCTGGAACACTCGGTATGAGTGGTCATCAGCGTTTCTGGGGGAAATTGAGCGAAGACGAGGAGATCCACGTCGAAGTGTTCAAATTCAACGGGGGATATTTAGGTGAGGTAAACATGGAGATCCAACCCTGGAATAAGGGCAGGGCCACCACGAGAGAGTACGACAGTGATTCTCTTGCAGAAGCCTTTGTGAAGAAGTTCAATGGGTTCATTCTGTCTCCAACTGAGATCCTCCTCTTTGAATTTGAAGGGGCTTACTTTCAAATAGTGGTTTCTTCTACAAAGGTGATCGAATTAGGTGAGACTGGTAACGATTCTGGTGTGAATGGCAAGACAATCGGCAACAGGGGTATTGTTATGGAAACCTCCCAGGTCCAATTCTTTAGTGACTCAGTGAAGTTAAAGGCAAGTAGGAAGGCTCCACAAACTTCAGTGTTTAAGCCCGATTTCAAGTTCGAAGATATGGGAATTGGTGGGTTGGATAAAGAATTCACGGCAATCTTTAGAAGAGCTTTTGCCTCGAGAATCTTCCCTCCTTCAGTCATCGAGAAGATGGGGATCCATCACGTCAAGGGTCTACTGTTGTACGGTCCACCTGGTACGGGTAAAACGCTTATTGCGAGACAGATCGGACAAATGTTGAATGCAAAGCCACCCAAGATTGTGAACGGTCCGGAAATTCTCTCCAAATACGTTGGTAGCAGTGAGGAGAATATCAGAAATCTATTCAAAGATGCAGAGGATGAGCAAAAGAAGAGGGGTGATGCTTCGAGTCTTCACATCATCATTTTTGATGAATTAGATTCCGTCTTCAAGCAAAGAGGCAGCAGGGGTGACGGTACTGGTGTTGCGGATAACGTTGTCAATCAGCTCTTGGCCAAGATGGACGGTGTGGACCAATTGAACAACATTTTGGTGATTGGTATGACGAATAGAAAGGATTTGATTGATTCGGCCTTGTTGAGACCGGGAAGATTCGAGGTCCAGGTGGAGATCCACTTGCCAGATGAGGAGGGTAGGTTGCAGATCTTGAAAATCAAGACGAAGACGATGAGGGAAAACGGATTACTGGCGGATGACGTTGATTTGAAGAAATTGGCGGAATTGACAAAGAACTTCTCGGGTGCCGAAATTGAAGGTTTGATTAAATCGGCAGGTTCCTTTGCCCTTAACCAGCACATCAACATTGGATCCACGATCAAGGGAGAGGATTTTGAAAACACGATTGTGGACATGTTCTGTTTCCAGAATGCCCTCTTGGAGGTCAAGCCCGCGTTTGGTGTCAATGAGGAGGATTTGCACAAATGTGTTCAGAACGGCATCATTGAATACTCCTCATCCATTCAGCATATCATTAGCAGGGTTGAAAGGGATATAAACCAATTGGCCAAGTCAGAAAAGTTCAACTTCTCCTCACTTCTTTTGCACGGTCCACCTGGCAGTGGTAAAACGGCATTGGCTGCCAAATTGGCCCTCGACTCCAAGTTTCCCTTCATCAAGATGGTGAGTGCAACGGATATGGTGGGTATGTCGGAATCTGCCAAGGTCCAACACATTGATAACGTTTTCAGAGACGCGTACAAGTCTCCACTCAATATTTTGATCGTTGATAACGTGGAGGCTCTCATTGATTACGTTCCAATAGGGCCTAGATTCAGCTCAACTATTTTGAGGGCTTTGATGACCAGATTGACCACAAACCCCCCAGAGGGCCACAGGTTGATTGTTATTGCCACCACCAGCAATTATGAGACGTTGAAGAGGTTGGACATGTTGAATTGTTTCAATGATGAGATCTACGTCAACAACGTCTCGGATTTGACCCAATTGGCCACGGTTATCACCAAGGCCAAATTCTTTGATGACGCCGGTGTTTCCCAGGTCCTGAATGACTTGAAAGTCGTCTTCAAAGAGGGCAAGATCAATATCAGTATTAAAAAGTTATTATTCATTGGCGATACTAGCAAGTTTTCAAAAAACCCAATCAACGAGTTTGTTCAACTGGTGGTGGAGACCAGCACTATTTAGAGGTAGATTGGGTGTATAACCTGTTTTGTTGTCTATAGATCTAGCTCAATTCCAATTTCAACGATAAGAATTGTCAAACGACACTGCTGAGCCTATAAGCTCATTCCTCCTCTTATTGAGTTTTCTTTTAAAAAAAGTGTCTACCGGATGGAAATAATTCAAAGATTTTCATTGAGCCCAACAGCGCCCCTTTAAACGCACTCCAATCCTTTCATTTTTACTCTCTTATAAAATCAAACGAATTAAAAAAATTTTTAGTAAATTTTTCATTCAAAGTGGAAGACGTTTTCTCCTTTCCTCGAGGTCTAACCCGTTCCTAATGACAGACCAACACGACCAGCAGTCTGGCGCTAACAAGCACCCGAAACAACAGCAATACCAAAATCAAAGCTACCAACCAAATTACTATAAGTATGCGGCCCAAGGCGTCTCACCCCAAGGCTACTACGGACAACAGATGATGCCACAGCAGATCTACTACGACAACATGTCTTCCCAACAACAATACATGTCTGGGTATGTGCCAGTGGCAGCACCTGTGGCACCTGTGAAGAAGGCTGAAGAAGATGATGCTAAAAAGGCATTCAGAGAGGCCATTGCTAAAAGAGCGGCCGAGAAGAAGGCCAAAGCGGATGCAGAGGCCAAGGCCAAGGCAGATGCAGAGGCAGAAGCAAAGGCCTTGCCTGTCAAGGTCGAAGAGACCGCGGAATTGAAGAAGGAAGAACCACCCGTGGTTGCTGCTGAAGAGACCCCTGCTGAAATTAAGGAGGAGGTTGTCCCAGAAACTAAGGAAGAGGCCATTGCAGAAGCTGCGGAGCCAGTTCCAGAGACTGTGGAGCCAGTTTCAGAAACCTCTGTCGAGGAATCCATCACCGAAGTTCCAGAAGAGACCACTATTGAAACTAGTGAGGAAAGTAAGGAAACCGCAGTTGTTTCAGAGGAAGTCAAGGAGCCTGCTACCGAAGAAAGCATAAAAGAGACTGCTGATGCCAAGGAGGAAACACAGACTGATGAGCCAGCAATTGAGGAGCCAGTGATCCCCGGTCCAACTCTTACCGCATTTCTTGCTCGTTTAGAGACGGCCAAGCCAGTGAACAACGTCTACACCTTCAACTACCCAGAAAACACCGTCTTGCCAGCAGAATCCCTCTCCAGAAGAAAGAAGAGAACTTACGATCCAAACTTCTTGAGACAATTCGCCGAACCATGCTTCTTCAAGGTGGACCAAGAATGGAAGGATAACCACCCGGGTCTCTTGGCAATTTACCAAGCCAAGGAGGCGGCCAGAAACAACTCAAAGGGTAAGTCAGGTAACAAAAACGGCTCTATTAGACAAGGCACAATCAGAGGTGAATACGAAAGAGGTTCTAGAACGGGCTCGAAAAAGCGTCAGGCCAGTAAGAGAGCCGGTAGAGAATCCAGCAGAAGAGAAAAGCCAAAGAAGGAGGAAGTCATCAAGAAGATGGACGGTACTCCTATGGTGAAATTGAAGCCAGAAGAAGTGAAACCATTAGAAAAGTCTACCACGAGATGGGTTCCAAAATCCCAAAAGAAGGTGGAAAAGGAGGTGGTTTATGCCCCTGATGGTGTGACCGTGATCATTGACGATGAAGATGTCCAGAAGAAGGCCAAGTCCCTCTTGAACAAGATGACGTTGGATAACCTGGAGGTGATTGGTGATCAATTGATCGAACTGGCCAATCAATCGAAATGGGAGGATGATAAGAACGCTCTTAATAAGGTGATTGAAATTACATTTGCCAAGGCTTTCGACGAACCACATTGGTCCGGTATGTACGCCCAATGGGTTAAGAAGCTCCTAAGTGAGATCGATCCAGAAATGAGTCTCACTGTGAAGGGTCCAGACGGTGAGGACAGAGTGATCAACGGTTCCAACTTGACTTATAGAATTATCATGAAGACGTGTCAAATGGAATACGAAAAGGGGTGGTCGAACAACTTGCCAACCAACGAGGACGGCTCTCCATTAGAAATCGAGATGATGTCGGATGAATATTATGAAATCGCCAAGGCAAAAAGACGTGGTTTGGGTTTGGTGAGATTTATTGCGGAATTATACAAATTGGGTATCTTGAAGGAGGAGATCCTCATCAGCTCCTTGAAGAAGTTGATGACTAACGACAGTGAAGAGAAGGATGAAGACTACACCCCACAAGAGGACACTTTGGAGACCATTTTACAACTTCTATTGACTGCCGGTCCAAGATTGACCGGTTCTCGACCAAACATTGCCGCCAATGTCTTCTCGATTGTTGAGGGTTACACCAAGAACGAAAAGATAGGTGCTCGTCTCAGGTTCAAGCTCATGGATCTTCTAGACTCCTACAGAGCCAACTGGAGCGATGGTAAGACTTTGGACGGTCCAAAGACTATTAAGGAAATTCATGCTGCAGTGGAGCAAAAGAGGGAATCTGAAAAGAGGGAAAACTCCAAGAGAGGTAACACCCGTAATGAGAGCAGAAACTCCTCCAGATGGGGTATGAGCGACGTTGGCAAGTTGGGCCAAATCAGGTCCAACAGTGGCGACTTGGGTCCAAGAAAGGGCTCTTCCAATTCATTGGCCAACGCCAGAAAGGGACTACATGACGATGGGTTCACCTCCGTCAATACCAGATCCAGGTCAACTAGGGGATCATCCCAGCAATCCACCCCACCCGTCACCTCACAACAAGGGGAGGAATCTGAATCCAGACAGAGCAGTAAGAACCTCTTTTCCCAATTGATGGATGATGATGAGGAAGAAGCTTGAAGATATAAAATTCACATTTGTAGTCACTTTTTAAAGATTTGATAATCCGGATTACCCTAATCTTTGATGCTGAGCATTCAGATCTTACGTAAGCATAGTATTCTTCTTTGGAACTCGCCTTCCAAGTGAGAAAATTGAGTGGCGTTCCATCTCTTTTATCATATTTGAGGAATGACAGAGGCCATTCAGCACGAGGGGGGGATCAAATCCTTTTTCGAACAACGTGTTCAGGATTATGAGCTCGAGATTAGCTTTAAGACGAAAAATCTGCGAAGATTAGAAGCCCAGAGAGACGTTTTGAACACTCGTGTTAGACATCTAAAGGATGAATTGAAGCTCCTTCAGGAGCCAGGATCCTATGTTGGTGAGGTTGTGAAGGTGATGGGTAAGAGCAAGGTTCTTGTGAAGATACATCCCGAGGGGAAGTACATTGTCAACGTGGCCAAAGACATCGATATCAAGACGATTACACCATCATTGCGAGTGTGCTTGAAATCGGATTCGTACGAACTACACAAGGTGTTACCAAACAAAGTTGATCCATTGGTGTCCTTGATGATGGTGGAAAAGGTTCCCGACTCCACTTATGACATGGTGGGTGGTTTGGACAAGCAAATCAAGGAAATCAAGGAAGTGATTGAATTACCGGTCAAGCATCCGGAATTGTTCGAATCACTCGGTATTGCCCAGCCAAAGGGTGTTATTCTGTACGGGCCACCGGGTACTGGTAAGACTCTTTTGGCGAGAGCAGTGGCCCATCACACCGATTGTAGATTCATCAGAGTGTCCGGGTCGGAATTGGTGCAAAAGTATATTGGTGAGGGTAGTAGAATGGTGCGAGAATTGTTTGTGATGGCACGTCAACACGCACCAAGTATCATCTTCATGGACGAGATCGATTCGATTGGTTCATCAAGAGGTGATGGTGGGTCCAGCGGAGGGGATTCAGAAGTCCAAAGGACAATGTTGGAACTTTTGAATCAATTGGATGGGTTTGAGTCTTCAAAGGACATCAAAATCATCATGGCAACTAACAGATTGGACATTCTTGACCATGCCCTTTTAAGACCCGGTAGAATCGACCGTAAGATCGAATTCCCACCACCTACCTTGAATGCCAGAACAGATATCTTGAAGATCCACTCAAGAAAGATGAATTTGACGAGGGGAATTGATTTGAAGAAGATTGCAGAGAAGATGAACGGGTGTTCCGGTGCCGAAATTAAGGGGGTCTGTACCGAGGCCGGTATGTACGCCTTGAGGGAGAGGAGAATTCATGTCACCCAGGAGGATTTTGAACTAGCTGTGGCAAAGGTGCTGAACAAGAACGAGGAGGGGGCCATTTCGATCGCAAAGTTGTTCAAATGATTACTTCTCTATTTACTAACTTCATATATATAATACAAAACAAGTTTCACCACAAGGGCTCGCTGCCAGGTTTGTAAATATAACACAAAGCCAAGCGTCACTTACAATAGGATCTTCAAATTTTATTTGTATATTACACACGTCTATACCTCTCTGAATAAGGAGATTTCACTCTGCTTGAAATATCTCCTGCCGTCTTCATCGATCAAAACCAAGCTCAAGAAGGTTCTGGTGCTGAACTTTTTGTTGATATCCTTGTAAGTGGGAACCAAATCGAACCCACCGAGGAAGAGTCTGATTGGGATTGTTTCACCCTTGACTGGAGCCCCATCCATGATTTCAAACCTCACCACAGTCGTACTCTCACTCGACTGTTGGGGTCCTGCCCCTACAGTCTCTCTCCTGATGAGGGATAGTTCCATATGCTTGATCTTCAACCTCACCAAGAGAAAGTAAATCCTCCCCACTATCACTCCTTTGAGTGGGAACTTTGTCTTGCAGTACTCGAATTCAATGTGAAGGCAGTTTTCAATACCCACGTCCATCTTCACAGTGCCTGCATTATCCAATGATTTCGATGCCACTGGTTCTGGGGCTTCCTCCTCTTTAACGTATTGATAAACCCAAAGCTCCCTCTCTCTGATGATATCCGCAGATTTTCGAGCCACCGTGACCTTCAAGTAGTATCTCAAACGGGCATTGATTCCCCGATAACTTTCGTACGACTTTTCCACGTTTCTGAACTCGAATGGATAAGTTTCGACTCCCTGGATTTCTTTATATGCCTCCAATTCCTGTGCAAATGATAAAAAGTCATCGTTTTGGCTTGGCTTTGAACCGGAACTGGAGTCGCCTCTCGTTTCTATCGTACCCAATAATTGGACCTTGACTCCCAACACCTCCACCTTCTTGCCATCCCTGGGTCTTAACGTTATGCTGCCCTTCACTGTTTCCCCATCCTTGTAGAGCAGAAGGGTTTCCTTTCTACCTTTTGCTGTTTTCACCTCCACTGTTTCTCTCTGGTCCTCTCCGTCGAGGTGGATTTCAATGTCGAGTGGCGAACGGAACATGAATGACATGGTGGTGGAATGAGATGGGTGTGGGTCCAATATCGCTCATGAAAAATAATCTACAAAGTTCATAGTCCTCACTGAAACCTAAAAACCGGCGCTTGTTTCAGCGGCAGTGAGATTGACCTTAAGATGGGATTTATGTAGAAAATAAAGCAATTGGAATGGCAAAACCCTGAAGGGGTGGTTTGGTTTGCAAGGCAAAATGGTAATGTCAATAAGAGATAGGTGAGTTGGAACGAAAACCGTTTCAAAGATCACAAAATTGATGATGGAATGAAGGCATTTTGTAATTGCAAATAAAATTCTACCTTCAAAGATTAAGTCCAAGAGGTGTCTTCTGGTGAAATTGAGTAATGGGAACAAGAGCTAAATGACACAAAACTCAACAGTATCGTGTATATTTTAGAGTACAGAAGGAAATAATACACTCTAGAAATAGTATGACAAGTTTGGTGGCAATTGGTATGTTTGGGGATCAAAAAGCCGGCCATTGGATTGGAAACACCCATAAAAAAATTGCATTATTCATTGAAGTCAATGTGAAAAGGGAAGAGGTTATTCAAGAATATTCCATGTCAATGTCGTATTGGTGATGATGTTGAGTTTGAACCATTATCAGAGTTGCTGGCAAAAAATGAACAAAGGACTAAAACTGTAATGGAATCTCCAACTGAATGAAGTATTTAATAAATTGAATTGGATCTGGTGGGATCAGAAAGTTTCAATTATTCCCTAAAGTGAACCCTCTTCTTGTTTGTAGACCGAGCTTATTGATTTCTAAAGCTTATGAATACCAAAAAAGGGATCAATATGAAAACATACAATCTAATTCTAAGATGTTAAGTGCAATAAGGAGCCATCAAAGGTCCTTGAAGGCCCTGTCTCCAAAGAAATGACCCTACTTTTTCCCTCCGAAATTGGCATTCAACAGATCCTTTGAACGCAAATAATTAAAAATCCCATAAACAACACCCATTAACTATGTTCTAATATCGCTACCTAATAGTAACAGCCAATCCTAAAAAAATGACAGAGTTAATCAGCAAATCATTTCGGAGTTGATTTTTTTAACCGATGGCAAACGTTTTCTTCTTATACATGTGGCAAATTGATTACACGAGGGGTGAGTCGACCTTACCAGTACATTCTGATAAAGCCAGCTTGCCTGAATTTGTTTTAGAAGAGATTGTTAATAAATTCGGTGATGAAAAGCTACCCCATCCTTTAACATTTAAACTTTCCACCATCAACTCGTCGTGTTTTATTGGTGTCAAAGAATTCAATTCCAATAATAAAATGGACCTACCGGGAGATATTGAAAAGCGGTTAAATATCCCTTTGGATGGCATCACTTCTTTACATTTGGAATTAGCAGAGGTCATCAATGAGCAAGACGCGTTTATTGAGATTAGACCCAGATCAAGGGTGAATGAAGAGTGGAAAGCCATTTTGGAGGCAAAACTACCCCAGTTCTATACCATAATTACTACAGGGGACACAATTTGTTTGCCTGTTGGTGATAAAGAATATGTTGTTGATGTTACCAAGGTCAAAGGGAGAAGAGTTTCCGTTGTGGATAAGGACATTGATTTACTAGTTGATGAGGGCGGTTTGGATGGTATCGACGAGTATGAGACCTCTAATGTAGGTAAATGGCCCAGAGCCGTGGATTGGAATGATGTAAGTGAGACAAGTATTCATCAGGGAGTGAAAATGGACCAAGGTTTGAAGATAAAATTTGAGATGAAATTGGGAGAATCAATTGTTAGTAATGGGGAATTCATCATCGGAGACCAATATGACCAATTTGAATGGTGTTCGATTCAAGCGGATTTTAACGACAGCAACGAAAAAATCTGGAGAAATGAATTCCATGACAGATCAGTCTTTGTTTACTCCTTGATCCCACTATCAATTAGTGTAGTTGGATCTAATGCTACTTCAAGGGCGGAGGGTATTCCTGATAGTCAATATAGATGTCATTATTGCCATAACTTTGTTGCCCAAGGTGCTCAGGTTATGCATGAAGCATTCTGTCGGAGAAACACCATTCAATGTACCCTTGGCTGTAAGAGGTCGTATTTAAAACAGATTCCCGATACTCATTGGCATTGCTGTGATCGTTGGGGGGATGACTCCACCTCATTAAACATCCATGAGTATTATTTACATGATACAGGGATGGATGAGTGTCCAGACTGTCATCAACCATTGGCCAGTTCCACGAATTACTCTTTAGCAGTTCATAAGGGTGTGGAGTGTTCAAAAGCCTTGCATCTATGTCAATACTGTCATTTACTACTTCCGAGGGGTGAAACCAGTTATGAGGCTCGGTATCATAACATGAGCGAGCATGAATGGCAATGTGGGTCCAAAACCATTGATTGTGATATCTGCTCTAAGGCCATTCGGTTGAGGGATTTGAATTTTCATGTCCAATTACATGAAAGGGCCAAGCAGGACCAATTGGAGCCCAACGTCTGTGTAAATCCGTTGTGTGTTAGAATGGGCGGGAATAACCGTTTATGTCTCTGCGATATCTGCTTTGGGCCGTTGTACACTGCTCAACACGATCCTGATGGGAAACTTTTGCAATCTAAAGTGGAAAGAAGATACATACTGCAATTGAAAAACGGATGTAAAAACTCCGAATGTTTGAATGACCTGTGCAGGAGCTGTAGGGAGTTTCAATTGGGGGATAAATTGAAGACGATGGTTGATGTTGTCAAATATGTTAAAAACGTGGTATTACCTTGGGGCAAATATCAGTTCTGTGTCGATGATTCTATGATAATTAAGAACAGAATTTTGCAATTGCTGGATCCAAAATGGTCTTACAATTGGAGGTGTAAAGCCTTGAACATCAATGGGACCGACTTGAATAAAGCGGAGCAATGGTTACAAACCAATGCTCCAATTCATTAATTGTATAGACAATAAATAAATAATTTAGGGTCAAACTTATTTTTGGCCCAAACACTTCAAGATGTCGCTCCAGACAGTTTTTGGAGATTGGGAAGCATCAACACCAGACCAAATACCGGTCTTCTTGTAGTATTCCACAATTGGTTCGGTTTGTTGGTGGTAAGTCACCAATCTCTTCTTCAAGGCATCGACGTTATCGTCGGATCTTTGAACCAAAGGTTCACCGGTGATGTCATCAACCATGTCCTTCTTTGGAGGGTTAAACAACTTGTGGTAAGATCTACCGGAGGCAGGGTGGACCAATCTACCGGTGATTCTGGCAACCAACAATTCATCATCAATCTTCAATTCAACAGCAGATTGCAATGGCTTCTTCTTTTCCGCTAACATTTGGTCCAACTTTTCAGCTTGTGGAATTGTTCTTGGGAAACCATCAAGAATGAAACCATTCTTACATTCAGGGTTGGAGTCCAATTCTGCTTGAATCATACCGACCATGATTTCATCGGAAACCAAACCACCTTGATCCATGATCTTCTTGGCTTCAACACCCAATGGGGTCTTCTTGGCAACTTGGGATCTCAACATATCACCCGTGGCCAAGTGACAAGCACAGTACTTTTCCTTCAAGTTTGGTGCTTGAGTACCCTTACCGGCACCTGGAGGACCGATGAGGACCATTCTCAAAGCAGTAGGCAATGGGGCGGTCAAGCCAGCCTTTTGTTCCAAGGTGGTAATTCTACCTTCCAACTTCGCAACGAGAGACTTCAAATCTTCAACAGACATCTCAATGAAGAGGCGCTCTTCTTTGGCCTCAACATTTTTTTCCACTCAAGCGAACAGAAGTCATCATGCTGAGGGCACGAGCTGAAGAATGGCAGAGTGTTAGCTAAGAAATGCTCGGCAGAAAGGAAAGGGGGAAGAGGAGGTTTAAATCAATGTTTGGAACTAATAAATAAATAGACAAGAGGGGTGCTTTAAATCAGAACTTAACGTCCCAGGAATCCAACTTCATGGTACCGTTTTCTTGCAAGTTCAAGTGCATCTTAAAGGCATCTCTCAAGGAGTGTGGTTCATGCAAAGACTTGTGCTTCTTCGCATCGAACAAGGCTCTTTCGTAATATTCGTTCAATTGAGCTCTGTAGTCAGGGTGAGCACAGTTGTTGATGATCAATGGGACTCTCTCCTTTGGAGCCAAGCCTCTCAAATCGGCCAAACCGTAATCTGTGACAAAGATGTCGAGATCGTGTTCGGTTTGATCGACGTGGGAAGAGAATGGAACGACACAAGAGATACCGGTTGGGTCTGTCTTGGACTTTCTAGCGGCAGGAGTGTGCATGATTGACAACTTTGCGTTTCTGAGGAAATCGGCAGAACCACCCAAACCGTTCAACATTCTGGAACCGTTGACGTTTGTGGAGTTTGCGTGACCGTAAATGTCGAATTCAACAGGGGTGTTCATGGCAATGACACCCAATCTTCTGATGATTTCTGGGGAGTTGGAGACGACTTGGGATCTCAAGCACACCTTTTGGGAGAACAAATCCCAGTTGTCAAAGAACTTCTTGAACCCGTCTTGTGACAATCTAATCGATGTGGAGGTGGCAAAATCCATCTTACCGGTCTCAAAGTATGGCAAGAAGGAATCTTGCATGACTTCAGTCCAGACGTTCAAGTTCTTGAACGAGGAATCGGCCAAACCTTCAATGATGGCGTTGGCCACATTACCAATACCGGATTGTAATGGGTGTAAGTTTTCAGGCAATCTACCGTGCTTGACTTCTTGTTCGAAGAATTCAATCAAATGCCCGGCGATTCTCTTAGACATTTCATCCGCTGGAGTGGCATTTGGAACCTTATCTGGGGTTGTGGATTCCACAATGGCAATCACCTTAGATGGATCGACAGGAATGGCGGTCATCCCATTTCTTTGATCACAAGTGGTGTATGGGTATGGTTGTCTATGTGGTGGGTTGACAGGCATGTCGATGTCGTGGATACCCTCAAAAGATGGAGTTGCAGTGTTGACCTCAATGATCACCTTATCAGAGACAGAAATCATTTCCGGGGAACCACCCACTGCAGGACCCGGAACGATGGCACCATCCTCGGTGATTGCGGTGGCCTCAATGATTGTATAATCCAACAATGAGTTATCCTTCTTAAATCTCGTGTAGTAACCATAAGTCAAATCCTGTGGGAACATCGACAAGTGCTTGTCAAAGAATTGGGTTCTGTTCTCATTGATGGCCCTGGCAATTGGCTTACCCACTTGATGGGGGGATCTTCTCTTGATCATGTCCAAATCGGCCCATCTCGATTCCTCTGGACCGGCAGAGGCACCAACAAACAAGTTGAACCCCAATTTACCATTAAGGCCCTCTTTCTCAACGTGATCGGCCAAGGCGGTTGGAATCACCTTCGGAGCACCCACACCTGTGAAACCAGACCAACCGAGATATTGGCCGTCCTTGAAAAGAGGAATACATTCCTCTGGTGTTCTCAATTTCTTCAAATATGGAGCGTATCTCACTCTCTGCTTTAAAATTGCCGACATTATGACCTTTTAAAGATGACTTGAAAACATAATGTGGGGAAAGTTAGCGGGTATTTAAAATGATCGCAAAGTATCACGCGTTCCGGTTGCCGATCCGGGCACAAGGGTGGGAGGGCGTTACGTAAGCAATTTGCTCATCGGCTCAGCTCATGTAATCCTCAACGAACCCGACGTGGATTTTGCAGTTTTGCGGAAGAAGACGTTCAAGTCGCGACTGGTAGCTGGCCGCCACACAACGGTCGTCCTCAGTGATGTGGATTTGGTAGTCGCCGCTGCGCATGATGTATAATTCGAGAGTCTCCAATTTGAATTCCAGTGTGGGGTCTATATTGAAACACTTGTCCAATTCCAAGCCGCTGAGCAGTCTCCAGCCCACCAACTTGAGTTTAGTCAAATTGCTCAAGATGGATTGTTTTATCATCACCCCCGCCTCCTCCACATAGAATACCTTCTTGAAATTGATCAAATTCAACCGTGGATAGTAGTATTGGAACTTATGCTGTTCGTAATCCCTGTTGACGATGACCAATTCCAAGACCCTCAAATTCTTCAAAAAGCCCACCTCGTAGAGGAAGTGCTTGTTGTATTCCGTGTCAACAAACATCTTGAACCGCTCACTTTCCACAAACTTGCTTGAATCTTCACCGTAGCTCAAAGAAATTTTCGTTGGGGAACAACCACCACAATTGTTAGGATTTATACCGGAGGGCAAGGCGTAATCGGGAGAAAAGACGTCCTTTAACGTGATGGGGTATTCCCATTGGCAATTGATCAATTCAATATCGGTCAACCGATCCAATTTACCATCCCTCTTTCTGATATGATAGTCGCTCATGTCCTCCTTGACCTTGGGGTGGAAATAAACATCTCGATTCAAACTGAATCCGTTCAACTTGAGCTTCTGCAAGTCATGAAACCGCTGTAGCTGGGTTAATTCAAACATTGCCTCACCGTTGGCATCCCCTGTGTGAGTTTTTGACCTAGACTGCAACGTTAGCGTGGTAACTTTCGAACTTAAATCTTCATCGAAATCATCCTTATACTTCAAACAACGGGAGGAGGTAACTAGTTCAATATCCAATTCAGTCAAGTTCTTGTACGTCTCGAGTAATGGTTTGAACGACACGTTCCATTCACTCTGGGTTGTCTTTTTAATGTCACCCACATCCGCACAAATACTCAACCGTTCAACCAGTGCTGGATGTTTAAAAACCTTGACTAGCTCGTTCACTTGGGTCCACCTTGATTTCACCTTGTTGAAGAGGTATGGATGGATTTGTGCCCGATTTTTATGTGATAACGTTGATATTCGTATTATATCCTCCCTTTTCAGATTCCCCAATATCAGCTCCAAGATTTCATTGGGAAACCTGTATAGGATATCCTCCGAAGGACGTTTTCGTTTCTGTGCATGGGTTTCATAGTCTAATAATCGCTTAGTCATCTTCTTTTCTCGCCTTTTTATACAAATGATAGAATGAATCACGCATTATGATTCAGAAAATTTTCTTCCGACCCCACCACAGCGGAGTCCTACACATAAAATTAGCCAATTTATTCGGGGTTTTTGGGCGCAGAAAGCGCTCAGATGTCAGCCGCTGGGGTCGTCCCCATAGTTATGGTAGGAAATATCGGTTACTCCCATTTAGGGGCCATTTGTATAAAATCTGAAATGATCAACGGCCCAGTATGGGCCGACACCCCCACTTGAATGAAGTCCGACAAAACCAAACAATGGTATTGCCTCCTCATTAAATGAGGCTTTCTAATGAGTAAAGGACAAGGATGACCCATTTAACAAGTGGCTTTAACGGGGGGTTGGAGTTACGTAAGCGTGTTTTTTGCTCAGTAGTACCAGCATGCCGCGACTGCTACTCAGTTGTGGTGTATTTAAAAAAGGCCTAACTCTTGTTTCAAAAGTGTGGAATAGGTGTCTTCTAGTTTAAATAAATGGTTGAGCAATTTTATATTGATTTGTTATTTATTCTTCTTTAAACGTTTGTTATACCTCTTTTACTTCTTTCTGATGTTGGCATACTGATAACATTCAGGCCCACAATTATAGTGATAAAACGCTCATGTGCTCAGTATTGGTTATCAATGAGCAGTCACCACTTATCGGTGAGAAAAAAATCAATCATTTAATCAATCAATCAGTTAATGTATAAATGTATAAATGTATATTAAAATGGAATGTATTACCAAAAAAGACGAGATGACATGGCGACTTCTCATTTCAGTTCATAAAAGACTTCTAAATTGGACCAATTGACAGACAGATTCGGCTGCCCCCCAAGACATCTCAACACCACAACCACCAAACCCATAGGCATGGATGATTTGAACTCCGTCAATTACCTCTCTTTCCAGTCTAACACCACCATCCCTAGCGGGTCTGAACCCAATGCTATGATCAATTATATCCAATTGGCCAGCATTATCGAATAAATCGGGAAACCTGACTCTTGCATTTTTAACCACTCCATTCCTTTCAGGAATGCTCAAACCACCATAATTTGATCCAACCACTTTTGTTCCACCAACAATGATACCATTATCGAATGGTCTTGGGATGACAAAAGACCAATCCCCATTCTCTAACTGGTAGGTGATAGTCTGCGTCAGATATTTATCCAACACCTTTTGATTTGGCGGTCTCACCAACAAGACTTGACCTCTAATTGGGTAACTCTTTGGATCATACCCACCATCCCAAGTTAAACCCATACCTGACGCGTTAACAATTAGATTCCCGGGATACATTTCGGAGACCTGCTTCAAAGATTGTGCCTCAAATTGGATGAATTTGGCACGATACCGCATAAGAAGCCTTTGTTTCAACCACAATAGGTACATTTGAGGATAAATGGAAAAAGTCTCATATCTGGCTCCAAATTTGACAGACTTGTTTGGAAACTCCTTCTTATCAATTACTTGGAAGTGTTTAATCCCTTCGGTATAGCCCGGCGCCAACGATTCATAAAGTGGGTCCTCCTTTTCAATAAAATCATAACCTGTTATAAATTTAATTGAAGTTTCCGGGTTTGTCTTGACCAAGGTTTCAAACCTGCGTAAAGTCACCCTGGCCAGCTTGGAATCCCTCAATTCTTGTGGAGATTTCGAGGGGAATGGACGAAAATGGGCACCGGATTTATTCGTTGTATATTGGGGAATTCCAACCGAATTCTCGGGGAATTCTCTGGCTACTATCGTCAATTCAACGCCTGGATACTTCTCAGCAATGGCCAAAGCCGAAGAGAGACCAATGATCCCACCACCAACAATAACAACCTTCATGATTCTTATCACAAATGAAGTGACTCTTACTTTTTTCGAGTATCGAGATGACTTCGGCTATATACGCCCTTGATGCGGAATTGCTAGATGCTGAAATAAGTACCAAGTTATTGGAGGAGCTTAAGAGTTCATTGAGGGATACCCATCTTTCCTCAAGTGTTCAGAGGATCCAATCCCGTTGGTCGAATGAATTGAAATTGGCCATTGAATTGATCCTCTTTAAACTGTTCATATGGGATAAATCTACAACGTATGGGTTCATATTACAGAATTTGAAGATGCGGGCGAATACTCGTGCCAAATTGGGTATACTCTTGGGTATATTCTACCTCCATTTCCGATCAAAATTAGATTCAATGATTCATAGAGATGATGAGGAGAGCCGAAGTAGAATTACGCGGAATTTGGCCAAATTGGAACCATTGGTGAACAAAGTGGGCTCCGCGTTGGGGTTATTGGTGACGTTGAGGTACTTGGTCACGGGGCAACATTTGAATCTACTGCACTACTTTTTAAATATTGGTTACGAACCATTAAATCAATTGGGTTCATCGTTGATATCCAACCCGGAGACGATCTCATATGAATTCCAGAATAGACAGCTCATATGGAATGGGGTCACTGAGTTTCTCAAGGTTATAAGCCTCTGGAATTTACCCCCAAAATTTAAATCAATATGGACCCCCAAGCAGGGCTTGACTAAGGATTACAGCCAATTACCTAATAGATGTTGTGCAATTTGTTATGACAAACATCCCAACAAAGTCGTTGACGATCACCTTGTGTGTAACCCATGGGAGACGAATTGCCATCACATTTACTGTTACATTTGCATAATGAACGCAATTGCTAATGATCCCGATTGGGAATGTTTACGGTGCCACACCCATATTGATCAGATCCATATTTATTATGGGCAGCCATATATGTAGCAATATAGCAATATTTGGCTTAATGGGTCTTATAATAATCTTACGATTTATAAGCTGCAGCTATTAAATTGATGATCATTTTCCGATGTGCATATGAAGTGGTGTGATTATGTAGTGTTGGCTCAACGCTCCGTGGCAGCCGTTCCGCGGACATAATCAAATCGAGTAAAATTAACGGCCATACCGCTATTTTAAGGAATTTTTCGGCGTAGGACACCGGTGGCTCATGTGGTGGATTTGCGGCTCCCTCCAGGGCTCATTTGCTCATGTGAAATATGGGTAGAGTTATTGGGTTTTTTACGAGCTGATGTTGTTGTGGATTGCCATTGAAACGCCAATACAGCTGATCAAATTTGACGATAGAAACAGATCTTCTAAAAGAAACGCATATTAATCAAAATATAGTATTTAAAATCTAAAAAATAAGAGATCTGTTCAAGCCATCAAGGAGAACAAACCGGCCAAAACGGAAAAGAAGATACCGGCGTTGATGGAGCTAGCACCGTTGAAAGATGGTTCAAATGTTGGAGCAACAGTGTGGGATGGAGAAACAGTGCCAGTTGGAGAAACAGTGGTATGTTTAGTTGGAGCAACGGTTGGAGCAACGGTCTTGGTGACGGTTTCTGTGACAACAGTGTTAGTTGGAACAGAGGTTTCTTCAGTGAGTGGACAGTAAGTGGTGTAAACTGTGCCGTTTTCGGTGATGACGGTGACACCGGTTTCAACAGGGACTTCGGTACACTTGTGGTCGGAACAAGAGGTGATGGTCACAAGAGTGGTGGAGTGGGTGATGATGGTGTGGAGGGAGGTAGAGGTGGAGTAAGTGGTAGTTTCGGTGGAGAGTTCTGGGGAGGCGGAGCCAGAACCAGTGCTGGAAGTGGTACTCGTAGTGGAAGTGGTGCTGGTGGTGGAAGAGGTGGTGGATGAGGAGGAGGAGTCAGGACCCAAGATGGAACCTGTGGTGGTGAATGGCAAACCGGATGGCAAAGCGGTGGTAGTAGAAGCGGTGACATAGAATGGAGTGGCCTCTGCTCTCTTGGCGGCAGCACCCATGTCCAATTGGATCAAGAACATGGCAACATAGGATTCCTTGTAGGTGGACAATGGACCGTTGAAGTAGAATTCAGCACCAGAGTCAGACCCAAACTCGAAAGTAGCAGAGATGTCCAAACTTTCGGCAGTGGAGTCAGAGGTGAAGGTGAATTCGGTGTCGGATGGTTGGTAGAAACCGAAGATGTGGTCTGGATCGTAAGAGAAACCGTAAGAGTCGGAACCGGAGACATCAGACAAGATGGAGATACCGGTGGCACCAGAGGCCTTTGGAGCGTAGATTTGAGCGTACAAGACACCTTCGTAGAAGAAGGCGTTGGCAGACAATTCAGTAGAGTTTGGGGTGATTGCAGCGTTGGCAACGGCGAGAGACAAAGCTGAAAGAGCAGATGTTGACAACTTCATTTTAACGAATGAACAATTAAAGATTAGGTTCTATAGTATGAGGGGGGCGGGTGCGAGGTGGGGATATCGATCCCTTTTTATACTTGAAGGGCCTATTACTATTTATGGATGATATGGCTCAAAACGTGGTAAGGCGCATAATCATATTAAGGCACCATTCGCGATTTATGGCACCAATGGGCCCAGATTTCGGTAGTGGTGGCGGGGACATAACCTTTTTTTGGCGCGAGAGGACTGAATAGCACGGCTGGCAGGTTTGTGGGTGGAACAGAGCCCACTAGGCGCAACTAACCCCCAATCAGACCCAACCAGAACCAACACTGTCATCTTTCAAGATCACCATCCGATTTCCATTGCCGTAGACGGGTTATTCACACTAATTTCAAGGGGTGGCTGAAAGCGCGTTTGTTTTGGTCTTAAAACAATGGGCCCTTTAGATCTGCACCTTCGTGACGTAAGAGAAGGCCCTGTCTAGACTGTTCATACTAAAATATCTTAAAATACAGATGAGTAATAGTAAATGTCAATAGCAGAGGTTGAGTGGATATCATGAGGGTTGGGTGTTCATTAATTGGGTGATTGATGTGAAGAATCACCTGGCCATGACTGAAATTGGAGGAGATGCACGCGTTTATTAAGTTTTCTCCAACTCTTTCCCTCTATTACTGGTTGTTCAACTATTTGTCCAACTCTTTCAATTTCCACCATCCCGTGGCTCTTTACCTCTGAGTTTCTGTTTAAGCACCTGCAGTTTGTAGTCCATGTCCTTGTTCTGATTCTTCATGTCCTTTTCTGCCTGGTTCAGCTCCTGGACGTGATCTTCCAATACCGTGCCATCTTCTGAGATCAACCCATTGAAGATCTTCCTGTGGGAATTGTCGCCACCTTGTGGCACGGCCGCGGTAAATGTCTCCAGGGGAAGGGAATCGGTATTCAACGTGTACCACAGCAACACAACCAACACAATGACCCCAATCACCACTTTCTGTTTCCTAGCCAACCACTTCATCGTGCCTTAAAGAAGAATGCCGTTGGGGCGGAATTGTTGATTTTTTTGCTTCAATCTCAAAGACAAACCAAAGGTGAGCCGATTGGTTAATCGCTCAAATAATCACAGCGATGGCACAACTGTCTAAATTTGGGGGCACCAATGCTTGCGAAACTGGTTGCCCTGGTCAAGTTTCCGAATTATGGCCCGTCTGGCAAAACTTATTTCTTAAAAGGGGCTGCAGCTGCGGAGGCAGATGCATGAAACAACCAATATGGGTCCAATTCAAAGCCAAACTCCTATCCCGCTCTTTCAACTCACAATAACCCATTTTGATCATGCCATTCCCCACTTGTGTCACAATTCCCTTCTTGCTCTTGTCTTTTTTACGAGCGGACATTTGTCCACACCCATAGATCACTTGCTGAGCACTTTCTCTCAAAAACCAGAGGCCGGGTAACCCTCCACCCTGCGTATAAAAAGTTCGCCCTCAAAATTTTTACCCCCCGCTTTGTAATGTCTCTCTTTTCTTAAGATCTCTTTGCCATTTGGCTTAGATCAAGTGTAGTATCTGTTCTTTTCAGTGTAACAACTGAAATCAGGTCCCATTGGGGCCTCATTTATATGTTACGATTATTTTTCACAACCCCCCCTTAGATGCCACCAATTTATGGGGGTTGGGTTCTGCAAATTTACTCAGATTTATCTGGTAGTTGGAAAGCCCTTCTCTCTGGTGGCGTCGCGGGTGTCGTCACCATTACACTTTTCGGTCTCTGACGCCCTTTTTTTTAAAATCGTTGCCAACCCAAAGGCTTGGGTTGGAATGATGAAGATTGAAGTAATGGCATTACGTAACAAGAGGACAGACTGTGATGACGTAATGTTACGTAACCGACGCGTAAACACAGGTATAGTAAATTTTGAGAGTGTGGAACCCTCTTTTTCATCTCTGTATGGCGCCCACGCTCAATTTGAAGGACCAGATAGGGTGGATCATGAAGGAGAAGCCCTTTATACCCCCGCCGGTGGATTCTTTGAAGGATTTAACGTCGGAGGAGATGGTCCAGTATAGATCAAATAATAACGAGAAGACAGTGATACCGCATAAGAATGGCCATGTATTGCCTAGTGGAGGGCCGGTGGCACCAGCAACGGTTTCATCGGTAGAAGCCATAGCTGCGCCGGCTGTTGCACCTACTGTTGCGATGAAATCAGCATCATCCTCCTCATCCAAAGGCCAGATCGATATTGCCGTCATGCTCCAGAGAAAGCAATCACCTGTGATCGATTTAACAGGGGATCTTGTTAGCAAGAAGAGAACAATTGATTTAATGAATGATTCCTTTTCAGATGATGAGGAGGATATTACAGAGAAGGATTTGGCGAATCTGGGAAAGAGACCCAAATTACATCAAAACGACACACTGATCATTCATCTACAGGGCCAACTGGTGAAGAAATTGAAAGCAATGAATTCCATTTGGCGACAGAGCTTGAAAACTCAGATATCCACCTCACTGTCAGAGGATTCCAAAAGTCAAAAAAGACAAAGCTATGGTTCAAGGCTGGCAAACTTGAAGCTGGAATGCGATTCAATTGAATCCCAATTGACCCCCCTACAGGAAAAATATTCCCTAAAACAAATACCCCAATCAACCCAAATAACACAGGTGACACAACCAACACAAGTTACACAAGAAACCCGTCTGGATTCCTCACAAATATTCCAGAGAACACTGAGAACAAACGAACCTCTCCGACCCGCAAATGGACCGATCCTATCTGAGTATAATTCTCAAGAACATGCAATCGAGGATTCATTCAATTGTGAAAGTGAAGCGGATCTTGAAACTGAGGACCAAATCAGGAAAGAAATGAATGAATTTATAGAGTTTGATGAACCCGCTTTGGACCAGGAAGATACTGAATACAGGGAAGAAGACTACGAGGATCCCGAGGAGGATTTAGAGATAACCGAAATCAACCCAACCAATGAACCAATCCACGAACCAATTGACGAAGAGTTGGAATTAAGCGATGAGGGAGAGGTTTTCGATGATGCATTAGACGATTTGAATCTCCACGAGGAGATCTTGGAAAGTGATATCGACGATGACTCCATAATCATAATGGATTCCAACGGGAATAAACTGGATACCGTTAATGATACGACCGCCACACCAACGCTAGGCGGTACAGTGGATGAGTACGACGACTTTTCTGACGATGACGATATCATTGTCAAAAATGAGGCGGATTATATGACTCAAGTCAACGAGGAGAGAGAAATCACAGCAAATAATGGTTTTGCAGGGGATGACGATTGGGATGATGGCGATGACGACGACATCCTCCTATTGAACCAATTGGAAGATTCATCTAACAAGAGAGACGAATTAGTTCAAGAAATTAAGACCTCAAACACAACTGATGACGGCGAAATCGAAGAAATCAAGGTCGATAATCCCCAGGATTACAAGCAATTTCATCAAAAATATGAATGGACATCAGAAGTTTATGATAAGTTGAAGAATGTATTTGGATTGAAGTCATTTCGTTCCAATCAATTGGAGGCCATCAATGCCTCCTTAGCTGGTGAGGACGTTTTTGTGCTCATGCCTACGGGGGGTGGTAAGTCCCTTTGCTATCAATTACCGGCCATCGTCAAATCCGGTAAAACATCCGGAGTTACAGTCGTCATTTCCCCCTTGATTTCATTAATGGAGGACCAAGTGGCCCACTTAGAAAATAGGCTTATCAAGGCCACTATGATGAACTCAAGGATGTCTACAGATTCAAAGAGACACATCTTCAATTTGTTCATTCAAGGCTTCATTGAATTGATGTATCTTTCACCGGAAATGATATCCAAAAGTGGCCAATGTAAAAATGCCATTGCGAAACTTTACCGGGATGGCAGATTGGCCAGAATTGTCATCGATGAGGCCCATTGTGTTTCCTCATGGGGCCACGATTTTAGACCCGATTATCAAGAGCTCAGCTTTTTTAAAAAGGAATATCCAGATATACCAATGATTGCCCTGACTGCTACAGCTAACGAACACGTCCGGATGGATATTATTCATAATTTGGGATTAATAAAACCCAAGTTCTTCAAACAGAGTTTCAATAGAGTAAATCTATACTATGAGGTTTTGCCAAAGAAGAGGAACGTTTTGGAGGTGATGGGTCAGTTAATCCAGTCAAAATATAGAAATCAAACCGGGATCATCTATTGTCACTCAAAAAATTCGTGTGAGAGTACGTCGAAAAGGTTGAATGAACTGGGAATTAAATGTGATTATTACCATGCTGGTATGGAAACTGATGAAAGGTCCAAGGTTCAACTGGAGTGGCAGAATGGTACCACGAAAGTGATTGCCGCTACTGTGGCGTTTGGTATGGGTATCGACAAGCCTGATGTTAGATTTGTCTTTCATTTGACCATACCAAGAAATTTGGAGGGTTATTATCAGGAAACAGGTCGTGCTGGTAGAGATGGCCTACATTCTGATTGTATCATGTTCTATTCGATGAAGGACGCGCGTACGCTTCAAGCTATGATTAGGAGAGACAAGGAATTGTCCAGACAGACGCGAGAGCATCATATGGAGAAATTAAAGCAGGTGATCCAATATTGTGAGAATACAAGTGATTGCAGAAGGGAGCAAGTTTTGCAATATTTCAATGAGTCTTTCGATCCCAAGGATTGTCAAAAAGAGTGTGATAACTGTAGGGTGGGGGCCAATAAGGAGACTGTTGAGCGGGATGTGACGGATCTTGCCATCAATTGCATCAAACTAGTTCAGCTGATTTATAAGAATAATGTCACGGTGATTCAGTGTCAAGACATAATCAGAGGGTCCAAAGCTGCAAAAATAGTCAACAATGGCCTTGACCAGAACGAATTTCATGGTTGTGGTAGGGATGTCTCGAGGAATGACGTGGAACGGGTCTTCTTCCACCTCATTAGGGAAGGCTACTTGGAGGAGAAGTCGAAGATGCATTATGGAACGAAATATGCTGCCAATTACGTTGTCTTGGGCACTAAGGCCAACCGGTTGTTGCGAAACTCTGGAGGGGAGAAGATTGTGATGAAGTTCCCCAAGACTTGTAAACCTAAATCCAGTACGAGCAAGGAGAGGGAGACGAGTGAGGATTTTAAAAATGCCACCGATGCTAGCAATATTGCTTCTAGAATGACCTCCTTCAGGCCCACCTCCGAATTATTCCAATATCAATACCAGGATCCGAGTGGCAGTGGGGGAAACAAGGAGGCCAATGATCATATCAATTATTGCAATTCCCAGTTGATTGAGGTGAGGAGGAATATCTCGTATTATAAGAACATCAATGTTGTTACCAACATTGCCACTCAGGCAATGTTGAAGGATATGGCCCGTAAGCTACCTGCCACATTGGTGGAGTTCAAGCTCTTACAGGATTTCAAAAAAGGCCAAGATCTTTACTTTGATATCTTCATAAAGAAGATCAACAATTTGAGGGCCAAACGAGTTGAAACGTTTGGCAGAATAGAGCTGGGGGACAATGGACCGGTAACCATATCAGCTTCTCCAAAAAATACAGCATCAGAAACGTCTCGATTTTGGTCCAGATCCGAGGACGATATGAACACCTTGACCCAGTTGAAGCAGTTGCGAATGAACGGCAATGGGTCCCACAAGTCGTCACAGAAATTTACTAAACGGACTACACAGAAACAGTCCCAAAGATCGACCAAAGGTGGAGCATCACAAAGGAAGGGAGGGCATAAAAAAAGGCAATGGGGGACTTCTCAACGATCCACCACTAAGCCCAAAAAGTCTCCAACCGGGAGCATTGCTGTGGGGAAGTTTTGCTAAGTAAGTCAATTTATAAAGGGAGGAATAAAAATTCGAATTCAAATAAAATCCATTCTTGCTGAGCACATGAGCGCTCATTTTTTAAAAAAACCGAAGTCACAAGTGAAAGTCAAATTTTTAATGTGCCAATCTTACTCTTTTTATACTGAATCAGTAGGTTTATAATGTCAAAGGTGAACGTTTTGGTAATTGGTAACGGTGGTCGTGAACACACTCTCGTTTGGAAGTTATCCCAATCCCCATTAGCTGGCCAAATTTTTGTGGCTCCAGGTAACGGTGGTACCGATTCGTTGGAAAACGTTGAAGCAGTTCCAATCGGAGTGTCGAAGGAAGACTTTGAGGCTCTTGTGAAGTTTGCGGTTGAGAAGAACGTTGGTTTGGTTGTGCCAGGTCCTGAAGCACCTCTTGTGGATGGTATTTCGGATGCTTTTAAGAAGGTTGGTATTCCAGTTTTTGGACCATCAGAAGCTGCAGCCAGAATGGAGGGCTCGAAGGCCTTTTCTAAGGATTTCATGAAGGCCTACAACATTCCAACTGCAGCCTATGAAAACTTCACCGATTATGAGGCTGCAAAGGCATACATTGAAAAGACCAATCACAGATTGGTCATTAAGGCTTCAGGGTTGGCCGCTGGTAAGGGTGTCTTGATTCCAGAGAATAAGGAGGAAGCTTTTACTGCCATTAAGGAGATCATGGTTGACAACGCGTTTGGTGCAGCCGGTGACGAAGTTGTGATTGAAGAATACATGGACGGTGATGAATTGTCGATTCTCTGTATTTCCGACGGTTACTCCTTTGTTGATTTACCACCTGCTCAAGACCACAAGAGAATTGGTGACGGTGATGCTGGTTTGAACACCGGTGGTATGGGCGCTTACGCACCAGCACCAATCGGAACTCCAGCCATGTTGGAAAAGATCAGGACGACCATCTTGAAGCCATCGATTGACGGTATGAGACATGCTGGTTACCCAATGGTGGGTTGCCTCTTTGTCGGTATCATGGTTACACCTGAGGGTGAACCAAAGGTTTTGGAATACAACGTTAGATTCGGTGATCCAGAAACCCAAACCGTCATGCCTTTGCTCGAGACCGATTTGTTGGAAATCTTTCTTGCCACCGTGGAACACAGATTGGATGCCATTAAAGTCGATATCTTTGATGGTTACTCCACAACCGTTGTCATGGCCGCAAAGGGTTACCCAGAGGCTTATCAAAAGGGTGATGAAATCACCATCAAGACTCCATTGCCAGAGAATACTTACATCTTCCATGCTGGTACCAAGACCCAGAATGGTAAGGTTGTGACAGACGGTGGTCGAGTTATTGCTGCCACCGCAATTGCTCCAACATTGGAGGAGGCTGTTAAGAAGGCCTACGTTGGTGTTGAACACGTTTCCTTCAACGGTAAGTACAACAGAACCGATATTGCCCACAGAGCATTCAAAGTTTCCGAGAAGAAGCAAATCTCCATCACTTATGAAGACGCAGGTGTGAGTGTGGACGCCGGTAACCAATTGGTTGAAAACATCAAGAAGATGGTCAAGTCTACTGCCAGACCAGGTGCTGACTCCGATATCGGTGGCTTTGGTGGTCTTTTTGACTTGCAAAAGGCCGGTTACACAGATATTGGTGAAACTCTCCTTGTTGGTGCCACGGACGGTGTGGGTACCAAGTTGAGAATTGCCCAAATTTTGAACACCCACAACACTGTTGGTATTGACTTGGTTGCGATGAACGTCAACGATTTGGTTGTCCAGGGTGCTGAGCCTTTGATGTTCTTGGATTACTTTGCCATTGGTCATTTGGATGTCAACATTGCCGCCCAGTTTGTTGAGGGTGTTGCTAACGGTTGTAAATTGGCTGGTTGTGCCTTGGTGGGTGGTGAAACAAGTGAAATGCCCGGTATGTATGCTCCAGGCCACTATGATACCAACGGTACTGCTGTTGGTGCCGTGATTAAGTCCGAAATGCTTCCAAAGACAGAAGAAATGAAGGCAGGTGACGTTCTCTTGGGTTTGGCCTCCGATGGTACTCACTCTAATGGTTACTCTCTTGTCAGAAAGATCATTGACTCCACCGAATACCAATACACCGATAAGGCTCCATGGAAGCCTGAATCAACCATTGGTGAGGAGGTGCTCATCCCAACAAGAATTTACGTCAAGCAATTGCTTCCTTCGATCAAGCAAAAGTTGATCTTGGGGTTGGCTCACATCACGGGTGGTGGTTTAGTTGAAAACGTCCCAAGAGCTCTTCCAAGCCATTTGGCCGGTTTAATCGACATCAAGACGTGGGAAGTTCCTGCCATCTTCAAGTGGCTCGGAAAGACCGGGGGTGTTCCTGTTAAGGATATCTTGAAGACCTTGAACCTTGGTATCGGTATGGTTGCCATTGTGAAAAGTGAGAACGTTGAACAATTGACCAAAAACTTGGAAGCTGCTGGTGAGACCGTTTACAAGATTGGTGAGTTGGTGGAGAGAAAGGAAGGTGCTTCTGCCTGTGAGGTTATTAATACCGAAGGACTTTACTGATCCTTTTCACCTTAATTAGATACATCTTTTTAAATTAATTTGAGTTTGATTTTTCTTTGAGCTTGCTGAGCACATGAGCACCTATTTTTACCCACGTTCTCACGCAAAAAAAAGTATTTAAATATTCGGAATATCATGCCCCTCTTCCGGATCTTTGCTGGATCTGCTTGACTGTTGAGGGTTCTTTTATGGATTAGGAAAATATCCTTACAGTTTGAATAATTTTAAGCAAAAAAATGTCCGATTCTGAGAGCTTTAGCAGTTTCAATCCATCTGTTGGTGATGAAATACGGCATGTAGAGGAGGAGGAAGGTGCATCGCATCATTCCAGTATTAGTGAGGATTCTCAGTTGAACGATCATAGAAACCAGAACATGAGCTTCCCTATTAGAAAGAATTCCAACCCGATAGCATCAAGTCAAACTCCCCAACAGGAGAAGGTGATCAAGGGAAAGATTGATCCCAGCGTTGTTTCAATGGATTTGCGGAGTAAAATGTGTATCGATGAAGATGAAGATGAGTATGCGGTGGAGTTTAATGATAGATACAAGTCTTCCCAGGGTTTAAGTTTTACAAACGATCCCACTCCAAAACCAATACCGGATAGACGCAATTCCGTGAGGGGACCAGGTTCTAGGAATCGATCCAGATCATTCAGCGAACAGGTGAAGAACTTTATTAGACCCAAAGATGAAGCTCAACCAACAGGAGTCTTGTTGAATGCACATACAAATACAAATGTGGATGCCTCCCCTCTTTTGAAGACCATCTCGAGAACTTCAAAAGGTTCCAGTCAAGGTAGAAGGAAGAGTTTTACAAATACCAATGATGGTAACGATAGTGACGTGGATTCTCATGGTAGTAGAGACTCCCAGGAGACAGAAGAGGATGTTTGTTTTCCAATGTTACCTGAGCATGTCAGTATTAAAGGCATTGATTTTAGTGAATTAGATGAATTCATTGAGGAACAAAGGGAGGAGAACGAATTGATAAGCAGAAGAGAAGAAGAATTGAAGTTCAAGGGCAACATAACCACCAGTTCAGAAAAGTTCAGCTCGGCAGCATTGAAGTATACTCCAAAATTTCAAACTCAAGGATCACCGCAAAACTCACCAAATTCAGACGATTCACAAAAATCTTTGACTAACACCACGGAGAAAATTAACGAAAGTGGGTCCAGTGTCATGGAGCCCGGAGTCACGTTTGATCCAGAGGGGAATAAATTCGAAGATATGGTGCCAACAAGGTTCAGTTTTTTTTCCAGTGAACGAGAAGAAACCCTACATACACCAGATTTGACAACATTGGTGGGGCCGAATGAATCGATTAAAACCTTGTTTGGAACGGAACATTCCGTTTGGTGGTTGGATTGTACATGTCCAACAGATAACGAGGTGAAGGTTCTTGCAAAGGCGTTCGGTATTCACCCCTTGACAGCTGAAGATATCCGTATGCAGGAAACTCGTGAAAAGGTGGAATTATTCAAATCATACTATTTTGTTTGTTTCCACACCTTTGAAACGGATCAAGAATCCGAGGATTTCCTTGAGCCTATTAATGTCTATATCGTTGTTTTCAAAACGGGGATTTTGACGTTCCATTTTTCACCAATTGTCAATCCAGCAAACGTTAGAAGGAGAGTCAGACAATTGAGAGATTATGTTAACGTGACATCAGATTGGTTATGTTATGCCATTATTGATGATATTACCGATGGTTTTGCACCAATTATCCACTCCATTGAATACGAGGCCGATGCCATTGAGGATTCTGTGTTCCTGAGCAGAGATAACGATTTCGGTAAAATGCTTTTAAAGATTGGGGAATCGAGACGGAAAGTGATGACTCTGATGAGATTATTACAAGGTAAGGCGGATGTCATTAAAATGTTCTCAAAGAGATGTCAGGAGGAGGTCACCGATGGTCATCCTGCACAACCAAGAGCCGATATTGCTCTCTATTTGGGTGATATTCAAGATCATATTATTACTATGTTTCAATCGTTGTTATCATATGAGAAAATTTTCAGTAGATCACATACCAACTATTTGGCCCAATTGCAAGTGGAATCATTTTACATCAATAACAGGGTCACAGATATTTTGTCCAAGGTTACACTGTTAGGTACGATCATGGTTCCAATGAATTTGGTCACGGGTTTATTTGGTATGAACGTCAAGGTTCCTGGTAATGGCCAAGAAGACTTTGGCTGGTTTGGGGGTATTATCGGGTTTATTTTTCTCATGATTTTGGTCAGCATTACCTGTGTGAATATCTATATGAACAGGGTCAATAAAATGTCGGAAAATGTTTTACCACCTCTAAGTGTTAAGGATTTTAAGATCGGTAGAAACAGATCAAAACAAAAAACTAAAGTGGACAGAAGAGAAATGATGAGCTTACCCACAAAGTTCACCAAATATGGGGAGTGGTGAGATGTGTAATTTTTGATCTATTATAAAACATAACTGTAATGGATTCTAGTGAGAATGTAGGTGGTTGGTTACAATTAGGGTACTATCCTTTAAAGTATTGATTTAGCTAAGGACATTGTGGGCTTTCCTTTTGAGAATTTAGGGGGGAAAAAAGATAGAATTAGTCGATCCGAGGATCGAACTCGGGACCTTCTGCGTGTGAAGCAGACATCGTAACCACTAGACCAAACGACTAATTGTTGAATTGTTTTAAAGTAAATAATACATGGAATAATAGAATAATATATCCAACCCTAATAATTTCTACACCGAATCACTATTTTGGTAAGTTACAAATACCTTTCAGAGGATGCCTTATAGCAATGAAGTGTACTGCTTCTACTGGAATTGGTCGTAAACCATTTATTTCATTGCACATTTTACATACTCCTCATGAAGTTCATATGTTTAATTGGCCAACAAAAGAAATCAGGAAGATTGGTATTTGAAACTAAACTCAGACGGACTTGTCCCAACTTTAGTTGATGGGGACCTTGTTTTGAAAGAAAATAATGCTATTCTGCAATATATTGCGGATAAGTATGACAAAGATGATAACTTCAGTTACCCCACTGAGGACCCATTGTATTGGCAACAAATGAAGTGGCTATATTACCAAGCAACCCAATTTAGTACTGCATCGTTCCGACTAGCCTTTTGCAGGCAGTTTAGACCCAACAATGAATGGTTAGTTGACAAAGGATTCGAAGAAATCTACAAAGTGTACATTATGGATGAACACTTGGACAGGAATAAATGGTTTCTTGGCGACAAGTTTACTACAAGTGATTGTCATTAGCTGCTGGACATTTCCACTGTGTTGAGAGAGCCAAAGGTACCAATTTGATATTAAGGATGTTGAAGGAAGATATCCTCATGTTTCTCCATGGATTGTTAATGTTTTATCAATCAAAGAAGTAGAGGAAGGATTTGCCTTGAAATAGGATTATCTTATTGTTAAACATGGGTATTGAACAGTTTCTATAATTACATAGATAAATACTACCTAAATGGTGGAAGCATCACGATCCATTTCGTCATCCACATCTGACCAAATAAATTTTGCTCTGAAATATCTTGCAACGAATGTTAAGAGTAACAAAATAGGAACTTCTAACAATGGCCCAAATGTCGCAGCTATCGCTTGCTTACTACCTGATCCGTAAATGGAAATGGCAATAGCAAGCGATAATTCAAAGTTATTTGAGGCTGCCGTAAAACTTTGTGTGGCAATTTGAGAATAGTTGGCCGAGCATCCACTCTTCCATTTGGCTGGATTCTTTTCAATCTTATCCTCACAACCACACAACAATCCAGTATTTTCGCCTTCATCCTGTAATTTAGGGGATTTTGACATCCATCTTAGGATGAAAAATGCAGAAAACCAACAAATCACAAAGTATAATGTCAATGGGATGAAGCAAAGAAAAGCTGTCCCTATTTCTTGAATGAACTCCTTACCTTTATCAATAAATATGACAATGATTGTGTATAATAGGCCAATCAAAGCCCAAGGAGTAATCATTGGCATCAACTTATCGTAAAAGTTGAAATATCTCAGGGCAAACCTGATGATCACACCAAAACCAAGTGGAATTCCCAAGAAAAAGGCAACACTCTTAGCTACAACAGCATATGAAACTCCTGAATCGACCGGAATTGGATCACCGCTGATGACATAGCAGAAGAATAATTGATATGGTGCGTATAACACAACTTGTAATAAACTATTGATAAGGACAATGACAGCACAAAGGGTATTATCTCCCAAGGCAATATCGTTCCACAATAGCACCATGGCAATACATCTGGCAAGTCCAATCATGATAATTCCAATTCTGTATTCACTGTGATTGAACAATACCAACCATGCCAAACCAAGCATAATAAAAGGACACACGATCCAGTTCACAAAAACGGAAACTAAAATGGGACGTAGGTAGGTGCTCTTGCTGAAGAATCTATGAAAATTTTCCCATTCAACCTTGCACAACGGCGGAACCATCATAATAATCATTCCAACAGCTAATGGAACTGAAACACCAACAACCTGAGCACCATCAAATGCCTTGCCACTTGAAGGAACATAGACAGAGATCAAAACCCCTACTATAATAGCCAATACGATTAAAAGAGGTAATAACTTATCGACAATCGAGAGGCCGCCAAAGGCAGCCTTCATGTCTTGTTTAAGGGTCATTTCTTGACGAAAAGTATAGAAGGGGAGTCTGGAGAAAAAAATCTAAGTCCGGAACTGGACCCTTTTCATAAAAATTTGCACATCTATCGGCCTACAAAAGTGGTTATCTTATAGATGACCTTGTTGATCAACTATAATAAAATTTTCATACCGATTTCACTTATAAAAGAAGTATATTAACTACATTACTCTGTTCTCTAAGAAATTTAAAAGATGACTCTTACCAGATTAATTTTGGATCCCACGTGCCCTAAAAATATAAATATCATGTGCAGTTTGTGATTAAAAAACGTTTCTTAAGCAGGATGAAATTGTACACAGCAACTACAGGTAATGGGCGTAAGCCATTGATTTTCTTACACATTTTGGGGGTTTCTCATGAAGTGCATATGTTTAATTGGCCAACAAAGGAAATTAAGGAAGATTGGTATTTAGAGTTAAACCCTCATGGGCTTATTCCAACGTTGGTTGACAATGACCTTGTTTTGAATGAAAGTAACGCCATTTTGCAATATATTGCTGATAAGTATGACACGGATAATAAATTCAGTTATCCTCCTGAGGACCCACTATACTGGCAACAGATGAAATGGTTATATTACCAAGCAACCCAATTTTCTAACGCTCTGTCGGGACTACTTTTTTATAAAAAGTTCAGACCAGATGATGAATGGTTAGTTGGGAAAGGGTTTGACCAAATCCACAAAGTCTACAGCGTTCTCGATAAACATTTGTCAAGAAGTGAATGGTTTGTGGGTGATAAATTCACCGTAGCCGACCTTGCGTTTGCTGTTGGCCATTTCCGTCGCATTGAAAAGACTGAAGGAACTGCTTTTGAGATTAAGAATTTTCAAGGACAATACCCTCATGTTGCTAAGTGGTTTGATAATGTTTTATCAATCAAGGAAGTAGAGGAAGGATTTGCCTTGAAATAGGATTATTTTATTGTTGAAAGTGGGTATTGATCAGCTCCTAAAATTCTATAGATAAATATTAACTAAACGGTGGAAACATCACGGTCCATCTCTTCATCCACATCCGACCAAATAAATTTTGCTCTGAAATATCTTGCAACGAATGTTAAAAGTAACAAAATAGGAACTTCTAACAATGGCCCAAATGTCGCAGCTATCGCTTGCTTACTACCTGATCCGTAAATGGAAATGGCAATAGCAAGCGATAATTCAAAGTTATTTGAGGCTGCCGTAAAACTTTGTGTGGCAATTTGAGAATAGTTGGCCGAGCATCCACTCTTCCATTTGGCTGGATTCTTTTCAATCTTATCCTCACAACCACACAACAATCCAGTATTTTCGCCTTCATCCTGTAATTTAGGGGATTTTGACATCCATCTTAGGATGAAAAATGCAGAAAACCAACAAATCACAAAGTATAATGTCAATGGGATGAAGCAAAGAAAAGCTGTCCCTATTTCTTGAATGAACTCCTTACCTTTATCAATAAATATGACAATGATTGTGTATAATAGGCCAATCAAAGCCCAAGGAGTAATCATTGGCATCAACTTATCGTAAAAGTTGAAATATCTCAGGGCAAACCTGATGATCACACCAAAACCAAGTGGAATTCCCAAGAAAAAGGCAACACTCTTAGCTACAACAGCATATGAAACTCCTGAATCGACCGGAATTGGATCACCGCTGATGACATAGCAGAAGAATAATTGATATGGTGCGTATAACACAACTTGTAATAAACTATTGATAAGGACAATGACAGCACAAAGGGTATTATCTCCCAAGGCAATATCGTTCCACAATAGCACCATGGCAATACATCTGGCAAGTCCAATCATGATAATTCCAATTCTGTATTCACTGTGATTGAACAATACCAACCATGCCAAACCAAGCATAATAAAAGGACACACGATCCAGTTCACAAAAACGGAAACTAAAATGGGACGTAGGTAGGTGCTCTTGCTGAAGAATCTATGAAAATTTTCCCATTCAACCTTGCACAACGGCGGAACCATCATAATAATCATTCCAACAGCTAATGGAACTGAAACACCAACAACCTGAGCACCATCAAATGCCTTGCCACTTGAAGGAACATAGACAGAGATCAAAACCCCTACTATAATAGCCAATACGATTAAAAGAGGTAATAACTTATCGACAATCGAGAGGCCGCCAAAGGCAGCCTTCATGTCTCGTTTGAGAGTCATTTCTTGATGAAAAGGATAGAGAAGGGAATCCTTACAGAAAAAAATCTTAATCTGGAGCTTGTCCCTTTTTATAAAGAATTTGCTCATCTACCAACAAAGTGGTCGGTCATGTTATAAATGGCCTTGTGGGAAAATTCTAATGAACCTCACTTGCACCCTTTACTTTTCAAAGAAGCATGCCATTTAAGTCACTCTTTTCTCTAAGAAATTAAGCAGATGACTCTTTGTAAGTGGTGCCCACCTGCTCAAAAATACAAGTATCATGTACAGCGTATGACTTGAAGAGATCAACACCTTTTCTAAAGCAAGATGAAATTGTATACAGCTGCTACAGGTAGCGGTCGTAAACCATTAATCTTCTTAAGCATTTTAGGGGTTTCCCATGAAGTTCATATGTTTGATTGGCCAACAAAAGAAATTAAGGAAGATCGGTATTTAGAGTTAAACCGTCATGGGATCATTCCAACTTTAGTTGATGGGGACCTTGTTTTGAATGAAAGTAACGCGATTCTGCAATATATTGCGGATAAGTATGACAAAGATGATAACTTCAGTTACCCCACTGAGGACCCATTGTATTGGCAACAAATGAGATGGTTATATTACCAAGCAACCCAATTTTCTAACGCTCTGTCGGGATTACTCTTTTATGAAGAGTTCAGACCAGATGATGAATGGTTAGTTGAAAAAGGGTTTGACCAAATCCACAAAATATGCGGGGTTCTCGATAAACATTCGTCAAGAAGTGAATGGTTTGTTGGTAATAAATTCACCGTTGCCGACCTGGTGCTTGCTGTTAGTAATTTTCGTCATATTGAAAAAACTGAAGGAACTGCTTTTCAGATTGAGCATTTTCAAGGACAATCTCATCTTGCTAAGTGTTATGATAATATTTTATCAATCGAAGGAATAAAGGAAGGATTTAAATTGAAATAGACTGTATAAATACAAGATATACGATGATGCCAGAAATATGTAGAAACCAAAGGGGTTTAGCAGATGAAATGGAAACCAAGTTCCACGATTGGTCCATCTATCAAAAAAAAAGATTGTTCAACGTAGAAGCTAAGATTGACATAAAGTTAAAACATTTACATTCTTTTGGTTACCGGCCTAAATTTTTTCGTTATACTATTCATGAATTTGCGTCGGTAACATATTCAATGAGCACATGAGCATATATTCAATTCACTTAGAGCTCTATGCCATTTACCCCAAATTTAACCGCTAAGGTGGTTGCTTACTATATACCAACAACATCTATAAAATATAAACATTCCATTTTGACGAAAATTATCCATGTTAAACTTTTCAATGTTTTCATCATGTGTTTCAAATCGCAATCTTTGTCATAGTTTATACTCCAAAAATTGGAGATAGATTTATTATCCGGGAAATTCAGCAGAAGTTGTAAATATTTAGGAAACTTTTAATTCATACTTGAGCAGCGTGATTCGTGGGGGAAATGTGGACGATATATCACATCATCATATGTAATAAAAATTACCGGAAAACAATCAACCGTAGGCATCCTTAAAATCCATTTTTTAAATTTCCAAGTGATACCCAACATGAAATAAAATACTCTAAAGATGCTGCCACTCCATGAAGTAATTATGCTTATTTTCCGATATTCTGCTATTCTGATCAATTTTAAAAATGACTAAATATCAGATTTGCCTGTCAAAATTAATACCCTCACTCAATAAAACTCGTGGAATGCTTGGAGCTTATACTGAGCCTGCTCACATACACCTCTATTTTTGGGCAATCCGTCGTTTACAACTGAAAACACGAGATTTTTTTGTCCTAGGGGCGCCTCTTTTGTTTATTCTTTTTTATTCCAAAGATGGCCTTGCCTTTAATTTCTGCGAGCCAACTGGCTAAACACCGCAGTGAAGATGATTGCTGGGTCACCCTTTACAACAGAAAGGTGTACAATGTCACCGAATTTTTGGAGGAACATCCTGCCGGTGTTGAAGTGATTATGGATTACGCTGGTAAGGATATAACAGAGATTCTGGCCGACGCAATCAGTCACACCCATTCGGAATCTGCTTACGAAATGTTGGATGAAATGTTAGTTGGGTATTTGGCTACTCCTGAAGAAGAGGAGGAATTATTGAAAAAGCATGCCAATATGGAAGTTGTTCCAGATTCCGATGGTATGAAGGTTGTTGATTTAACGGAATTCGGAGAAATTCCCGATGACTTATTACATTTGAAGACAGACCATAAAGATGATTTGAAAAAGCACAACTTTTTGGATTTGGACAAACCATTAATCATGCAAGTTTTGAGATCCAACTGGACAAGAGATTTCTATGTTGATCAAATTCATAGACCAAGACACTATGGTAAAGGTTCAGCCCAATTATTTGGTAACTTCTTGGAACCTTTATCATTGACCCCATGGTGGGTTGTGCCGACTATTTGGTTACCGGTCAATTTCTACGTCTTTTATCAAGGTGCCAAGGTTTTACACCCACTAACGACTTTGACGTTCTGGATAGTGGGGTTAATTGTTTGGACATTGATTGAATATTGTCTGCACAGATTCCTCTTCCATTTGGATGATCATTTACCAGAACATAGAGTGGCATTCACATTGCACTTTTTACTACATGGTGTTCATCATTATTTGCCAATGGATAGAATGAGATTGGTGATGCCACCAACATTGTTCTGTATCTTATGTTATCCATTCTACAAGCTTGTTTTTGCTATTTTCCCTTACCACATTGCATGTGTGGGTTTTGCGGGGGGATTCTTAGGTTACATCATCTATGATGTTACTCATTACATGTTACACCATGCCAAATTACCAAAGTTTTACCAAGATTTGAAGACTTATCATTTGGAACACCACTATAAGAATTACCAATTAGGATTTGGTGTTTCCAACAATTTCTGGGATAAGGTGTTTGGTACATATTTATACCCTGAGGATGTCTTGCAAAAAGAGAACTGAAATTCTTTGCTTCAATATATACATGATATTTAGTTTTTACCCAGACCGTAACGTTTCAACATACCGTCGATATCACCAAAAGCCTCCCGATTACCTTGAACAACAACCGTTGGCTTAGATCCGGTGAATATCTTTCTAGCCATATCGATCAAATCCATCCTATTGACGGAGTCGATTATTTCACACATCTCCAAAACTTCAATTTTCTTATTGAAAGTTTGGACCTGTCTGCCCAAATCTTCTAATTGGACAATCTTCGATTCTAGGTTCATCATCAATGAAGATTTTAATTGGCTTTTAGCACGGGCAACCTCTTGTTCTGACATACCACCCTTTCCAATATCATTTGACATCAACAAATTCAATTCATAACCAATTAATTCAGCCATGACCCTGTTTGCTTGTGGCAAACAACTCAAACTCAATCCCAGTAAACCGGAATCCGAGTAGTTATGAATGAATGACTTACATGATTCAACAAATCCGTATTGATTCAAAACCCTTGTATAAGCACGAGAGTACATACCCTTACCTGGACCACCGGCAGAAAACGAACCGCCTTGACCAAGTAAAGTCTGTAAGATGGCCAACTTGTAAACCTCATCGTTGGTTATCGGTAAACCTTCAAACCCAACAGAAATGTGGTGGAATTCTTCCAAATGGTCTAAACCTTGAGGGTAAGGAATGGATAATTCACCACCTGTATATAGGGCTGATTCTCTCACCGGCTTGTTGGTGGTAGGGGTCAAATCACCAAGGTATTGTTCGACCAATTGTTCGGCCTTTTCGAGGGGAACTCCGGAGAATGCAACAACCAAGTTTTCTGGTGTGTAGAATATCGATCTATACTTTTGCAATTTGTCACAAGTGATTGTACTCAATTGATCCATAGGACATAACAACGGTGAACCCAAGTTTTTACTATTGTAAGCAGTTTGCTGGAATAATTCAGGCAAGATCAAATTTGATTGTAACCAAATTTCATCCAATTCATACTGGGCACTGAGTTTTTGTTCCTGAATTTCATCTTCACTAAGGTTGGGATGGAATACTGTTTGAGTTAATAACTGGAACATTCTTTCGACATCATTATTGAAAACCGAAGCCTGATAAATCATCGACTCTCTACTGGAGGCACACATGAAATTACCACCCAATTTGTTTAATTCGTCCGACATCGCCTTAGAGCTAAAATCCTCGGTGGACTTGAAGCTGAGTTTGTCCAGTAAGTGGGAACATCCTGTCAAGTTGTAGTGATCTTCAAACCTTGAACCGGCGTTGATGTATAAACCCAGTGCCGAAAAGTAGGAAGGGGTTTCATCCACGGCAAGGGTGATACCGTTGGGCAGGGACTTGATCGTGGTAGCCGTGGAAAGGTGTCTGATGCAGGGACTAATGGACCTCGATAACATTTGATGAAGAACAGGTTATGCGGGAAAATTTCACCTGTTTTATTGTTGTAATTTCGGTGTAGTGAGAAGGGGGTACATTTTAGGGATCAGTTTACTACGGGCGCCGGAAGAGAAAAAATAATTACTGGGAAAAAACTTGTGGTAGAACAATTGGTGGGAAATTTAGTGGGGAAAGAAATTTTACACTTTGCACAAAAAAGGGTACAAAAAGTAATGATTAGATCATTGAAATCAGTTCACCTAAAGTAAAAGGTTGTATAAACCCATATCCATGCATTTTCAAGCGTCTAGCTTTCGGCTGTCTAGTAATAAGAAAATGATAGTTATGATCATTTTATGATGAATAGGGAGACAGGCACCAATGGTAGGAAGAGTGGTACGACGATGAGAAATGGATCTGAGATTCAACTTAGATAATTAGATGATATTCCGTCAAGGATCATCTATGTGTTATACTAGGTGCGAGGGTTGAATAAAGAACCATCTACATCGATCACGGGATAACGGTAATTTTATGAGGATCCCACAGGACCACACCGGCGCCGAAGCCCACACCCATTCCCCACCCAAAATTCACCCACACTCCTCCTTTAGCCTGTCTAACTTGTCTTTTATCTCATTCAACACTGCCGGAGTCTCATCATTCAACCTTTTAGACCTTTGAATATCTTTCTTTAAATTGGAGCGAAGAGTTTCAAAGGATCGCTGTGACACATAAGCGGCAGTCTGGGTTGTTGTGTTGAAATTCAATTGGGTTCCGCTATCAGTCTTACCCAAAGATTTAATCCAATCCATCTTAAAACTATAAATTACTGCTTCATCTTACGTAAAACTGTGAATTTTCTCTTCAATTCACCAACACTCCATTGGAAGGGGTTGAGTTTCTGATCCCACTGCATTTTCATGTAATTGTCCTTGTATTTCTTTTCCAACCTTTCCAATCTAGCAACTTCAACGTCGTTCAATTTGTACACTATTTCCTTCTTAGTCTTATTGGCCATTTCTTCCAATTCCTTAATCACGGTATTTTTCAAAGCTTGGTCTTCCTCCGAAACCCCTGGCTGGGAGGGTTTCTTTTTACCATAGACAATCTTAATGACATTTCCATCCTCATCTCTCTGTATTTTAGCAGTTCCTTCAAGAATGTTTTCTGGATCGAAAGGATCACCTTCTTCAAGTGAAGCTTGGTCTTGGTTGTCACCTTCTACATCTTCGTCCTCAGCCTCTAAATCCTCCAATTCGTTGTCCCTCTTGATTTCTGGAATGTACAATGGTTTCTCTTCACCACCTGTGGGTTTATTCAAAGACATCGTTAACCCCAACTTCTTATAATTCTGTTTTGGAGTCAAATCACTATCCCAATATTTAGCAACAATTGGGTTTGATCTGGGGTTAAATTTTTGCTTTGAACTCTTCTTTGTCGCTTGCTTTTTGACACTGGAACGTGCCATCTTACGCTTACGAACGGAAACCATCTTGACTCTTGGTTTAAGCTACAATATAGATTTTGAAAATATTTTTTTTTGTAACATTCACCTGAAAAATTTTATCAACCATGCGCCACAACCATGCGCCACGCTATTACAAAAGAAAGGCGGTGCTTTGAACCATAGCAAGGAAAAAGGAAAGGCGGTGTTTTGAATCTCTTAGCAAGTAAAAGAAAAGACGGCCTTTTTAACGTAGCAAGGGATTAAGAAACGCCCATGGGCCGTTCTAAACCGTTACAAAACGGTTTAAAATGGGGTCACCAGAGTTGAGTTATCTGGCTGAATTATTTCCGTGATGGTTGCAGTGATAAATAAACAAATGTGTTTTTATTTGTTAGTTCATACTCGCGGTTATCGGTTGGTGTTCCTGCTTGACACCACGTAGGAGCCATTCCTATCTTTTACTTTGTTCGTTGGTAAAATAATCCTAGATTAAATTAAAAAAATTATAAATTCCTTGAAACGCACTAAAAGATATCACAGAAGGTACACACTTACAACAAGTAAGCAGCGGCACCAGCAACAACAGCCAAACCAGCAACACCAGCGTTAGCGGCAGCGTTGAAAGTTGGAACTTCTTCGGAAGTGGTAGAAGTTGGGGCATGGGACTTTTGGGTTGGGGTGTGGGTGATAGTACATGGACAATCAGTGATAGTCAAAGTGGTAGCTTCAGTGACAGTGTAAGTCTTACCACCAATGGTCAAAGTGGTGGATTCTGGACAGTAAGTGGTCAATTCAGTGACAATTTCGGTTTCGTAGACGTCGGATTCAGTAACAGTGTTGTTAGTGTAAGCGACAGCGGAAGCAGCAAGAGCCAATGGAGCAAAGAACTTGAATTGCATTATTAAGCGAGTGTTGTTAATTAAAAAAAGAGAGTGGTGGCTCCAGTGGGGGATGGTAGGTTGGGGATCCCTCCTTTTATATGAAAATCCATCGAAGGTCAACGTATCTCGCGGTGTCTCTAAAAATAGTTACATGTAAACAAGACCATCCGATATTTAGATACCGAATTTAAGGCCTTAAAAGGGTGTCAAAGAGTCGAGTAAAAAGCCATCAATAGGCCATATGACCGCGGTATTCAATGAACTTGAATTTATCTTCTTTTGCCCCCTAAACTTCAAATTACTCGTAAAAACACCCTAAACACCGATTTCTTTTTTTAGCTTTTTTTAGCAACCGTGACAAAAGCGATTATTTTTATTGCGGCTTCCGGGAGGCATTGGGTTTAAAAGGAAAATAGGGCTTGATTACGACCCCAAGCGGCGGGGAAAAGCTCCAAAAAGGCTTGTTTTGTGGGCTTCTCTTTTAGTGAAGAAATATCTGATTTTGATCGAAGATCTCGATTTACTCGCTTGGGGAGATGCATTCTGGTAAACAGCCATTGGATCTGGCTTTGTAACCAATTAGTCACTTTTGAGCATCCGCATGTACTTTTCTTCATCCTGGCCCGGCTGTGCTGTCCAGCGGGAAGGGAAAAGCGGGAGGCTGGGTTTTTTTAGGAAAAAGCAAGCTAATCAGCAAGGCGTTAAGAAAGAGGTGTCATGATGAAGATATGAAACTGCTGAGCGGCGATGACGTAAGAAGTGTCGTAGTTGCGCTTATGTCAGCCGAGTTACGTAAGCTGACATTACGTAACGCTTTTCACCCCCCAAACACCCATTGTGTACTCTTTGACGTAGAATTGAAATATGGACCAAATAGCCGTGCTATACCAGCTTCCGGAATCAAAAACCCCCGAGGATTGTCTCTTGATGAATTCCACGACTCAGGAAATTTACCAGTCTTCAATAAGTAACACAAATACAAGATCCATGCCTGTAACAACAAACGAAGAAGATTCCGAAGAAGATCTGGAGGAGGAACAATTGCCAAAGATGGTGGACCAGATAGGCATCATTGGTAGTGGGATTAAAAATAATGGAGGCTTTCCATTGAACCAGTTTAATAAGCTGCCAAATTATAAATCCATCTATTTCAACCATTTTAAGGAAAGTGATTCAATACCAACGTTACCGCAGAATACTACAAATAACCAATTGTTGACCTCTTTGATGATCAGGTTACCCTTAGGTGATAAAGGATGGTCTCAGTTGAATGGGTTACCCAACTACAAATTAGATTGGTTGGAGAGTGAAATCAAGAGGTTAGATGGGAACGAATGTGATCAGGTGGAGATGATGGATAACAATGTGATCGTTAATAAGTTTGTTAGTGATAAGCGAAAATTGAGAAACCATCAATGGTCAATCTACTGGAAGAATAAGGCAGGTGACGTGAATAATTTACTCAAAGTGTCTAAACGCAATTGCAAAAAGGCCCGCAGTGTCAAAGGTTATGAAAGAGAGTTATTACTTAGGAAGGAAAAGATGCTCGAGATTAATAGGGAAAGATCATCGTTGAATATTAAAATCGAAAAGTTGCAAGCCATGAAAAATTCCTTGAATCAGAGAATCAATGAACAGAGACAATTTTTAGCAATGGAAATGAACGATCTCGATGTTAATGAACGATTGAACAATCAATTTAGCCATGAAATTGGGGAAATCAAACAATTGGATCAGGAAATCAAGCAATTAAATATGAATCTACCCCAGTTTGAGGATGAATTAGTTTTCGATGACGAAGTGGTGGAATCAACCCTACCCACCTTCAGGGACTTATTAAGCTCGAGGTTTAAATCCAATCTTGACTTGGTCTCAAATTTAGAGGTTTTAATAGAGAGGGAGTTCAAAACTGATGATCCAAATTTGGTCAAATATCAGGTTCAATTGTTCGGTCCACAAAAAGCCCATCAATTTCAAAACGATATTAAGATTTCCAATGGAACGATTACCACCAATGTCGTCAAATTTAAAAGGATTCCTAATGCAAATTCTTTAGGGTTTAGCAATATTAGAGAGTGCAAACCTTCCTTTCTACAATGAGTTAGGGTAGGGACACCCACCAGGGTGTGAGCGTCATACTCATGATAATATGGACACCTCCCGTGGATGAGAGGGTGGTAACATAAGATGCATGAAGTAAGCTGTAATATACTATAATTTCAACGATACTTGTGGCTTGACTATCCACTTTTGTAACACTAATTTAAGCTATAATGTACATCGTCTTGAAATGGTAAGGTGAGCTATACATAATATAGAATCTGAAAGAAAAAAATGGAAATACAAATACCCTCAAACACGCATATTCTTTGTTGACATCATCTACTTAGAGAACTTTAGCATGTTTAATGTCATTTCTCAATTTGAAAACCAACAATGCTAATATGATCAATAGCGCCATAACCAAGAACAAAACTAGAACGACAGTCCCAGAATTATTGGTCTCAGGGGCAGATGCCACTGGGACCTCTTTGGTATCCCTATACCAATTTGAAAAATCGGAGATCTTGCTATCCAGCTTTTCTGAATTATCCAATTGGTTCTTCAAAACCTTATCAAACGATCCCATTCTATTGTCATACGAATCCATCAATTCGAATTGTCTTTTAAACATATCTGAGATCGAGTCATATTTATAATTCAACTCCTTGACATGATTTCCAATCAACTTCAGTTCATCATTCAACAAATCTAGTGATTGGGCCAACTTGGCAACCTTAGATTTGATCACAACATCGTCGTTACTCTCTAGTCGATCATAAATAAGTGAGATTTGGTTCTTGATGTCTGAAATAGGAGCTTTCAATTCCTCAATATTTCCAATATTATAATTTGGGTTCTGTTTTTGTTGTTGTAGTTGCAGCTTCTGTTCTTGTTGTTCTTGCCTTTGTAATAGTTGTTGCTTTTGCAATTGTTCTCTCAATAATCCCTGTCTGTTAATGAAATCACCCGTGCCACCCCCTGTTTCACCCTTCTTCTCTGCATGTCTTGCAAATAGTGTCTCCTTTGACGCAGATTTAATATCATCCGTCAACACATGGTATGCTTTCAATCTCAAAAGTTCAAATTGCTCATGGCTTTGTAACGACTTGGGCGTTAGACCGGTTATACCCAATTTAACGTTGCCATTAATCAATTCACTTAAGTCAATTCGATCTGTTTGGAAAACCAGCTTCTTATCAAAAGTGATCTTCAACCAATGGCCCTCCTTAGAATACCCCAATTTTAATGTAAATGGGACATTTGAATCCTGATATTCCACCAGATATGATCCTAAGAAATCTTTCGAATGATCTAATTCCTTGCTACCATCATTCAAGTAAACCCTCAATGTAGGATCATTATCAGAATTGCTAAATAATATTTGAAGGCCCTTGAAGCGGGTTGGACCCCCGAAATTCTCCATATCGTTCACTTCAAACTTATCATCAACAAGAAACAAGGCCATACCACCCACAGTTGTCCCATGGTACCCCATCGACCTCAACGTCACCTCAAACGTGAATTCTTTCAAATTATCAACTGCATATTTGGACCAAACAGCCCCCTTTTCAGCAGTAGAATCCCCACTGGCAACAACTAACGGTTTCGGAGTAAGAATAATCCTACCCTCATCAAAATCGGTCACTCCAGAGCCTTCCCACATAGAAGTCAATTCATCAATTGTCTTAACTTTAACCAAATTCGGCATAGAAAAGCCATTGATTTCGGGAAAATGCGAATTATCATCAATGTGATCACCGTGACCGTCCACAAAAAGAGCCAAAGTGGCCACAACACTCAAAACCCTTCCAATTTGCATAGATAATCTTTATGGTAAAGAAAAGGGTTACCCGGCTTTTATGATCCCCATTTGCTCCCTCAAGAGGCCGAGGGCGAATTTTTCCTCAACTGGATCTACTCATCTTTTCATCAATAGAAGGTAATTTAAGGGGACCAACGCGTCATTGGATCCAGAACATCATCAAATTAACAAACCCACAAGCCTACAGTTTTGAGTTACGAAAAAAGCTTTGAAAAACAGGCCAAACTAGAGCCTTCAGACCCAAAACAACATCCCTCCACTATTAAATTGCCAATAACAACGTCTCTTTCAAAGGATCTATCGAAGGCAATCTTATCACAGTTATTTATTCTTGTGACTAATATCAACAACGAAAATTGTATCAAGACTGTACGTGAAATCCATTCTATTTTAGATAAACATCCTCACGTCTTTGCACAGTTTTTAAGAAGATTAGTGAATTTAATCGCAACAGATATTGTTAACGAATCAGGAAATCTAGAATCAAATAACAAGAGAGTCTTACAACATCAAATCAATTATTTAACATTAATTGATTTAAAGAATTTAAATTATCTAAGAGAAGCATTATTCATTCCGGAATCGGAGTTTCTTTTATTTACGCTAAAACAATTTCTCGACTTTTTTGAGTTAACCCATTTTCAAAAGTTATTAATAGGGTTATCCATTGAAGAGTACATTTATTCTGAGAATAGAGAAGAAGAAGAGTCCCAACTTTTAAAGGAATTACCCTCAGTTTACATCAATTCAACATCAGGTGTCGTAGAGTGGTTTGAATTATTGAACGATAAAACTTTACTACATCAAGAGAACTTAGCTACATTCCTATCACTCTTTTTGGATTCAAAAGTATTTGCAAACCCTCATAAATTCATAGTCGTGGGTCACGTGATACACACAATCAAAGAGACACCGGAAAAATATTTAAAAGTTAAGATAATCATTGACGAATTCTTAAAATCGATGGAAAAAATGCCGTTCAAGGACTTGTTGATTGAATTTTGCAAATCGAAGATCATCCCCGAGATGATTTTGGAAGAATTATTAAAGATTCAAAATGATCAACAATTGTTGGATTCAATTTTAATATTATTAAGAGAAATCTTATTCCCAAAATCCCAACATCTATCAGAAAATGACCAGGTAACTTCATTGACACCTTTATCACTTCAAGATGCCACATTGAAAGGTAATCAATTATCAAATGTCATTGCCAATTTTAAAATAAAGTTGAACTGGCCAGTTGTGTTTGAGAAATTGCTTGATAATTACCAAAAGGACCAATATCCAATAACAAAATCCTCATTATCCCAATTTCTTGCATCCATTCAAGTGGATAATCTAATTGATTTATTTCTTCTCGAAGCAACAAAACTTAAGGATATGAATTTGGTCGTTGATTTAACCATTCAAATCGATAACCTCGATCCAAGTAAAGGTGGTTTCAATTTATTGAATATTCCAACCTTAGAACCAATCATCCATCCTGAATCAAACGTTAGACAGATCATCATTTATTATAAACATGTTGCAATGTTAGAAATGAAGGCCGCTTCACTGGTAGCATTAACACGTCAATCAAATGTCGACATCAACAGGATCTTTGAAAAGGATGTCAACTCAGCGCCTGAATATATTCTCCTTGCAGCTATCAATTTGTTGATGGTGGAAACAGATAAAAATGTTAAGATGATTACAGCAAATATTGCTCAAGGATTCATCTTTAGATTGTTGGATATGGGATCTTCATATTTAAGTCCAACCATCAATCTATTTGAAGAATATGATGCCAATGAATTGGGGAAATTGCTAATGAGATATTATCAAAACAAGAGAACGGTGGATTCAATCCATCTCATTGCGAGTTTAATTGCTTCATTCAAAAATGATACAGTCATTATGTCCATTTTGCACAACTCAATTGATTTCAATGAAGCATTCAATATTTCAATCGTTTTTTCTCAATATGGTTGGAAGAATTTCAAAGATTTCATCAATGCTCAATTGAAAAGACATACCAACATGGCAGCAAATACTATATTATCATACATGGAGAAACAAGCAGCTTTAGAGTATGATAACGCCCAAAATGGTAGAAAAACAGCGAGATCATTGAATTTGGAAACTGTCCATTTCCTTCTAAATGCATTAAAGATAGATAATTTACCAAAGGAATTGAAGGATAGATATAATGATTTACTGGGATTATGTTTACAAGCCTACCCAAGGTTAATTAATTTTGGTCATGGTCATGACGAAGCTATTTTAATGAACAGTTCTACCAACACCTTTTCAGTCGATGTTGAAAAGGAGATGAAGTTGTATTTCCAAAAAATGTACAAAAAGGAGATCGAAATTAAAGATATTGTTCATATGTTACAAAGGTTGAAATCGAGTGACAATCCCCATGATCAGGACGTTTTTGCATGCATGATCCATTCATTATTGGATGAATACAGATTTTATTCAGAATATCCAGTTGATGCATTAGCCACAACAAGTGTTTTATTTGGTAATACCATTGTTTTCAAATTGGTGGATGGCCCAGCACTTTCAATTGCATTGAGATACATCTTGGAATCAGTTCAACAAAACCCAAATAGTAGGATGTTCAAGTTTGCTATTCAAGCCTTGTACTCCTTCCAAAGGAGGTTACCGGAATTCAAAGACTTCTGTGCCCAATTGGTTGAAATCCCAGCATTAAGATCCCAGCCTGATTTGTTTGACACGGCTCAAGGTGTTGTCAATGGTACATTGTCAATCGATGAACCAGATTTAGTCGAACCAGAACCAGAATTGAAATCTCTTTTCCATTCTCTCCATATAATTGATTTCAAGAGTGAGATCAGACAGGAAATCCCAGGGAATGAACTCAGTGATAGAATCCTATTCATGGTCAATAATATAACTGATCAAAAATTGGATTCCCGTGTTGAGGAAATGAGAGAAAAATTGGAATCAAGGTATTTTCAATGGTTTTCACGTTATTTGGTCATTCAAAGGGCTAAATTGGAATTGAACAATCAGCACCTTTATGTTGGTATTGTTGACGGGCTAAAATCAGATTTCTTTTATTCAGCAGTATTACACGTTACAATGAGACAAATTGTCCAATTGACTAACAAGGTATTTGGTGATGTGGAATTAACCTCACAAGAGAAGACCCAATTGAAAAATTTGGGATCATGGTTGGGTAAAATTTCGATTGGTAGAAATATTCCATTGATTCGTAGGGATATCAGTATCAAGAACCTTCTGATTGAGGGTTACGAAAAGAATAAATTAGAATATATTTTACCTCTCGTTTGCAAAATATTGGAACAGTCGAAGAGTAGTGAAATGTTCAAACCAACTTTGCCATGGATGAATATCCATTTACAATTTTTGAAGGAAATTTATGATATCAATGATTTAAAATTGAAGTTGAAGTTTGAAATCGAATTCCTTTTTAATGCTTTGAAGCTCAAATTGGGTGATATTGAGCCAACCACAATATTGGTTAATTTTGACTCAAAACTTCAAGAACTGAAATACCAAAGAAATGAGCAAATAATCCAGTTGGGTAAGGATCTGATTGATGAGAGTAAGAAATTACCACCATTGGTCCCACCACCTCAGCACCAACAGCAGCAACCTATGGGTAATGATAACATGGGTGCTGTTCTGCAGCAACAGCAACTCCTCCAACAGTTATCCCAGCAGCAAAGATTGCTTGCTCAACAGCAACAACAGCAACAACAACAATCACCTGCTGTTAATAATTTGACTCCACTGGCGCAAGCTAATCAAGGTGCTACCTCTGCTGGTCAATGGTTTGACAATCTTCTTGGTTCCACCGTTTTTACTACTCATCAAGCTTTAAAGAGATTTTTGCACCTGGCACTGACCAAGGCAGTCAAGGAAATTTTGGCACCATTGGTCAATAGAACCATTTCCGTTTGTTTGGTCACCACTAAGGCATTGATTTCGAAAGATTTTGCATTTGAAGCTGATGAATTCAAATTGAGAAAGGCGTATATCAATACCGTGAGAACTTTGACGGAATATATGATTACATCAGGTACCGAAGTGTTACGGGAGAATATAACCATGAACCTTCATATGATTTTAAACCAGGCACTGAATGGTCAAATCGATCAATCAATTTTGGAGGAACTTCCAAGGGCCGTTAACGACAACTTACCATTGGCGTTGAATATTATCCAAAGGGCTGCGATTGAAAGGGCAATTCATGAAATGGATGATCAAATGGTTGCATCTATTGCCCTTCGTCGACAATTTAAAAATGGTGGATCTGATCAAATCTTCTGCGATACACAAAACGCCAATAAATTTTCAATGTCATTACCTGATCCGTTAGGTTTACAAGTTGGAGGTGTGACCGCACGTCAATTTAACATCTATGAGGAAATTGGTAAACCAAAGTTGATGCAGCAACAACAGCCTCTTGTCAACGATCAGGCTAGGTTATTACAGCAATTGCAATTGCACCAGCAACAGCAGCAACAACAACAACAACAGCAACAACAACAGCAAACAGCAAAACACGTTATTAACCAACCACCCACGCCATCTCCAGGTGTTTCTCAAATGGTGCCACCGCCTGGTTTAATGGGACCAAATGGACCACAAATAGCCCCTCCACCGCCCACACAAATTCAATTGGATATTCAAAGGGCCCAGGAGCAGTTTGTTATTTTTGTCAATCAACAGTTAGAAATTTTGATTAAATTGCTTACAAGTAATGAGGCCAAGGACGTTTCATTGAATGATAATGTTGATTTATCAAGGGCAGTTAAGAATATTTTAGTTGAAATTTTCCAAGGGTTTTCACGTATTACGGATAATAATGTTTTCATGAAATACGCTCAAATGTCCATGAATAGTCTATTTGCAAGTGCGGATTGTGGGCCAATTTTGATTGAATCGTTCGTCTTAATTTTAAGTAAGATCTGTGATTTCTCATCATTTGTTGCTAAACATATCAATTCATGGTTATTCAATTCCAACGACGAGAGAAGATTTAATCCAAAGGTTATTAAATCTTTGATTGTTGAAGGTTTGATTTCGTTGGATAACTTCACTTTCTACCTGACGAAGTATGTTGACGTTAAGAGAGACATAAAAGCGGTTGAATTTATTTGTGAGTTCATTAAGGTCATGGTGTTTGAAAACCCAATTGCATTGAGGGGAGATTTCATCAATGTAATTAAATCTATTGAAAACATTGATGATGAAAATATCAAGAATTTACCATATGTTCAAGAATTGATTGTTCAATTAAAGGATGGAGAGATTTCTGAATTACCAGCGCTTTCGGGTGTTAATAAGACCTCACTGAGTGACTATTTTGCATATGTGTTCAGTGAATGGGTTAAATTATACAAATATAATGATGTCAACATGAAATTGGTATTTTTGAATCAATTCATCAATGACGGGATTTTGAATAAGAATGAAACATTTGTGACATTCTTTATTACAGCCTTTGAAATTTCAGTTGTTGGGTTCATCAAAGAAGTTGACGTTAGTAAAAGGTGTGGTATTGACAAATATACAGCGATTGACTCACTCGCATCAATGGTCATTCATTTAATTTTGATTCAACATGATAATGATGAGAACGAATTCAGATTGGAATTGCTGAATAGAGTCTTTACTACATTCTTATTGACGTTTTCCAATGATCACGAAGTCAATAAGAATAATTTCAACGAAAGACCATACTTTAGGTTTTTCTCATCATTGTTGAATGAATGGAATGAATTGAAGACAGGCAAATTTGAGAATTTTGTTGAAAATTCAAAAGAATTAGATCAATTGGTCAAATTTAACAATCAATTATACCTGTCCTTGAGTGATTTAATATTAGTCTTGCAACCAAGTTCATACCCAGGTTTTACATTTGCATGGATTTGCTTGATTTCTCACAGGATGTTCTTACCGGAAATGATTTCTAACTCTGATATCAACTGTCAAAGTAGGATGACTTCTATTTTGAATTGTCTATTGAGATTCCAAAGTGGTTATATTAAGGATGATCAAGAGGATGGATCAGGGGAGGAAGAGATTCCGGAGTTCATCAATGTTATTTACAAGGGCACTTTGAAGATATTCTTAGTTATCTTACATGACAATCCTCTTTATTTGAGTGAATGGGCATCACAATTGATTTGTGGGTTAAATTTGAAATTCATTCAATTGAGAAACATCATTTTGAGTGCCACACCACCATATGTTCAAAAAATGGATCCATTTAAGGAGCTTACATTAGAAGAAGATGTTTTTGATCAATTAGTTCAATCCCAATGTGATTTTGAACTGAGCTTGGGTAAGATGAAGAAGACGATTGATAATTATTTAAGAAATTCGTCAATTTCGTTGGTTAGACAATTGATTGGGTGGTTTGAACAAGATGACAATAATGTCACTATTTTGACAAGTTATGTCTTTAAGAATATATCCATTGGTGGCAAGAACATTGAAAATTCCTTATTCAGAGGATTATTAGATGAATCCGATATTAGGATGAAATATTTGATTCTCCAATCATTGGTTGACCAATTACGTTATGAAAGTTATCAAACAAAGTGGTGTATTATGTTTTTGTTGAATCTTGGTGACACCGGTGAAGAAGAGAAAGATTTAATTTTGAGAGTTTTAATGGAGAGATTGAGCTGTAGAAAGCCAATACCTTTTGGTGTTAACTACTTATCTGTCAAGTTTTCGGGGGATATTTTAAAGTTTATAAATGAGATGAAGGGGGAATGAGTGTATAGTTTTAAATTACTTATGAATGAACTAAGGAAAGCAGTGGATTTTGAGAGGAGTAATATGGTTTGGTCTTGAATTCCGTAGCCGATCTTGCAGTAGATTTCGCAGTAGATTTCTCAGTATATTTGTTAGTAAATTTTGCGGTGGCTTTGCGGTGGCTTTTGCGGTAACTTTCCCGGTGGGTTTCAAAGTAACCTTTGCAGTAATTTATTTACCGCCCTAGATGTTCTCATAAGATTATCCCAAACCCCACACAAAATTTCACAGCCTTTCTTTTTCGTTCAATGTTCCAAAGGCTGAGGAACCGGTTCAGACCGAGCGAAGATGTTGATAGTGAAGCAGAGTCGATACGTGAACGTGTTGGCGTCAAGATTCACTCTCGTCGACCACCCAACACCGCATTCAGACAGCAAAGGCTTAAGAGTTACCAGCCTAATATGCAGAGTAATTTCATAATTCTCGGTATGCTGGTGGTTGGTGTCATTTTCATTGGAATTGGTATTGCTCTTGTCTTGGTGGTGGAGCAGGTGAAGTACTTTGAGTTGAATTACAGCGCTTGTGATAGTGCGGGCGGGGAAATGGTCACCATACCGTCCTCACTGATTAAATCAAATAATAAGGTGAGTGGCCAATGGAAATACAATGACGGAATATGCAGTGTTGAACTCTCAGGAGTTCCTGAATTCAAGAAGGAGACTTATCTTTACTATAAGCTAACAAACTTCTATCAAAACCACAGAAAATATGTTGACAGTTATGATTGGAAACAGTTGAAGGGTGAGGCTGTCCCCTTAGACTCTCTAGTCTCGAAGTGTTCCCCACTTAAGGAATCCGACTCGAAGATCATTTATCCCTGTGGAATGATTGCCAATTCCCTTTTCAACGACACATACAGCGGCGATTGGTCGAGTGAGGGTATTGCCTGGTCGAGTGATTTGAGTCTTTACAAGCCCAGTAATTACTCTGTTGAACAGGTTGTGCCTCCACCCAACTGGGCAGAGATGTATCCCAATGGATATACGGAGGAGACTTTGGCAGCAGTGGCATCGAACGAGAGGTTGATGAATTGGATGAAGACTGCGGCTCTTCCCAGCTTCTACAAGCTTTGGGGGAAACAGTCGACTTTAGCCGGCGGGGACTTCTCTGTGGACATTGGGATGAATTACCCCGTCTCGATTTTTGGTGGTACCAAGTCTCTATTGGTTACTGAGAGCACCCAGTTGGGAGGACATCTGGGGTTGGGGGTTTGCTATTTGATAGTGGGATCCGTCTCAGTTTTGTTCACTCTCTTTTTTATAGTGAGGTGTTTACTATGAGTAGGATCAAAAGATTGAATAAGGAGTTAGAGGACGTTGTGAGCGACAAGGCGTCCCAGGTTACCATCACCCCAATCACCGAGGGGGATATCACCCATCTCCAGGGGTCTTTTTGGGGTCCTCCCGATACACCATATGAGGGTGGTCTATTCAAGGTGGATATCCAAATACCGGAGGAATATCCATTCAAGCCCCCTAAGATGAAGTTTGAAACGAGGGTGTACCATCCTAATGTGTCATCGCAAACAGGCGCCATTTGTTTGGATGTCTTGAAGGATGCATGGACCCCGATCTTGACGTTGAAGTCCAGTTTGTTGAGTTTGCAGAGTTTATTGCAAAGCCCACAACCGGATGACCCTCAAGATGCCCAAGTTGCCCAGGTGTTGATCAATGAACCAGAGAAGTTCAAGGAGACAGCAAAACATTGGACTAAGATTTATGCTGATGGTGGCAAATTGGATGGCTCCGATGGAAAATCGGTTACTGTGGATCAGTCTAGCTTGGACCTATTTGAGGACCTGGGATTTCTACGGGAGGATGTGAAAAGGGTGATGGAGGACCTTGGATTGGAGAGTATTAGAGGGGATGATGTTGAGGGCCTGCAAAAGGTGATCGATAGATTATAAAGTAGGGAGATGCGGGAAACTCCAAGGAAGTGAAGTGATGACATGGGTGTAATGGAGTGAAAAGACTTGAGTATAATAGGATGTCAAGTGAAGAATTGATGAATAAGAGAGAAATGCAAGGATATAGTGTAAGTGCATATTACTATCATTTTAACCATGGTAGAAATGAGAAACCAAAATATCTGATTAAAGGGTGACGAAGAGAACGAATAGAGGTGAGGAACAACATATATCTTAAAATGGTGATTTGATCCTGGATGACGGAGTTTCACCGCCTCTTCTGATGAAATCATTTTTATCTTATCCACATTTGTTATTACTCGGTTAATGTATATCTCCTTCTTTAATGACCATCCTTCAACTCTAACTTTCTCTATATCTTAACAAAATTCGAACCTACCATACTATACCATGAACGTATTCACTCTTATTCAATATTACCTATTTTAAAATGTATAAACCAAGAACCAGTAAAGGAGCAAAAAAAGACAGTTCAACGTGCCCTGGGCATTAATGAGGACTTCTTGAGTGAGCCTTTTGGTGACGATCATCCTTTGGTTCCTCCTTTGAGGGCCTCTTCTGATACTTCTTCTTTTGAGTGTGTGATTGTTGCTCCTTCCTATCCAACCAGAAGAAGAGATCACCGACCAACTTCAACCTATCAGTGACGTCGGATTTCTGCTTCTCAAAGTGTAACACCTGCATGAACGGTTGTAACTTGTCATTTTGGAACAACTCTCCAATTATTTTGTACGAGTGATGGCCAAGTTGGTGAATCTGAGTTATTTTCAGGGGATTATGAAACTGGGGCTGATCTCCAGAGGTGGCCATCACCAGTTGTGAGTCAAAGCTACCCGCTTTTTTCGACAAATAGTAATACTCTATACAATTCATTAAAGAAACAAGGTTAATCCAAACCGAATATTTTATTAAAATTTGATTTCAAGTCCTCATTTTTCAAATCCAAATAACTCCATAAAACGGCCTGTGAACCTTGAATCTGATTGGGATTCAAGTTGGGCAAGATCCACTTCAAATCCAAGAATGTACCCAAATTAACAAGTTTCTCCTTGTATTCCGGTATCGTCTTTGGCAGCTCTCCAAAGATTGTATTTGTTAAATAGCCGAAATCATATCCTGAATGATAACTGACCCACGTCTTACCCAATAAACCACTCTCCAGTAATCCTAAACTGAAATCCTCGACGGGAATACCATCTGCCTCCAATTTATCCAACTTTAACCCCATTTTAATTAACGGATCCATGATTTCATTTTGGAACATCACCTCATTGTTGAACTTCATGTTAAAGACCCAAGTCATATTCAACTTATGCTCTCTATCGCTCAGCGTAAGAGATATCTGTAGTGGGCTCACCAGTTCCACGTTACTTCGCATTGTTTGATAATGGTAGTCTTTTGGGTTTCTAAACTGACCCATTGGTCGACAAATCACACCACCAAATTCACAACTGGCACAAACAATGTCGATCTGGGATGCAATAGTAGAAATGAGTGTCATCTCATCGTCGAAGTTGGTCAAAAAGACCTCTCTTATTTCGTTCATGATGAAGACCAATTCAATTCAAGAGAAAAAATCAATCCGCTCAGCATAATTCTCAAAAGTAGTTTAGCAAAGATTCTATATAAAAGTGATTATTTATTCCAATTTGGCCCTTTTAGTGTTAGATTGTTCAGAATCCTCCTCTTCACCCTCACCTTCTAACACGTATTCTTCTTCTTCAGCTGCGGCTTCAGCTTCTGCCTTAGCAACTTCTCTTTCTGCTCTCTTTCTCTTGAAACCCTCCTTTTTATCAACACCCTCTCTCTTCTTATCGTCAACAGGAGGAGGGACAAACCAGGGTATTTTACCCCTGGTGAAATCTTGCAATATCTGTCTTGAAACACCAATCTCGTCCACCTCACCACCCTTGATTAATTTACCACTCTTTCTTGCAATCATTTCTATGAATTCATCGGCATTCTCCCATCCCTTGACTTGGTATGTTCTTTCCAAATGTTTACGTTCACACTTGGCTAGCAGTTGAGGAATATATTGTTCGGGGTTAGAGACATGTTCCAATCTGACAACACCTCTGAATAGAATATCACTCTCGGTGGCATGTGATGATGGTGGAACCACACCAGGACAATCGATGAGGAAGATTCTCTTCATCAACGTGATGTATTGCCAAACCTTGGTTTCACCAGGAATTGGTGCCACTTGACAAACCTTCTTTTTACGCAGAGTGTTGATGATGCTGGACTTACCAGTGTTTGGATACCCAATAAATCCAACCGATATCTGCTTTCTATCCTGATGTAATACGGAAAATTGTCTCAATAATTGTATAAGGGAACCCTTACCAAAGGAGTTGGTGATGGAGGCATGGAATGCTAAAGTTGGGTAGTCGTTACTCAAGTGTTTAACCCAAGCAGCCTATATCGGTGTTAGTAATCTGATTGATGTGAAATGAAAAGATCGGATCTATGTGTATCAGTGGTGAAAATGTGGCGATCTTTACTACGACAATTAAAGGTATAGCTTTAAAAGTCAACTCATAAGAGCGCCTGAGAATCTAGTTGTTTCATTCAGAACGAAATCCACGGTATCAAGAATGAATCAGAACGATTCACGCCGAAGGGCGAAACTCAATCAATCTTCCAAGAATGTAACAGACCAGTTACATTGTTTCCAGCTAAGGGAAGTAAAAGATCCTGACAAAATTCTTGGGAATTCTACGAAGAATCACTTCCACATTTAGACCTGTTAGTAACATAAAACATACCGCAACCCAAGTTGGAACTAAATCACATTTATTCAAAACATAGATTAAGTGTTTGTGTGGACATTCCTTCTTGATATATTCTTGAATTGATTCACATCTTGTACCGATTGGATCTCTTGCATCTAAAACATGAATAATCACATCACTGGAATCAATCACCTTGTACAACTCGTTCCAAATTCTTTTTGATTGACCCTTTGAAAAGATGTATTCCTTTGCTTCATTGGTGAATTCATCCGTATCAATACCACCCATGAGACCCATGATTGGCTTCAAAGTTTGTTTTTCTTCAAATTGATCCTGGTCCTTCTCAACGATTTGAGCCAACTCATCGAGGGAGTTAACGGCCAAATTGGGCTTCTTTCTCTGTGCCTTTGGTCCAAATGTGTCCTTATAAGATTCAGTTTCCAAGATCTTAGATTGGGGACTTTCTGTATCCTTTTCGTCCAACAAACTCATTGGCAACTTATTTCTTTTCAATAAGACTGAGTAAGTATCATTTTTTTTGTCTCCCATGGCATCTCTAAAATGGGTCAAAGCATCCTGACTGATAACTCTTGAATTTCCAAACCATTTTCTATTTGGGTCCACTCTAGCATCCGGGATGTCCTTACCTTGCAAATAAGCCGCCTTGACAATTTCACCATCTGCTGATCTGATTGCCTTACCGGACTTGTACATATTCAAATGTTTCACTTTTTTCGCATCTCTGTAAAAGTTTTCACCCTTAACACGAAGATTACCGTCACGCAAATCTCCTTGACGTTGTCTACGGGCCTTTTCAGTTTTACCAGTAGCCATTGGGTTGGTTTTTATTAAAAAAGAAGGGTTAAATGGAGGGTGAAAAAAATTTTTTTTATTATTTTGCGAAAATTTTTTTAGGAACAAAAACCCTCATTGGGAGGTTTACGTAAACAGTGCTCAGTGATTAACGTATATGAAGGGAAAAGGCAATCAAGAAAGTAATCAGAGGGGAAAGGGGGGTAGAAAGAAGAAAATCAATTGATCTATTAATGGATTATAGAAATTCAAATTGTTGAAATGAAAAGGTTCGTTTGTGGCATGTTATAGTGGGGGGTTCGATTGGCTGTTTTACCAATTGGAGATGAACTGTGAGCAAGAGTTTTAAAAAGAGATGGATCCAAAGTGTTTTAGTGGTGATTTAAAAAAGCTGGAAATCATCAGATGAAGAAAAAGTTCAATCCGTTGAGCCACTTTTGATACAGATGCATAAGAGATTTTAGTGCGAATCAAATCAAATCAAAACTCCACGAACAAATCAACCAATTGACGATATGCCAATTTCAAAATGGGAGGATGTGAACGATACTGGATTATGAGGGAAATAGTGGAAATGAGAGACTCAATTGAATCAGTTGAGCTGATTTCGCACCATATCAAATTAGTCAATTCGTTAACTAGGCTAATATATCTAAGGGTAATATTAAGGTACCTTCCATTGCGTCATCATTAATTACGTTCCTATTAACTTGGAAATTCTTCACTGTGGTGAACGGTTTCCCTCTATTTTTATTAATAGCCACAACTCCTAAGTCTCGGACTTTACAGAGAACCAATCTAACTCCAACCCAAAAGCTAAAAATCTGGAAAATTACAAGAGTGACATTTCATCCAACGTCATCCAATGCTCCTTGGTCCATTTCCGTTCCCATTTCCTCTCACCAAAAATGTGTTTATTAAAATGTATAAAAGGTATGGAATAAAAGGTATATAGTTGATACGATTTATTTTCCTTTCTTAAATGGAAGTTTAAATTTAATGGCAAAACTACCACCTTGCTCCTGGCTGATTCGCATCACCATCTTTCTTGTGGCCATCGTACGGATTAATTAGTGATGTTAATTCTAACCCTATGAGAATATGGCAACTTTGGTATAACCACTATCAAACAAGCGACTAAGTTGACAACAAATAAAGTCAAATCATAATTGGAATAGTGGGTGGAAATCAAAAATAGCCCAATTGGGACTGCCAATAAAAACTTCTTAACTGGTGTAAACTGTGCACCATTGTCTATTTGTTCCCACATATTCAAGTTATCAAAAGCTCCATTGTTAAAATCAAATGGTGTGCCTTTAACCTGATGGAACATCAAATAAGAACCAACAACATATGTGATGTTTGTCAACGTCCAACTCAAATCAACCGGTAATAGCACGTCAAATAAAGTTTTCAACAATAATATGATCACCAAATGAATCAACCAGGCTCCTTTAAAATGGACCCAATTGGCATTCAAATTGTCCTGAATATCCTGATCCTGTTTTGTTTCAAATGTTTCCGGTTCAACCTTCGATATCAACGAAGATGATCTCCGACGACGATGAGTCAAGGATCCCGAACGAGAACGCGTTCCTCCAGGGTTTGCTGTCGTCGTGTTGTTTGTTGGATGGCTACCCAGTGTTCCAAATGGAGTCTGCTGTTGCATTTTTCGTAAAAGAAGAGACCAAAATTGGGAAATGATAAATCCTACCAGTGTCCAAAAGCCCCAATATGGAAAAAAAATAACGTGGCATTACCTAAGCGTGCAATCACGAACGAACAACGAGCGAAGGGAGTTTGTGGGCGAGCGCGTGTACATGTGGGTGGGACTCCCTAGGTTAATATTCTGTAATTCTTTCTGAGGTATAGATTGTGTTTGGATTATAGAGCGGGTTTATGATCAAGAGGCGTCATCTGGAAGCATTAGATGGTGACTGAATTGGGTTTTATTTTCTTTAAAGGGGAAGAAACGAAGTGAATAAATGGGGTAGCGATGGCATTTGTTTAACGTTGCAAATTGAAGAGGTGATTGGAGGGCTTGTAGGCATGTTTCAACTGAATGGCTTAACATGGGATGTTTTGAAATGAGGCATGCCTGAGCATTTTCAATCAAGGTCAGATTGTGGGAGCGCCAGAGGTCACTGGACAGAGTGGCTTCTGAAACCAATAACTGGAATCCCATCAATGAAATGCTCAATTGATGAGTTGGGGTTACGATCGATAATATCCCAAGTATCAGGTAGAAGACATCCTTTCACATTACATTAATTTTTACTGGGAAATCTACTGCGAAAAAAAATACTGGGAAATCTACTGTGGGCGGATTTGACTTGACGCATAATCGAACTAGTTGACCCCAATCATCGGATAAGATAAAAGTTATAATATACCTTTCTCCTTTTTATCACACTCCCATGCACTCATTCACCATTAGATCCCCTCCTTCCTGTGTAAGACTAATGAAGAATATTTTTTCTGTAAATAAATATAAATGTGTAAACCAGCTTTACTTTCTCTGTTGTAACTTTGCCAACTTATCGTACTCACCGCTCAAGATTCTTTCAATGACCTTTTCATCATTTGAGTCGAATTTGACAAGATCAAATTCTGGTTTTCTTGGATCATCACCAGCAGCCTTGAAAGCATCAAGCACTTGAGCATTGTTCTCCACTTCAGCTTCTTGCTTGATTCTAAAGAGCAATTCTCTTCTGGCCCATTCTGTGACATCCATGTCGTCTCTGAAAAAGATAGCTGCAGCCAGGAAGACAAATGCAGGAACAAACAAAAGATGTGCAATTGATTCCCAACCTTCCGTCTTTTCATCATCCCTCACCACCTTCCACTTGATTTCACCCGTGGCCGTGTCTTCGTATGGGATCTTGTCAATGATCAACCCACTGCTGACCTTCAATTTGTACAAATCAGCATCGTTTTCTAAATACAAATTTTCATATTCCTTTGGGAAAGAGACAAGTTGTTCCCACAATGACAATTTTCTTTCCGTGGAGTACTTGTTCAAATATGCGATTGTCTTCAATTGGGTTTCACTTGGTTGTTGATGATCAAAGATATGTTCCAATGGCGGTAATGAATCCAAAAGTTCTCTACATTTTTCTTCTGCTGCAATGTCCACCTTAAGGACCCTCGTAGTGGACAGTGGACGAACGGAACGCAGTGATCTCAAACAGTTGCTCAACATACTGATTAAAAGTTGAATAAACCTGGTCCTATTGGAGGAAATTTTTTCAGCATTTCATGGTGAAATGCGGGTAAGGAGGAAATACATCCGTGCACCACATCAAGAAATCATTAAAATAAAGGGCTTTTAAATGGTCAAGGAGGCCATTGGTGACACTGCTGGTTTGAGATGGTTTGAAGTGTTATACGGAGCCTTTTTTTGGACATAAAAACTGGGTATTCATTAATATTACTTGTTTAAGTTGATGTGAAATGGGGCTTTAAAAGATTTAAAAGGACTATCTTATTCTAAAAATTGGACCATTCGATGGTATTAGTGGCATTGATTCAATCTTCGAAACATCTTTTAATGTTGAGGATTCATCACCAAGTTTTGCATTCTCACATTTTTTTTTTACCATCTCTTTCTTCTCCAATGACGACACAAATCGGTGTTACCCCACCGATTTCAATCGCTGGGCCCACCGAACCGGAGGTGGCGCTTAATAACTCGATGGTGGAAGAACTTAGAGTTCAAGGATCGTTTGAAAGTGAACAAGAGACAGAAAAGAGAGTCAAAGTGTTGAAAATCCTTCAAGAATTGACACAGCAGTTCGTTTATAAGGTGAGTAAAAGTAAGAACATGACAGAAGGGATGGCAAGAGACGCTGGAGGGAAAATATTTACTTTTGGATCTTACAGATTGGGAGTTTATGGTCCAGGAAGTGATATTGATACTTTGGTGTGCGTGCCAAAACATGTTACTAGAGAGGATTTCTTTACAGTCTTTGTGGAATTACTCAGAGAAAGACCAGAGCTCCAGAAATTGCAAGCAGTTCCAGACGCTTTTGTTCCGATCATCAAAACAGTATTCGACGGTGTGGATATTGATCTAATTTGTGGTCGATTGGACATTCCACAAATACCATCAGATTTGACACTAGAGGATAATAATTTGTTAAGAAATATAGACGATAGAGATCTTCGTGCCTTGAATGGTACACGAGTCACCGATCAGATTCTCCAATTGGTTCCCCAAAAAACAACGTTTAAACATGCATTGAGAACAATCAAACTGTGGGCCCAAAAGAGGGCCATATATGCTAACATGTTTGGATTTCCCGGTGGTGTTGCCTGGGCAATGTTGGTTGCAAGAATTTGCCAACTATATCCCAATGCCAATGGTGCCGTCATAATTAAAAAGTTCTTTTCCATTTATCTTCAATGGAAATGGCCCCAACCGGTCTTATTGAAACCGATAGAGGATGGTCCATTGCCTGTTAGAGTCTGGAACCCCAAGTTATATGGACAAGATAAGGGCCATAGAATGCCGGTCATCACTCCGGCTTACCCATCAATGTGTGCAACTCATAATATCACTCAAAGTACCCAAAGGGTCATAATGTTAGAGATGGAGAGAGCTAAGGAGGTGATGGTCCAAATCGAAGCAGGCAATAAACAATGGTCGGAATTATTCAAAAAACATGACTACTTCTACAAATATAAGTATTACCTTACAATAATTGCATCCACCGTGGGGTTGAATTATGAACACCATATGAAATGGATCGGTATGGTTGAATCGAAATTGAGATTGTTGGTCCAGAAGTTGGAACTGTGTCCAGGTTTGGAATTGGCCCATCCTTACGTGAAGCCATTCACAACGACCTTCATTTGCGATACCGAGGAGCAAGTGAAGACAATACAGGGATTGTATGGTACCATTGCAGGAGATGAATATGCGGGCCAAAATCTGACGAAGGTGGATATAGATGATGATTTTGATACGGATAGATTAGAACAGCAAACAAAGGATCAAGGCAAACATTTGATTCACCTCATGAAGCTCTACATAGGCTTATCATTGAACTTGAAGGGTAAGGATAAAAAGATGGATATTCAAATACCATGCAGTGAATTCGAGCAAATTTGTAAGAATTGGAACGAATTTCAAAGTGGGTTCGCTTTGGGCATAAAGCACGTTAAACTGTGGGATTTACCAAACGATGTTTATGATGAAGGCGAGGAAAGACCGCTGAAGAGTTTGAATAAAAAGAGAGGCAAAAATGATAAAAGAGATGTGAAAAAGATAAAGTCAAATCAGCCTTCACCCAAGGTGTGACCTATTGACCACTTTCAAACACTGCCTTCATCTTCAAGATCTACCAGAACGTTAATTCCCCTCACTGGGGCCAAAAGCTTGCCTCTTTGATCAGAGTATAGAGTCAATTAATGTCATCATACTTTTATAGCAGGTCAATAAAGTCAACAACAGCTTTTCTCCGTTTCTTTTCTTGCTACTTCCATATTTCATCTTGATGAGCGCATTATCACGTGTTTTTAATTTTATGGTATCCGAATCTCACTTTTCACCCTTTACAGGCCCCTTTTTTTTTATCAATCCAAGCACAATGAACGTGTTCAAGAAGAAACCAAAGGCTGTCGAAGGTCCCGTTGATGATATCGATGAAGTAGATGAAGGCGCTCAATCAATTCTTATGGGTATTATCACTCAATTAAGACCGGGTTGTGACCTCACACGTATCACACTACCAACTTTCATCTTGGAGAGGAAATCGATGTTGGAAAGAGTGACAAACCAATTGCAACAACCAGATATCTTAATAGCGGCCTACGAGGCCACTGGGTTTGAAAAATTTCTTTTGGTGGTTAAATGGTACATGTCTTGTTGGCACATCTGTCCTAAAGCGGTGAAAAAGCCGTTGAATCCGATTCTGGGTGAATACTTCACATGTTATTGGGATTTACCAGGTGGCCATAAGGCCTACTATGTCGCGGAACAGACCTCTCATCACCCACCAAAATCATCATACTATTATTCAATCCCCCATTTGAATATAAGGGTTGATGGGATTGTGATCCCACAATCCCGATTCCTTGGTAATTCTACCGCCGCCATGATGGAGGGTATTACCAAGTTGACCATCGGTGATGACGTTTATACGTTAACCCAACCAAACATGTATGCTAGAGGTATATTATTTGGTGGCTTGAAATTCGAATTGGGAGACCATTTGATAATCGAGTCCAACACAGGATTCAAGGCTGATATTGACTTTAAAACTAAAGGGTTCATTGGAGGCAGTTACAATAACATCGAGGGAGATATATTTGATTCCGAAGGAGCATTAGAGGCACAGTTGACAGGGAAATGGAATGAAGTGATGTATGTCAAGAGAGGGTCTAAGAAGGAGATTTTCTTTGATTGTTCAAAGGCCAAGCCGTGCAAACCATGCGTGAGACCATTGGATGAACAAGGGCAATTCGAGAGTAGAAAACTTTGGTTGAAGGTCACCAATGCCTTAGGAGAAAGAAACCATCAAGTTGCAACAGACGAAAAATTCAAAATCGAAGAGAGACAGAGGGAAGATGCAAAAAAGAGATTGGAGGATGGCGTTGAATTCCAACCAAAGCTGTTCAAGAAGTTACCAATGGACGAGGAATCTTCTTTTGGCAACGACAACTTGGAGTTTATCATTTATAAGGATAACAAGTTGAAGACCCATAAGACCGAAAAAGAGATAACCGACGATATTTTTGACATGGTGCCATTCTTGCCCCACCAAAAGTTTCAAGAACATTTTGAAATACCTGCATTCAAGAAACATTAGACACCTCTCTTACTACCACGCTTTTTATTGTTATTTACATATATTCTATCCACCAGTTCTTTTTATCCATTGCGGGGATCTCATCACCGATAAAACCCCCTCCTGTTTATTGATCCATTTTAATGCACGTTTTTGATCAGAGCAATCCCACCAAGCTAACCAAAGGCTTAGATCGTCCAATAGTATTAATTGGTCTTGTAATTTAACAAGAAATGGATCCCCCAATAGGCCAAAAATGGTCCTTATAGAATTGCAGGCATAGTAATTTCGTGGATGCAATCTTATCGAAGTAGTGAGTACATATAAACATCGGTTAATCACCTTTTCCAAACTCAAATCTTTTAAATCCGAAACATTCACCAATGGACCAGAAGACTCAGAAGATTCACCAGGTAGATCTGTGACAATCTTCTTCAATAACTGAATGAAGTGACACCATAATACACTAGATTTATTAATCTTTGAACTGTTGCAAGATAATAGAGTTCCTATCACCCACCAATGTTTTCTATTCCCATTGATAGGGATAAAAAGGTTATTGTAAACGGTGGTGTCATTAGGCGTCAATAGGAAAAAATATAGAGATTTGACGTATTCTTTAAACTCATTAGTGTCTTCCTTCTGTGAATCAGTGTCGAGTAAATCGTTAATGAGTCCTTTGATACCAATCTGGACATCAAGAACTCCATTTTCAATAATCCATTCCTCATTACCATCAACAGTTAATAGCAGCCTCTGCTCCAAGGGGGAGTCATCTCTTAAAAGCAGATCCATTAACTTGCAATCACAGGTTTAATGAACAGTATTACGTAATATATATTTAAATGCTGAAGAGAGGCTCATCTAATTAGTGTTCAACTTGGTTACAGGGAGACAGGAAGTAATCTTTGAGGCTATATCACTCTAAATGGAAATTGTTGAAGCAAGTTTAAATCTTAAGTTTTCTTAAAATATAATTATTTCTTTTAAAATTCACATCCACCACTAATCCTCTAACTCACTTGGCTTGACTAACCCACCAATAGCTCTTCTTTCCACGTCTTTCCTCTGCTTCTCCAATTCTAATTCATCAGCAAATAAGTAATCAGTTGGATCACCACCAAATTGCTTAATCTGAACAAGGAAATCTCTTAGAATACCTTGGAATTTCAAGTGCTGGTTGTATGATTTAAACAAGACGTTGAGAAAGTTGACCATTTGGCTCTTTTCCAATTGTGGGAATGCAGTCATCAACATGTTGCCTAGATATCCCTTCAAAAATTCATCATTGGACGTACCCATAGGAGCAGAATCCAAAGGATAAATAGGCTGGGTGATCTCGTTATTGACAACCAATTTCAACATATGACTCAATAATTGGGATTGGTTTTTGAATGAAGCCTTATGATCAGAATCAGTTAGAACGTAAAAAACGTCAGAAATGATTGGGAAGTAAAAATGTTTATAGAATTCCATTTGGAACTCTAAATTACCATTTTGTAAATGTTCAATGTTTGTCAATAATTCATCACATAATAGCAAGCCTGTATTTTCAACATTTTCATTGTTGTGTTTGAACGACCATAAAATGGCATCAATGAAGCTTTGGAAAGCCTGTGGTGGGAACTTGACCAATGCATTGAATCCCTTGAGGTTAATTTCCCTCAACAATTTGTAAAATTCAATTCTATGTTCAGGATACTCGGTGAAATCCTTATTAATCATCAACAATGTACATTGGAAAACATTGGATAGAATCAAAACAATCTCATTAGGAATCATTTCACCAACCTTATGAACCAATGTAGCAAGACAATTCAAAACCTCGGCATCTCTTGCATCTGGGACATTGGTATTATAGTCCTCCAAAATGGCAACCAATAATGGTTGAACCAAATCTTGGACAATCTCTTGAGGATTATTGGATTTACCAATGTAAGTCTCCAACAAAATTAAAATTTCCCTCTTGATAGTTCTCCAGCCCCTCACCTTTGGAGTTTTTGTTGCAATTAATCCATCTTGACCAACTGCATTGGAGATTAGCCCACTAACGGCCTTATAAAGGGATAAAGTATCCAAATAAATGACACCCAATTGGGGGTAAAAATATGGTCCCAATGGTCCACAAACAGCAACATTTGTCTTGATAATATTGGCAATGATTTTCACCAATTCAGGATTCGATAATAACTGTGGATCAGATTGGGCCTGTTGGACAACTTGGGACCAAGCAATATTTGGCAAGCCCATCAATCGACTCAATAATGGATCCCTTTGGGATTTGTTACTTTGGGATGAAATGATGATGGCACATGACTTGTAAAATGTGTGAACTTGTTGAGGTTGTAAATCTGAGGTTGTGAATTGGATGTTTTCAATGATATCTTCAATGAATGGTCTAACCTCACCTGACTGTTGGATGATGAAATGTCTCTTACATTTTTCGACAATTTTAATGAATGTATCACAGGCCATATCTTGAACACCTTCATGTGTTTCATGCATAAATTCAAACAATTTGTTGACAACTGTCTTGAGGAACTTCCAGTGGGCCTTTAAAAATCTTGGATATTGACCAACAATGTACATGATATTGGATGCAACAACGGCCTTATTATCTTTACCCTTTTTCATTTCTGTTAGAGCCAACAAATCCTTGATGACCAAAACCAAGAACTTCTTTTCACTTTCTTCATCCATTGAACCTGAAATTGAACCAATTGCCCAACACAAGGTGTTAATATTATGCCACGACCATTCACTACCATCGATTTGTCTTGCCAATTTATTGGACATGATTTGCTCTGTGTTTAAAACATCCAAATGGGTTAGATAGACCAAGACTTCTCTCATTGATTTATACAATTGGATTGTGTCAGATTCTCTCACAAATTCTCTAACAATTTCACCCTCATCATTTTCAACAATTAGGACTTCTTCAGGTTTCACCATGTTTTCGATGATAACGACTCTTAATTCGACTAAAACGTCGGTATAAATATTTCTTCTCAAATCCATGCCTTTGAATAATTCGGGATTCATTGCTGCACCATTGCCTTGATACTGTAGTTGCATTAACACCGAATTGGATTTTGGAATCGATTGGATCTCTTGGTATAAACCAAACACCAATTTTTGCCAATAATCCAAACAAATTTTGAATAGTTCCCTCTCATGGATTTTACTTAGGGAAATTAGATATTTATGTGCAATTAATAATAGATCTCTCAACTGCCCAACTTGTTCCAATGCCATTAAATGATTGGAAAGGAAAGTGGTTAAAAATAATGCTAAATCTTGCATAAATTCTTGATCAGCACTTGATGCACCTGTATAAATTGGGGACAATTCCATATTTGGTGGAATGACACTTGTGATTGAAGTCATTGATAAATTGAACAACTCAACAAATTTTGAGTCATATTGAGGTGAGATCAATTGAACAATTTCAATCAAACATTTTAATGATAGAGATCTGAATGGTTGTCGTGGTAATAATTTAGTTGCCAATATGGAAACCAACCCGGTTTCAAAAATATACCCCAAGGGGATATAAGGGATGTATTTTTGAAGACATTTCAAAGTTGATGATATTAAAGTTGGCCTATTTGCCTTATCCAAAACTTCGTAACATAATTTAACAATTTGTTGGAATTCGTTAGCCATTGAAGATTTTAATCTTGAGGCCCTTGCTTGGGTTAATTGATCACTTGAATAATCGAAAACTTCTTCCGACATCAATTTTAAAATTGTCATATTATTTTCACAAACATTGAACCCGGCTTTTGACGATTGGACTAATTCCGGGACAAAGTTTGGCCAATTCTCAGGCCAATCTTGTTTGATAATTTGGACCAACGTCAAATCACATTTTGTGATCAAAGTTCTTTGTTGTTGAAATGATTCATCATCATTACAAAGTGAAATCACCATCGAAGCAATGAAATTTCTGATCCCCAACCTTTGATCATCTGGTAATGCCTTCCACTTTGTTTTAATTAAAGAATCCAAAATACCTAGAGCAATATATTTTGATTGTGAGTTTTGAGACTGTTGTAAAATCTTGTCTGCTCTCGTCCAAGCATCTGGATGAGATTGAAACTGTGAGAGCACTCTTTGTGCCTCTTGTCTATCCTTTGGTGTTGCGGCTGACCCGTAAAGGGCTTCCACAACCTGATCAAAGAGCTGGACGTTTGTTTCCTTTGAGAAGTCCAGTATCTGATCCATGGCTTTTATAGGAAAAAGAGGTGTTTGGAAATTAGCAAAAATTTTTGGATCCCCTCAACTCCCTTCAAAGCTGATCAAAACGCTCAGCACTTACAATTTCATTCTTCTTTCGAATTTCCTTAGCGCTGATTTGTCATCCAAGTTAAGGGGACCAAAGACTCCTTTTCTAAACATCTGAATCATATGAAGGGAAGTACCCACCTTATCAGCAACCCACTCACCCTTGGAATTCTTTTGGACCATTTTATGCTTTTTACCAATTGAATCCAAGAGGGTCTCAATTTCATTTGTTGGTTCTTGTAATTTAAGTGGTTTCATGTATCTGTTTGGACCCACCAAGTTCATTATGTACAAGAGGTAATCGGCAGCAATGAGAGGGTCCACACCGCCGAGTGGGTTGGTGCTTGGCATCACGCTGCCAATTAGGTACAACTGTAATAAGTCCTCCAATCTATCAATGCTTGGAGTGAGAACTCCCGGAGTGTCATAAACAAACATTTCCGGAGCATCGTACACCCTCACAACCTCACTCGTTGCTCTAGTGGTACCTGCTTGTAGGCCTGTTTTAGCCACCTTTTTTTTACCTAATTTGGCGGCTCTCAAGGAGTTGATTAGGGTGGATTTGCCAATATTGGGCACCCCAACGATCAACATACGCAACCCTAGTGGGGGAGGAGGCCAGAGCTTGGAATGAAAATCTTTCAATTCCTTGAATAGCTTTGTCATTGAACCCCTTGCATCCAATACCACTCCCCCTTGCTGAGAAATAAAATCGGATCTGTCCTTATTGGAGTATAGGGTGATGACAGGGGTTGATTTCAAGACCGATTTCGGTATACAGTTTGTAGCATTTGGTGCTCTGGCGTCTCTCAAATGGAGGATCAGGTGGATTTGAGTTCTCAACCTATCAAAATTATCGACAGCCTTCTTTTGGTGACCCTTAAAGTGAGCTAGGGTAGTTCTATATTGCGGGAAGAGCAACCGTGGAGTGAAGTTTGACATATTTGTTGAAGAGAGTGGTGAAAAATAATTGTCATGTATCGTGTGCAAATGAGTACAGTTATCCTTGTTTGCCATGGTTTGCCAAAATTATGTTAGAAAAGGGTCCTTCATAGCTGTAAGAGTGTTGAACGGGTCTAGTTGCATCAGAGAGTATTTCAAGATTGGTTTTCGACTGGTTTCCTCTGCTAAGCAATTGGCTCGTGAACGAGGTGCCACAAGATTTGATGATTATGAACAAGAAAAAAGGCGATAGGATAAACCAGTTTAGCTAAAATTGGATGTTGAATGATTTTCACACTCTTCCAGGAACATTATTGTGTAATAATCGGTCACTGACGCATCAATGACAATCATCATCTGTTTTCAATCCACTCAACCATTCTTGGTTCAATTTGGTTGCCAAAAACACCAGGAAATCCCCCAAACACCATGACCCCACCAAGATGCCGCATAAACAATTATCTCCTCCTTTACTAGTCGGATTACACATATATTAAACAAAGAAGAGGCTATAGGCCAAAGAAAAGAGGTGCTCATTTGTGAGCAAAAAATTAAAATCATAAAAAGTTTTCATCTGCTACTAGGGGAAGATGCCATTGGTGATAATAACCGGATACCCTCAAGTGGGTAAAACAGCATGGGCAGAGAAGATCAAGACCTATTTGGAAACAGAAAAGATGGAGTGTGTTCTTCACAACGAGGAATCTTTAGGTTTGGACAAGTCCACTTATGGGACCCTTCAGGGAGATAAAAAGATATCGTCGAGTATCCTTTCCGCTGCCAAGAGGGATCTATCTAGGACGAAGACGGTGATTTTAGATTTTCTCAACTATAATTCCGGGTTGAGATATCAGTTGTGGTGTGAAGCAAAGGAGATGGGCACAGCATCTACAGTGATCTACGTGACCCCAACGGAACAAATCACAACGAACGACCCCTGGATGAGAACAATGATCATGAGATACGAGGAACCAAGAGGTGACAAACGTTGGGAGCAGCCACTCTTTTGTGTCGATAAAGATAGAGAGGATTTCAATTTCGAAGAATTGAGAGATGCATTACAGGCCAAAGCAAAACCAAATAAGTCGGTGTCTAATTCTACAATCCCATCTGTGATTTCGAAAAATGATGTCTTTAATTCCGTCTTGGAGGCCATCAATTTGGGTCAACCAAATGTTGTCATTGGCTCGTTCAAGGTGGTTATACCTCCGCAGACAAGTCCAATGACAATCACCAAGCTAAAGAGAGCCTTAGCAAATGCACCTGTTGCAACCCTTCCAGCATTGATCAATTCTCATTTGAATCAGGCTTAATGAATAGAGACGTTTTGTAAAAGTAAAGTGAGCTAAGGGGGAGCCATGAGCGGATTACGTAATGAGACCAAATCTAAGATAAGGCTGAAGCTGAAAGCTGCGGTTTACTGCTGGCACTGCATTGAGGAATAGTATTTGGAGTGGCATTTGGAGTGGCTTTGGGTGTGCCAGTGGAAGTTCCATTTGTTTATTAGCTAGCTTTCTTTATCGTTTCGCAAAGTTGACGGCCCCCTTCTCCTCCCTCCGCAGTGAATCCATTCATTTTACTGAAAAATACTACTTTGAATGCGAGATATCGGCGAGGTCATCTTGCTAAATCCAATTCCGACATGTTTGCATCACCTCTACTTGAATAAGCGCAGATTTAATGAAAACCACAAACCAAAATCCCACCAACTGTCATTCTCACTGCGCATTAGTGGTTCATACTAACAAACTCGTATCTGCGCTCGACTGAGCGAGTGGCGCATGTGCATGCGCCCAAGCTTCACCCCAATTGATGCCCCTTAAATAAATCCGTTCAAATCGTATGAAATTCAGGATAATAAGGAGACACACCCCTACTCGGGGACCATTGATTGCACACTCACCCTTAGGGCTCATTGTCCCAACGCTCGTCTTTTCTAACGGGATTGTCTCCGCATTGAACTCCGGGGATCCCCTTCCACCCCGCGATGCATCAAGTGTTACTATCAATGCCGCCCGGCAGTGATTGACTCCCTATTTTGTGATTTGGGGGTGGCACAGCAGCCATGCGTCAGAAGACCTCAGTAGAAATGGGGCGACGTCTCACTGCTGGTAACCCACCAACTTCCAACTATGGCCTTTCCAAATAGGCTGGCTTCCTTAGTACGACTGCCCCGTAGGGTTCCCATTGGGCTCAAGCGAAATTTACTGGGAAATTTACTACAAGCGGGGAGGAATCAATGAGTGGAGCCACACCCCCATCTACGCCCAAAAATCTACGGTGCCTGTAATAGGGAAAATATCACCCAATTAGCTGATAATCCAAACCAATTCGGGTCTCTAACATGCTTTCACTGCAAACTACAGAGCTACCCCCCACAAAGAGCTTTCACAGACCCTGGTCAACGTAGAGCTAACGATGTGCAAGCTGACGTAACATGCGTCTCCACCTTACGTAACACTATTTTTTTTATCAAATTCTTCTCAATTAATAAACAAACGCAGTTTTTTTCCTCTCCTTCTCCTCCAAACCGTTCGATGGACGCATTGTACGCATCCATTTTGGCTCTGGAGGCCCAAACACAGGCTCATGCACACCAACTGGGTGCTACCCTTTTGGTAAATGCTCAACACAACGGAAATCCGGACCAAGGCGGGGAGTCAAACGAGCAACAAATTATACCGCCGTCTACCGATATTTGGACCCTCCAAACAGGATTCTCAAGATTATTAGATTTATATCATGATTTCATAGTAGCAGCAACCACAGCAAATGCAAAACATCTTCTAGAAACATATAGAATCCCAAGAAGACTTTGGATTTACGGTGTGGTGGCCTTCATCGAGGTATTAAAGAATGTGATAGCAACAACAAATTCAAGCACAAATATGGATATCGGGCCGATTTTCATTGTCCATGCCTTTTCAACAATTGGATCTCTTTATGAAATTGGAGATCCCCTAGGTTGGTCCGATAAGTTGGCTGAATTGGCCCGTATTGCAATCCAGCTCTATCCTGCAAATTATCTTGATTGGAAGTTGGCAGCATCATATTGGTATCATCAAACAACTCTTCTAGGATCTCATGGTCATGGGAAGTTATATTATCACCAATGTACAGTGGAATATGATAATTTATTAGCATTCACATTATTATCAAAATCACTGATTTGTAAAGATCCATTTGTGCCAACCCCCAGTTATCTTCAATCAATAATTGATAACGTTTGTTCACAAAGATCAATTCTATCCCCACTGGAAATGGCAATGATTGATTTTGTGAAAATCCACAAAATCTTATTATTATCCGATTATGATACAAATGAGGAAATGAGGGCAATTGTGGGACATTATTCACTCAACTTTGGACTGGATTCTTCAAATTCAAATTTCTTCGATACTCATGTCGACATAACCGATAACATATTGGCAAGTCCAAGATTGGCCTTTTGGTACTCAAAATCACCATATTTTGCAATTTCAAACATCAACCACTTCCTAGGTTTGGGTGATGCTTGTAATCTCGGTGCAAAAGTGTTCCAATTGGTGGAGAAATTGAAATTGAGAAGAGATAAGAAGAGAGTCGAAGAACCTCAAGAATTAACTTTAGAAACAATGACAGCAAATCAATTAAGTTTAGAACAAACTTATCAATTATTGGAACGCACAAATAAAGGTGTTCTGCAATTATCAATGAATATGTGGAAAACATATTTAAAAGGACCAATCATTTCATCAACCCCTCATACAATCATTTGGCTATGGTTTTTAATTGCATTATCTAAAGCTCCAAAGAGCTATCCAAGATCTGTTCTAATCCAAATTCTCAAAAAGGCAGTGCCCTGGAAGGAACTAATCCCCGTTTTAAATGATTTCATCTCAATGTTATCTTCTAGACCCGAACTAGTTCAAAGACTCGATTATTTATTAGAATCGAAATCATTAACAAACAACCAAACCCAACAGACAAATTACCATCAACAACATAATACAAACACTCTTTCATTGCCTATTTCTTCAGTTGCATCTCCATCTGGAACAATATTAACGGAAGAATCCAACTCAAATGCAAGTGATCATGAATCAATATTACCATATGATTCACTCTCGATTTTAGAACGTGTCAAATACAAAATATGTGATTGTAACGTTGAATCTCAAATGCTATTGGGTAATTTGTGGTTCGACATGGCGTTAGGCGACTACAAACCAATCACTCCAATTAGAGGACCATCAAGAGATAGATCCTTATTGGGAGAATTGATTCCGTGGGATGTTCATCACGAGGGTGAAAAATGGGTTACTATTGCCTTACTCGTAGGTGTCTTAATTCAAGAGGGTGATTGGCCCTTAGTTTTTTCAAATGACGGTCAATGGATTCAATTCAAACGTCAAGATTCATTTGATGATAATGATGAAATTAATTCTAAATTAATAGGCAGTTGGTTTAATGATTCCCGCCTACAACCAATTATCACCAACGATAAAGAACTGGTTGATAGCGCAGATTTACCACCAGCAACAGATGGTCCAATTGACGTCATTAACACACTCAAAGGATTGAACTGGAGATTTGTTAAATGGAACGTCAATTCGAACAGGTTCATGACCGATTTTGTCAATGGGGTTTTCCCTTCTAATGTTGTTGAAAATTTTCCGCAAGGATCACATTCAACTGAATTTTCACCTCCCGTTGTTAAGAAAACCAATGCCGAAGATGGATATGAAGCGGGTGAGGAAGATATAGATGAAGATTTAGAGGGCTTAGAAGACGATGATTATTATTACGACGAGGAAGAGATGGACGATGACGTCGGTGAATATGGTGATGATGATGAATTTGAGGGCGTGAGTTATACCCAAAAGTCGATTAAGGGTGATTTGGGAACAAATATGGATACCATACTCACATTTTTATCGTTGGATACGAATATTTGGTTGAAATATCCCGGGAGGATCTACAAGTGCGTCAAACACGGTATCTTTAGATTGTGTGTGCCATTGACAGTTTTTCAGGAATTGAGATCACTTAGAAGATCCCAAGACATGAATATTGCGGATTCCGCCACAAGGGCGGTTTTGATCATCAGAGAGCTGTATCAAGAGGTTGATCTGCTACCTTTGAGGGCAAATGGTACCAAGGCAAATTCTCTGAATGAAACGCTAGAGTTTGAACAAAACCCCCAGTGGAGGGTTCAATCGGATGATTTAATCCTTCAATCTATTCAATTATCAAATGAATTCGGAAGAGATTATCATTTAGGTAAAGGGTATAAAGTTGGTCCAACACCCACATGGCCATTATTTGAGACACCACATACAGTTGGAGGTATTTGGTCAGGAGCATATATGGGCGAAAGCGTCCCAAACTGGTCGATAAGGGGATGTCAATTGAGGAAGCAATGCATTGAAGCCAAGAGAATTCTACTGGATGAAGCAAAGGCTAGTGAGTTTTGGTATAACATTTTAGTCAGCGATGACAAGAATATGATGGTCAAGTGTAAATCCAGGGGGGTTAAATGTTTTGATAGTGAGTGGATTTGGAGAATGGTGGAATCTGTCGCTAGTGGTAGATGTTATAATTGAAAATAATGGGTCGCTTATCGGGTTTGAAGCACATCACAGTAATTCTTAGAGAATGAGAAGTAGGTATAGTATACATAATAATAATGAAAAATAAGGAATGCTTCCCTTGCAAAAAGAATGAACTGAAGGGTAAGGATGATCATAGGGGGATGATGAATGAGAGATAAGTGAATGCATGCATAAACAAATTCATGAGCATCCTTTTGTCAATTGAATAAATTTTAAGTTACTGAATTCGTCTGTTATAAGACTGATTCACTGTCAAGGCAATTAATTGGGGGGTGGGGTTGCTTGGTTTTGTTACGTTTATCCCACAGTCAATGGCTTAGTTGCGATTGATGTGAAAACCAACCATCACGATTAATTCCCTATCAATTGCTAGCTTGTGATTCAAATGAATTCGCCAACTCCAGAGACCACTAATAAGGAGCCAAAAATAGAGTGTTTTCCCGACAAATTGACTTGTCAATTATATAAAAGTTGTCGACATTTTATAAAAAATAAGCATTTAATATTACAGGCATATTATACATTATTGAGATCTCCAGGATACCCTTCATCCTGGTTGATCACTTTTATCAATGAAAAGTTCAATCCACTTGATCTTCTCTTCTCCCTCTCATTCAAATTCGGGGAGTTAATTTTGAAATGTTTGATATTTTCCTTTGTATGGGTCAATTCGGCATACCGCTTTACGAGAAAATCCAATTGACTTCCCAATTCGTCAAAGCCTCCAGTAGCCAACCCCAATTGTGTTTGAATCAGCAAATCATTCATCTCTTGTAGTCTCCAATCGTCAAAAAGCTGGATATGGTACTGACTATGAGTCAAGTTCATTTCAACGAATTCAACAAGTTCATCAATTCTTTTGCAAAGTATCAATATCTTTGTCGACAATAGGATATTCATTGAACCCTCCATCCAGTTACCAACACACGTTTGAACAACCTCGATGACACTGGTCTCGTTGATATCTGATCGTGGCGAAGACCCACCCAATTCTACCTGAAGCCGTCGAACATGTCCCTTGATCACACTTACTAGATAATTAAAAGCAAGGGAATCCACGCTGATCTTGAGCTTAGAGGTCAAGAACATCCAATGTTTTAATTTATTGTCCAATACTTTCAAATACAATTGAAATGCATTATATCTTGTCCAATTCACAAGCTGGATTAACTTCAAACACTTTATAATGATCTGAATGCTCTTGCTTCTATCTGACAAATCCTTCTTTAACAATATTAGTGTTGTTAGTGGCACCAACCTGGGTGTTAGCGAATGGACGTATTTTGTATATGGAGACTGCGTGAAGTTGATTATAAAAGGTGAATCGCCCTCTATTTTGACGGGATCTATTCGTCTAACACTCCACTTCGTCACTAGCTCTCCGATTCGTCGATCCATCAATACTATAGATAAAAAGCCGTTATTATAGAAAAAATAAGAGTGAAACCTTACCATGGAAAATCGGCCAAGTAACAGCGACTGCCATCAATTCCTCGATATAGAGCCTTGTGATCATCACCTGGATATAAATCAGGATATATCTACCGGTATTCAAGGAGGATTGTAAAATTGAATCCTCCAGCGCCACATTCAGTCCACTGAGAAGGAAAAAGGCCATTGATCTCCATGGAATCACTTCCTCGTCAGCGCAACATGTAGCATACATGTGGGAACCTCCACACAATGCAAACACCACCATCACCTGCGCAAAGTGTCTACTGGGTTTCGGTAATTGTCTCGTGAACCATTTGGCAATCACCTTGGCATCCATCATGACGCACTAATGCCACCAGATTGACCAGAAGGATCTCAACGTGTAAGCACCGCAGCCAATTTGAAACATATCGGGCCATTCGTCTGGAGTGGATAAGTTGAGCATCAAAGAAGCAGCGGCTGTTTGGAAGTAACAGATGTTTAATATATATTAGATGATCAGGGTGAATGTGATGGCATCGACTAGTTGGACAAGTCCTGGAATTGTTTCCAAGGGTTTTTTATAATGATGGTGGGTTGGATCGTGGATAATCCTTTGTACAATGGCACATGTATTATACATTAAGTATTTGCACCACGTTTCCCACAGTTGACACTTGATTAGGATGAACAGCCACTTGGATTTGATTGGGGATTTTCTCTTAAAAAGGGATACTGCCAATTCCAGTCAATGCCCCGCATGTTGATAAAGCAGCGTTGAAAAGTCCATCCCAGTTTGGTCCAAGTGAAGATCTGCAATCTTGCGAGATCAACACCCTTTTACACTCTATAATCCGTGAATTCCATGGGTTTTCTTGCCAATAAAACAAGGCTGGAGTTGAGCAATTGGCCAACAACAAGACCATGGCTAATAGCGCACCTAGGACCTGCTCCAACCTCTAATTTGTTTATATAAGACAAGAAAAGGTGGCAAATGACAAAAGGAGTCAATCCTCTTCTCAGAGTGGAATTGTATGGTCCCCAAACTATAAGCGTCAAGAGATAATAGTGGACGATATAATACGGCCAGGGACATTGGACAAGTCCCCAATAAACACCGGATGGGTCTGAATCCATCCAACAATCATGCATTTATACGAACACGGGGGCCATTGATAAGATTAGGTCTAAAGTGCTCATGAAGTATGAGGATGTTTAACAAACAGCTCAAACCTCTTAAGCACATCTTCCCGATGTGGTAAAGGGGAAAAGGGTATCTCTTCCTCATCTTCAATCTCACCTTCTCCTTCGTCATCTCCTTCATCTTCGTCGTCCTCTTCATCGGTTTCCAACGGAGTCGCCAACGTGGGGGCTCTTCTGAATCTTTTTCTATGCAAATGTGGTTCAAGCGCAGGCTTTTTCAGCTCGACACCATCCTCCTCTTCCGGCTCAATGCCCTCCTCAATTGGCTTTGAGGGAGCCAGCTTCCTCTTTTCCCTCTTGGTTGTAAACTTCCACGTAGTGGTCATACGAGAAGCTATTGGGGATCTGCCCCTCTTCACTAATAATCCTTTATTTAATTTGTGGAACTCCTTTGGGGATTTGGTTGCTCCTCTTCCCCGAATGGAATCAACGCTGGATTTCCTAGAAAGCCCGCCACTGGCTCCAAAAGAGGAATTTGGAGAACCAGTTGCGAGCGGTGGTGGTGAACCCACGCGGTGATATTTTGCACCTTGTGTTGCGGCTGTAGTGGGGGTGTTCACATCGGTTGAATATCCGGTAATGTACCCCGATCCATTAGAGGTCTCACTCAATGTTGTCTGGATCGATGTTCCACTGATAACAGACCCAGGTCTCATCCTTGTCGGTTTTGTGTCAATGGATAACGTGTTCAAACCAGTGTTAATTTGGCTCACGCTATCTTCATCATCGTCGTCATCATCGTCATCATCGTTATCCCCAACCATACTCTCATTGATCCCATCGTTATCTGGCAAAATCGGTTCATTCAGAGCAGAGGTGGAGTTGCTTATGTTACTGAAGATCCTCTTTAAGCTTGGGGCGGCCGATTCATTGGAATCCCTTCTCTTGCCAAATAGGCCCTTGAACGAGAATTTCTTGCCACTTTCCGTGATATCTGATGTTTGGTTGGGAGAGGCATTGGAGGTCAAATTCACACTGGAAGTACCCTTCAATAACATTTTGACACTTTTAATCGAGGTGCTTCTTTTCAGCAACCCCACATCAGTATCCTCACCAAGATATCTACTGTTCATTTTCAAAAGGGACCTTCTGCTGCCCTTTTGGGAAGCTTTTCGACGTCTTCTCTTCACTTTGAGTAATTCCCATATTGCTGAAATCGAGTCCATCTCCGGTGACTGGATTGACTGCTTCAATTGGCACTTATTAAACCCTAGCTTCACCAAATCCTTATACATCGCCTTCTCGCCTCTAGTAATCACCGAGGGCTCATTCAACATCAATCTGTTGTTCAAAGCCAACTGCTCCTTACCACCGTATTTTTCCAAATGAGGTGAATTTAAGACTTCCGATAAGGAATGGGGCCTTTTTTCAGGCGCCTTTTCAAGCAGTGATGTAACAATGACGCTTACTGGATGGTCGAGCTGAGATATGAATCGGGGTGTGTAATTCAATATCATATTGCTCAATTCATCTTCAGCTACGGAATCATCAAATGGCATTTCGCCAGTAACCAAGGTATAGAGTATAACGCCTAGTGCCCAGACATCAATTTTAATTCCAGAGTACGGTAACCTTTTGATCAATTCCGGGGCCATATATGCCACTGTACCACAAATATCTCTCAATGGGGATTTCCTCATTGGCAATTCCCTGGTGAATCCAAAATCACTCAATTGGATGTTCAAATTATCGTCTAATAGTACGTTCTCTAATTTTAAATCTCTATGACAGCAACCATTGATGTGGATATAATGGACAGCACCTGCCAATTGTGTGAACAATTTCAAACTGGCCTCCCTCTCTAGACCTCCATGGTGAGTGATGAAATCAAAAAGATCGCCCCTGGGGTGATAATCCATCACTAAATAAACACTTGTTTCCATGAATATCACCTCATATAACTTAATAACATTGGGGTGGGGTCGAAACTCCTTCAAATAGTAAAACTCTCTCATGAGATTGTCATCCTGTGTTGTTTTCAGGCCTTTTTTCAAACAAACGGCCACATCCAACATTTTATGTTTCGCCAGAAACACCTTACCAAACGAACCTGAACCGATCTCCGTCTCAATTTGATAATTACCAACAACTTTAGGGTTGGAATCTGATTTGAATTTAGCAATCAGTGCGGTATAATCCTGGCTCCTCTGTTCTTATTCATTAGTAAGCAGCACTTTATTAATCCACAAGATTAATATACTCACCTTTATATTCGCCTGTCGCTCCTCCACGGCCTTATTCATCGCTTTTGATGTAAACAAGGGGCTTGAAGAGAGAGCATGGTAATTACGTAAGGTGTGCTCAGCACAAGCTGTTGGTAGTTTCTTTCATGTCATTTTTTGATGCACAGATAATTATTAGGTAATAATAATCTCTATATGAATTATATAAAAAAGTGGATGGATGTGAAGTCCATCCCTGCCTCTGCTTAACGACCCCTTTATTTTTTGCCATCCAGAACGACCAAGAACCCGCCGACTAGGTGAAGAGAACCGCAGACGAAGACATCCAAAGATCCCTCCAAAGTCCTGATGAAGTTGACACTGGTTTCGATATTAGGGAAGATGTGTTTCCTTGATTTTTTGTCGAGGCCATTCCAAATTTGGGCCATCTGTGTTTGGACCTCCAAAGATTCCACCTTTGAATTATCCGTGTTCATTGACACTAGATCATCGGAGTAGTCCCCCGAGGACCATGTCACATTTGTGGTGAAAATGACGTGATCAAATTTGATCCCAGACTCCTCAATTGTATCATAGAGCACCTTAATAAGCACTTCAGGATCCCTTGTTTGCTGATTGAATAATAAGACCTTGATGTTTGGACTATCCTTGACAACTTGGGTGAACCATTTCGAGGAGTTTTCCACACTTTCTTTGGTGTGGGCACCATCAATAAACCAATTAACGTCCTTCCTCTTTGGATCCATCATGGTTTGACATCTACCGGGCCATTTGGCTAATTCGAGACCTCTAATGAACTCCATAGGGAGGGAGTCTTCCGTGGTGTCAACTGAAACCCCCAATTTGTTCAAATGGGCCCCACAAAGTTCGACAGCCAAAGATGCATTAATTCTTTGGAATTCACCGGAAATGCCCAAAACCACGTCCTCCAAGTCCTTTCTAACAGGAACAACTTCAAAGGATTGAACTTTCTTTTCAACAGCTCTCGATTTGATCACTTCCATTGCAGATTCGGGCTGTTCCACAGTGAAACATGCAGCGTCCTTCTTAAAGATACCCGCCTTGTTCCAGGCAATCTCTTCGATCGAGTTACCCAACATCACAGTGTGATCTATCCCCAACGAGGAAATACCACATGCGGTTGGAGCAACAAAGACATTGGTGGAATCAAATTCACCCCCAACACCGACTTCGTAAATCGCAGTATCCACACCTTCCGAGACAAAAGCGTGGAAAGAAAGCAATGTCAAGTATCTGAAGTAAGCTGGCTTGATCCCTGGACCCATTTGAGGAAACTTTTCCACGTCGGACTTGGAACTCTCCAATCTATCCCAAATTTCAAAGAAATACTTAGCAAATGATTCCTCCGAAATAGGTTTACCATTGATGTTAATTCTCTCCCTAACACTCTTCAAATGTGGGGAGGTGTATAATCCCAACTTATTGATTGTGAACCCATTAACGGAATTGGATCTACCTTCGGCCCCATTGGTGGTGACAGTAGGAGCCCTCTTGTACTGGTTCAAGATCGACTGGACAAAAGCACAGGTGGAACCCTTACCCTTTGTACCGGTGACATGGATGACGTTGAGTCCGTTGAACTGCTGAGGGGTATAACCCGATCTTCTCACCCATTCCACCATTTCTGGCATCAAATGGTCGTTTCTAGTTGCCCCAGTCTTTCTCACAAGCTCGATTGTGGCAAAATTCGATTGCAGGGTGTTTAAGAGATGAATAGCCTCCTTGTAGGAACGGTTCAACATAGTATTATCCCTTGAGGGTTCCATCGAGGGGTAGAAATGGAATGTAATTCAACTACCAATTTCAACGGAAATTTTTTTTTGCTCTCCGAAGAAGAATGCTCAGCATTGGGAAGTTTGGTTCACTTTTGATATAATTTGATGTGATAAAAGGGGGTTCTTTCTGTTTAAAGTGTGGTGCGGTATGATGTGAATTCGGTGTATGTTTTGGGAAAATTTTGTGCAAATATTCTCCTTCTGGAGCCTAGTTAGCTGGTATGACCAAAATGGTAAAATTTGATCTAAAGGTTAACAAGAGTACGATGAGGGGGTTGTTGGGGGTATGAACGGAACAAGATGCTTGTATTGAGGACCCTCCACGTGGATAAATGGTGGTGAACTTCGCCCAGTTCGCTTCATCAAGTTGGTTCAAATTGGCATTCTTATTAAATAAATGATCTACTAATATACAATTACATTTCTCCGTCCCAGGGGTTTAAAAGTCTTCATCGAAGGTGAAGCCACCTTCAGTCTTTTCCTCCGTTGTGGCGGAGGACTTGGCCATGACACCGGCCTTCTGATAGTCGGAGACTCTCTTTTCAAAGAAGTTAGTCTTACCGGCAAGGGAAATATTCTCCATGAAATCAAATGGATTGGTGGAGTTGTATTGTTTCTTGCAGCCCAAGGCAACAAACAATCTGTCGGCACAGAATTCAACGTATTGACACATCAGCGCACAGTTCATACCAAGAAGGTTGACTGGCAATGCATCTGTGAAGTATCTCTTTTCGATCTCAACCGCTTCGGTGATGATCTTGACGACAATCTCCTCATCTGGGGTGTTGTTCAAGTGAGAGAACAGCAAGCACGCAAAGTCGGTGTGTAAACCTTCATCTCTACAGATCAACTCGTTGGAAAAGGTCAAACCTGGCATCAAACCTCTCTTCTTCAACCAGAAGATGGAGGCAAAGGACCCTGAGAAGAAGATACCTTCGACGGCAGCAAAAGCAACCAATCTTTCGGCAAAAAGAGCCCCGTCATCACACATCCATCTCATGGCCCAGTCCGCCTTCTCCTTGATACAGGGGATGTTTTCGATTGCGTTGAACAAGAACTCGGATTCCTTTGGATCCTTGACGTAGGTGTCAATGAGCAATGAGTAGGTTTCCGAGTGGATGTTTTCCATCATGATTTGGAACCCGTAGAAACACTTTGCTTCTGGGATTTGCACCTCTGCTGAGAAGTTTTCAACCAAGTTCTCGTTGACGATACCGTCCGAGGCGGCAAAGAAGGCCAAGACTCTCGAAATGAAGAATCTCTCGTTATCGTTCAACTTGTTGTTCCAATCCGACAAATCCTTCGAAAGATCGATCTCTTCCGCAGTCCAGAAGGAGGCCTCTGCCTTCTTGTACATTTGCCAGATTTCGTGATACTTGATTGGAAAAAGAACAAATCTTCTCTTGTTTTCCTTCAATAAAGGCTCTTCTGCTTCCTTCTCCTTCAATGCATGTCTGTGCACTCTGTGCTTGTTCAAGAACTTGTCGTGTTCTGATTCTTCCTCTGTCAAATCATTGAGAAGGTTCTTCTTCGGAACGATCGTGGCTTGTGTTAAGTCCAAGGTCGAAAGAGCCTTAGCTGTGGCTTTGGATGGGGTTTCTTCGATAGACATTCTTATTCCTTCTCTTGATGGAGGAATAAGCTATCGATGAACAGAAATTTTGGGGGGAAATCGTCTCCCTTTTATAGGAAAGAAAAAAATGGTGACGCGTCACCTTGAAAGGGTGAGCTTTCTTACACTTGATGAGATTACGCGACGTAGAGGTGCTAAAGTCTCGGTTATGACATATTTTTGCAAATGGTGACTGTTAGAACCTGGTCCTATGAAGAATTGGACGAAGTGATCCATTTGACCGTGTGGTCAAAATCCGAAAGGATTCGGTTACTGGAAAACCAAATGAGTGCTACGTTCATTCATCGTAAGAGGATTTCAATGACACCATTGTGTGTGATTAAATTTGGTTTATCTAGTGAGCTTAATTGCACGCGTTTATCACGGACTGAAACGCGTGAACTTTGAGCCCTTCTCCTCAGTGGGTCCACTTTCCACACAAAAATAAACAAAGGGACTCTAAAAGGAAATATCGGAGGGTTGGTGTGGGAGGGAGGACATATATGGTATGAGGCACAAAATCAGGTATGGAAGTGATGTTTACATTCGAGGAAGGGACGTAGAGGAGGAAGTGGGAAGCCATAAAAATGGCGGGATGTTCAAGGGTAATCTGATTGAGCGTAATAAGTGTGAATTCAAGGGGTCGGATGTAAGTGATGGGGCTTAGGGTGGGGATTATACTGGAGTATAAACAAATGTAGGGGTTGTGGGCGGGTGAGATGGAAGTGAGCAAGCGAGTGAAATGAGATTGGGAGTGATTCCGCTTGAGATGAGTGCGCTTGAGAGGAGTGCGCTTGAGGGGAGTGCGCTTGAGGGGAGTGCGCTTGAGGGGAGTGCGCATAAGAGGAGTGCGCATGAGAGGAGTGTGCTTGAGAGGAGTGCGCTTGGGGTGATTCCGCTTGGGGTGAGTTATGAACGAGTCAAAGCAGGTGTCCTAGGGTAACCCGAATATAAGCAGTGTGAAGCAGAAATAGAGTTGGAATGGAAGTACGCCGAGCATTAATTCAAAGTGCTCATTATTACCAACAAACAAGCATGCGAGTGGAATGAGACTCTAAGTGAGACTGCCTGATAAATCTACAATAAAAGTAAATCAAGACATATCTTGAGCTTGGGAGGTGGGAGACATGTGATAGTGATATGGGTTAAGCTAACATAGGCGACAACAGTTGGCAACAATGGCGATATGAACGGCTTTTGAACCTCAATTGAAGCAAAATCAATCAAATGGTGAAGGGGCTGGTGCTTGTAGTGTGGAAATCCACCCAATGATGGTTTTTCAAGCAGTGGCTTTATCATCGGTCCAAATAACGAATATGATAATTCTAAGTCTCATCGTCTATCAGAGCTATGTTCCAGCCATGGTTGTGTATTATTGCAGGGAGAGTGGGGTGGGCGTGCCTTGATGTGATAACCGTAGTGAAAAAATGGGTGATCCAGATCATCAATACGATGTTCCATGTAACAGCTTTCCTGATCAAATCCGACATCGATGACGTTCTCCTCACGGAGTTCAACCACCCTATTATCCCGCAAACTGTCACCGTCCCGCTATGCGTCGAATCCGCCGCTTTATCATCTTCAATACACACCATGCAACACCAAACAATATCAAGTCTTCATCTGACCCACTTCCCACCTCTCCCTCCTTCGCTTTTGAAGTAGACCTTCATTTTACAATAAACAAAAATTAAACATACTCCAGAATGGCATTTTGATCAAGTGTTCATGTAGGTACTTGGATCAACACCACCTTCAGGGAATTCCACCATCTTGACATCGAATCTATCTTGGATGGCATTGAAGACCTCTTCATCCTTTTCGCCGGAAATAAAAGAGATCGACAACCCCTTGGTACCGAATCTACCGGCTCTACCCACTCTGTGCAAGTATTGATCAGCCTCGGCTGGCATATCATAATTGATGGCCAAATTGATCCTTTCAATATCGATACCTCTACCAAAGACATCGGTCGAGACACAGATACGCTTGTTGTACTCCTTGAACAACTTATATCTCTTGATTCTTTCCTCTTGTGGAATACCGGAATGGACAACAATAGATGGAAAGTTGGAGTCCACCAGCAATTGGTTCAAGGCCGTGGCTCTTCTGGTGGATTTCACAAAGATGATCACCTGGTTGAATTCCAATGTATCCAACAATTCCGCCAACTTGGCGTTCTTCTTCTCCTCCGGCAACTTCACGTAGTATTGTTGAAGACCGTGCAAAGTCAACTTCTTTTCGTTGTCAACATAGATTTCCAATGGGTTCTTCATGAACTTCTTGCAAATTGGCTTCATTTCCTCCGACAAGGTAGCCGAAAACATCATCACCTGTTTTTGGAACGGGGTTGCTCTAAACACCTCTTGGACATCTCTTCTCATGTCCAACTTTTCCAACACCTTATCACATTCATCAATCACAAACGTCTTCACGTTGTTCAACTTGAGAATCTTATCTCTCACCAATGCATTCAATCTACCTGGTGTACCAACAACAATGTGTGGGCATGTTTCCTTATTTTTCAACAATTCCGCATCCTTGTTGATGGAAACACCACCGTAGAACACCTCTGTCTTGACTTCCGGCATGTATTTCGAGAATCTCACATATTCGTTCTTGATTTGATATGCCAATTCTCTAGTGTGGCAAATAACAACCGTGGAAACCTCCCCTGGGATTGGGTCCAATTGTTGCAACGTGGACAAAACAAAAACTGCAGTTTTACCCAAACCCGACTTGGCTTGACAAAGAACATCATTCCCAAGAATCGACTGTGGAATACATGACTGTTGCACCTCCGATGGGTGTTCAAACCCACAGTCGGCGATCGCACGCATCAACTCTGGCTTCAAAAGAAAGTCATTGAAACCCATTGTGTGGACGCCAACGTAAGATCCCTTCTTGGTGGTTTCCTCCTCAGTGGCCTCAGCAGCAACCGGTTGTTGTTGTTGGATCTCCTCACTGTCACTGTAATCTAAAAGGTCCTCTTCGTTCGTTGACATCTTGAAGAGGAAGACGTCCATAAGTGGACAATTTCTTTTCGCGTCACCTCCTTCTTCCTCCAATACTCACACTTGAAGATGTCTGCAGAGTTTGAAAGAGTCCATCTGAACCAATCCAGGGCCCCTGGTAGATTGAGGTTGGCCGATTCCGGTTTAGGGTGGAAACCCCAGCTTGTTCAAGGCTCAACCGCAAAAACAGCGCCATTTTTGCTTCCTTCAGAGGAGATTCAGACGTGTACCTGGTCCAGGGGGGCGAGAGGTTACGAGTTACACATCGACACGAAGAATAGAGGTGTTTTCACTCTGGACGGTTTTACACAGGAAGAATTCAATCCCCTTAAACAGGAATTACAGAAGAATTTCAATGTTAGTTTAGACCAAAAAGACCATTCTTTGAGAGGTTGGAACTGGGGGAAGACAACCCTGGCAAGAAATGAACTAGTGTTTTCAGTGGCCAGTAGACCTGCTTTTGAAATTCCATACGGTGAGATAACAAACGCAAACTTGTCCGGTAAGAATGAAGTGGGTATTGAGATGGAATTGGTCAAGAGGCCCTTGGACACAGTGGAAAGAGTGGGTGATGAACTTGTGGAGATGAAACTGTACATTCCTGGTATGGAAGAGGTTCCAGAAGAAGAGGAAGGATCCGATGAGACAGAAGAGACAAAAAAGGCACCAACAAAGTCCTTGGCCGAGGTCTTTGTGGAAGAGCTCAAATCTAAGGCAGATATAACCCAAGTGATGGGTCCAGTGGTGGTCTCCTTTGGAGAGATTCTTTTCCTCACTCCTAGAGGTCGTTACGACCTGGATTTCTACAAGGACTTCCTCCGTTTGAGAGGTAAGACTTACGATTACAAACTTCAATACAACCAGGTGCAGAGGATCTTCTCTTTGCCAAAAATGGACGGCATCCACCACCTCATGATTCTACAGGTGGATCCTCCCCTTAGACAGGGTCAAACGAAGTACACCTTTTTGACTCTCCAGTTCGACTCCCAGGAGGAAATTGAGGTTGAATTGAATGTCGAGGACGACCAATTTGAAGAATTGTACAAGGATAAACTCAACAGGTCCTACGCCGCAAACACCCACCTTGTTCTGGCCAACATCCTGCGTGGGTTCACCGAACGTAGGGTGGTGCTGCCAGGAACTTACCAATCTAGCGAAGGCCAAGTCGCCATCTCCTGTTCATTAAAGGCAAACGAAGGACAAATCTATCCATTGGAAAAGTGTCTGCTATTTGTTACCAAGCCAACACTTCTGATTCCATACTCCGAAATCCAATCCATCACATTCTCAAGAGTTGGTCAGGGCTCAGCGCAAAGAACATTCGATATGGAAGTTGCAACACGTAACGGTGGCATCTCCCACACCTTTGGCAACTTGGACAGGGCTGAGCAGCCTCATTTGGAATCATTCTTCCAATCTAAGAACTTGAAGGTGACCAACGACGAAAAGATTGCGAAACAGATGTTGGCTTCTGCCATGGGCAACGATTCCGATGGGGATGTCGACATGGGCTCTGCAGATGAGTCCGAATCCCCAGACGAGGATTTCGACGGGGGTGATTCCGAATCCGATGTGGATGAAGAATTCGATTCCGATGTTCAATCTGACGATGAGCCTGACAAGAAAAAACAAAAGAAGGAATAAGGGCATTCAATTTTGTATACTTAAGCTATCTAATTTAAAATTACCCATATATTTTACTTAACTCAAATCGCTTTCCTTCTTATCAGCTCTTTGCAAATCTCAGATAATAACTTAGAGTTGGTCATTTGGGAAACCCTCTTCACGTCTTTCTCAAAGAAGCCACAAAGGTGTTTCACCCTGGAAATGTCCTTGAACTCCCTATTCAACAACTTCCCTTTCATAGTCTCCAGCTCACCCGTGGGGACGTCTCTGACATGACGATGGTCTCTGATCCGACTGTAAGTTGGTTTCATGCAAAAACACGTCTCTTTAGCTACTTTATCGAGTGAACCACCCATGCTCTCCAATGAATTTTCCAGATTCTTCAATTTAGACTTCGTGACGAATTTTATGTCGGTAATGCTATTTCTGCTTCTTTCCGCCTCTTTATCTTCTTCGATCGTGTTTAGATGTCTGAGATTGTTAAAATTGAGCCTCATTTGCTCTTTAATGTCAAGTTGTTGTGATATCAAATAATCATCCAGTTCCTTTCTTTTCTTCTCGATCAACTGCTGGATGACGGACTCATCAAACTCCAAATTAAATTTCTTGCTCCCCCGTTTGTACTTTGCCTGCATAGCCTCATTTAAATTGGAAACGCTTGGAAGTTTATACAACTTCTTCATAATTTGGTATTTTTCACTTTCTCTTGTTAACTTAACTAATGTGGGTTCCAGCTCCTCTTTAAGCTGTTCCACAATTAACTGGACAATATGGTCATCTGGTGTGATCACTAGTGTCTGTTCAGGTAATTCCTGAAGATTGATTATATCCTCAATGATATCTTGGCTCAGCACGTCACTGAATTGAGACTCGAATGAAACTTCCAGAGTAGGAGGTGTTGATTTTTTACCAAAAGAAAAGGGATATTGGATCGGTCTATCAGCAGGTGGTTGAATGACTTTATTGCCATCTAAGTTGAATGAATCAGGAAACCCATCCAATGTGAACTCTTGCTCCTTTTCATCAGCTGTGTCTTCTTTTTGTCTTTCAACAAACCTTTTCTCTTTTCCCTTTAAGAGTTCTAAAGATTCCCCCTTTACTATATGGTGACCCACATGCTCCTTGGTCTTCTCTACTACCGAATAACAGGTGTAACCATCAATATCTTCATTAAGAAATTCATCGAATGATTTCGATCTGAAAACCGTTTCCACAGGGCTAGACTCTGATTCGTATTGACTTTCGGTATCACTTGTGGCTTTCTCCCCCTCATTCGCCGATTTTTCCGCAATAGAGGTAGTGTCAAACACCCCACTCTCCAACACAATTTCAGATTTCTTTCCCTTTAAACTTTCCCACAGAGACTTCAGTTCCCCAGTAAGTGATTCTCCGTTTCGGTTTTTGTGTGAATTCACAACTGACTGTAAGTGGTCTAATTCTCTGCTCAGATCGAAACTTTCTTCATCTTCGATGTTTATGGGGCTTTCATATTCCCCGCCGTGAAGATGGCCAGCCAGCTCAAACTCTCCCATTTTTCCCAATAATTCCAGATGTGTTGAGTGGTGAACCTCTCCTTCTTCATTCAAATTAGATAGCTGATGATCATCATGAGCACCGTCTTCATAAAGTGAAGTTGTGAGGGTGGAAATGTCCTGGGTGGGTATCTTGCTTGTAAGGCTGTTCATCTTTCTTAATAAAATTAAAATTCAATGTGGTGACCAATGTAAATAGAACCGATTTAATTCTCTTTTGAAGGATTTATTATCTAAATCAACTTTCATGACAGATCATAAATGATAGTCAAGAACATTTTGATTTCCCTTTCAAATTTTTAGACTCAATTCATCATAAGGCGCAATTTTACTTTATTCGAGCCGTTGATGTCACACCATTAGAACACGTAAATGGAAACTAAGTGGGTCAAATATAAAATTGCTGAGCATATTTCAAAAGAGTGCTCATGGGATTTTGACCTCGCAAAGTGTCTAGATTGCAAGGATATAAAAGGCTTTTTGGGACGGTATTGATTGAAACATATGTAAATTTTAGGAAAATTACATTTTCAACTGATGCTGGTAAAGATAATCAATCCAAAGCCCAATTTAATAAATACGGTTCCTAGTCGACTAATTCACCATTGAATTTCCTTCTCGAGTTCGGTCAGTGAAACTTCTCCCCTGGAAACCTTGAGATTATCGTCAACTGTGTAATACCAGACACTCTTGACATCATACTCTCTCAAATATGCAAGCACCTTATGATAATTCAACCCGACCTGGTCAGATTTGTGAGAGTCATCACTCAAGCAAAACTTCACCCCCCGTTCAAGCATGTATTTAAAAACATCCGGCTGAGGATAAGGTGTAGACCATCCCTTTCTGATTGCAGAGGAATTCAGTTCGACCAAGAGGTCCAATTTGGTGATCAAATCAACACATTGTTCAACAAGAGACCAAACGCGGGGAACACTTTTCAAATCTGCAATAAGCAACTCCGGTGGAGTGAACAGCCTAATAAGGTCAAAATGGGCAACCACCTCAGGTCTCAATGCCTCAATCATACGATAAACCGATTTGAAGTATTGATAATATAATTCCTCAGCGTCTCCCTTGCCCACAAGGTCCAATGCCACCTCCCAGTCAGCCTCATCAAAGTCAATTGGAATACCATTGACATGATGAACACTACCCACAATTAAATCGACCTTGTATTTATTCTTATATTGTAAACACATCTCTAGATGATCCTCATTGATTCCACCTTCCGCTTCGAACCCCACAAGAAGTTTGGTAACGTTTGAATTGTCCCCGTTGACCCCATTCTGCGCCCTCCTGGCGTGTTCAATAAACGCATCAAAGGTGGTCTTCAAATCATCTACCGTTAAGTGGTTTTCCTCTGGGTATATGAACTGCCTTTCAAGTCTTGGTACATGTTCTGTTAACGAAAAGATTCTGAATTTTTTATCAATTGCTGTTTGAATCATTTCCTCCAATGGAGTAGAGGCATGACAACAGTAACTGCCCGAGTGAGAGTGATGTGAGTAGACCATCCTGTAAACAACGGTATCTTAAAAAGAGCCATATTATGTAATCATTGGCACTCAGCATTTATTCCCTTCAGTACAGTAAAACAGTTGATCTGATGTTATCCAACATATTTGCCCTGTTTTTAAAGACAAAAATTCAAAGATAATTGACCAGTACCTAAGACGCAACGACCATCCTTGAAATATTATTGTTATGTGTAAAATGCCCTCTCATGAGAAAACATTTGCCACCAGCTAGATCCAATGATTCTGAGTGCAATATTATTGAGAAATGCTATTGGATCAACTAAGAGGCAATCTCTTGTTATGATTTTCAATTATAAGAAAAGAAATTTGAAACAATCAAGTTCAAAGAGGAATTATTATACTCCAATTGAAATTGACTATACATTTCAAATCCAATAATCAAAAGAAAAGCCATCAACTTTCAGCCAAATGTTAAAATCACATCTTCTCTTTGTGTCTTCTAGATTGAAGTTGGCAAATTCAATTGCACCGGATGGCTAAAAAGATGTCGGTGCTCACTTTGACCCCAAAAAATACAGGTAACCAATTTTAATAAGTCCAAACAAAGCCATCTAGTTTTTCGATTGGAAAAGGACTACCTTTGGGCCCAGCGTGTAAAAACAAAATCTGGTTTGACACCAATGTTTTAAAAAATTATCCTCTTTATTAAATGTATATTATAAGCTTACTCACACGTATCAGTGATCGGTGTGTGGCTAATCATTGTCCAAACCGCTCTAATTACTCAAACTGACACAAGTATGTACTATTGTAAACTGGATTCATTGCTCAAGATGCGGCCTGAGCTTGGCCACTGATTTTAATTTTTTTTTGCCTATAGAATCACCCCTTCTGTTTTATCGATTTAACCAGAGCAAATTCAGTAAACCAAGGTTTAGTATATGGCTTGGAGTCAATTAGACCTCACTAAGACACATATAGCGTATGCAATCGTTGGTATTTTTACTTTACTTTTCTCTTTGTGCTCTTTATTTGTCAAGGAAAGGTTATTCATAGGAGAAGCCAGTTTGGCAACAGTTTACGGATTGATAGTGGGTCCCCATTGTTTGAAATGGTTTAATCCTCTCCTTTGGGGAAATTTCTTCTATAATACACTTGAATTGGCTAGAATCTTGCTATGTATTGATATTGTTGCCTCTTCAGTGGAGTTGCCAAAACGATACATTTGGAACCATGGGACCTCGGTCTTAACGCTCATGTTCCCATGCATGATCTCAGGGTGGCTGATCATTGGAGTGTTTGTGTGGGCTCTCATCCCCGGTTGCACATTCATTATGGGGTTGCTTGTCTCGGCTTGTGTTACTGCGACTGATCCCGTGTTAGCAGCGGCCGTGGTTGGTCAGGGTCCATTTGCGAGAAGAGTCCCAGCTCATGTGCGCCACCTACTTATTTGCGAGTCCGCTTGCAATGACGGAATGTCGATTCCATTTGTCTTCCTTGCCTTGAATATTATCAAGTATCAAGGGAACGCTAAGTTGATTGTTAAGAACTGGATATGTATATCCGTTCTTTACATGTGTGTTTTCGGTCTTTTCTTTGGTGCTGTTGTTGGGTTTGCAACAAGAAAACTGGCCCAATTTGCAGAAAAACACACTTTGATAAACAGATCTTGCCTGTTGGCTTTCTACATCACCATTGCCCTAATGTGCGCTGGTTTTGGCTCAATGTTGGGGTTTGACGACTTACTCGCCTCATTTGCAGCAGGGTCTGCTTTTGCTTGGGATGGTTGGGCCACAGAGAGGACAGAAAAATCAGACGCTTCTTCTGTGATCGATTTGCTATTGAACATCTCCTTCTTTATTTATTTTGGTGCAGTTATCCCCTGGGCCGACTTCAATAATGGATCCTTGGGTTTGGATGTTTGGAGGTTGATCATCATTGCTCTTGTCGTCTTGATTTTAAGGAGATTACCGGCCTCATTGATAGTCCAACGCTTTTGCCCAGATATCAAGAATTGGAAGGAGGCCTTGTTAGTTGGCCATTTTGGCCCCATTGGTGTTTCTGCTCTATTTGGATGCATCATCGCAATTGGTGAATTGGAGGATCAGGTTCTAAACACTGCTCAGGGTCCTACTCTAAACTATCCCACTGACCACAAGTACTATCAAATAATTAGGATCCTCTGGCCAATTGTCACTTTTGTGGTCTTGGTTAGTATCATTGTTCATGGTTCTTCTGTTCCTATCATGATTTACAGTGAATATGTCAAATTCTCCCCTTTTGGGACCACCATTGGGAAATCCAGGATCGAAGGGAATGGAGATATTGACGATTCTTCCGTGATAGAGAAACCTGGTAATTTGGAGAGCTTCAAATTGAACCCGGTGACTGATTCGGATGGCCTACTGCGCATCCCCAGTGCAGTTTACGATGATGGAAACAGTGTCATCATTGAGGACCAACTCGGTGAAATTGTCTCCATAATGGATACGCCAGTGGTTTCAATGATTCCAACTGCAAATAACGGACATATGCTACATTACTCTTGTTCTCATAGACATGGCTTCTTTATTGGGGCCATTGTTTACATCACGGATGGTATTGGCAAAGTCTTAGATGAGCTACATCCCAATGGAACCACTAAGCCACCATCTCAAATTTTGAAAGAAAGTGTTCATTTTTTTGTTACAAGAGAAAGGTCCAATGATATTGGTGTTCCCTTGAGTCTCTCAAAGCATAGAGCACCCAAAAAGCGTATCAAATGCAAATACCAAAAGGACATTGACCAATTCTTCTCCAAACGCTAGCTTACGGATATTGCTCATGTCCAGTTTTTTCATCCAATCAAATTCAGTTACTATATTTTACCGAATCCCGTCCCGTTGTGTGACTGCGTAGCCATTTAATTCTCCCAACCTTCATTAGGGGGGCGGAGTCAGGATGGCACGTGACTTTTCATGATTGTGTAACCCTGAGCATGAGTATCGAAAGGAAAGGACCCAGCAATCCAACGGTGATAGTTTACCCAAGGCTGGGTGATTTGGCAGTGTAATCACAGAATAAGATACTGTTACTGAAATCGTTTTGAACCTTTCAACCCTTTCATCCCTTTCTCTCTACCGTGGATTTGGGTTAACATATTTGCGTGATTATGAAATGGCACGGTTTAATTATTGGCAGTGATTACAAAAAGGACTTGAGCCGCCTCCTTTCCCTCTTCCCATGATGGTTGTTGAGTGACTTTTTCTCTATTCTGGTGATATTAAGATGTCAAGTGGAGCAGAAGAGCCGGATATGGATAGTGGTGATGTAATTCAAGAGGAAAAGGATGATACGGGCAATGAAGAAGACAAATCCAGAAGAGGGAAGGGTAAATGGAGCTCATCCAAGTTGAAGACGGTGGTCTACTCGATTGATGATGTGATTGGTCCATATATCAAGCTTCTGATTCCCAACTTTGCTGCTGCTCATTATGCCTACATTCTAGCATGGATCTTTTTTTGTGCTGTAGTTCTATTCGCTGGTGGAAACATGTCATTTGCCAATGCGTTGTTTTTTGGGTGTGCTACAGCTACTCAATCTGGGTTGAACACGATCAATTTGAATGATATCCACCTTTACCAACAAATCATCATCTACATTACCTGCATCCTAACCACCAACTGCTTTGTGCATTCTTCGGTTGCTTTCATTAGATTATATTGGTACGAGAAAGCGTTCCATAACATTAGGGCCAAATCCAAAGCCAACTTTAAAGCAAATCGGGCCAGAACAATTGCGGCTATCACTGATAATACGGTCGATCAGCCCGTGAATAACGAGCGCTCGCGTCCAGTGCCTGATACTGGTGGAGTAGATGCCTCAGCAGGGTTGGGTTGCGTTCCGAATAACAAGATCACCTTTGGTGAGATTCCAAAACCGGTTAGACGTGATAATGCCAACGTTTTGCTATCTCTAACGATGTTGAGACAAAGAGACCACGTGTTAGACAATGAAGCGATTGATTCAGGCCCACCATTGCACATTCCAGGTCCACGTGGTTATGGTGACGACGTAGATGATATCAACGACACCAATCTGCGTAGAACTTTGACTAACGCCATTGCCAACAGATCGTTGAAACAATATCAAACGTTGCGAAACGGGGACTACCTTTCTTGGAACCCGACCATTGGTAATAACTCTGTGTTTGCTGTCTTAAATGATGAGCAAAAGGAGGAATTGGGTGGAGTGGAGTATAGGGCAATGAAGATGTTGTGTTGGATTTTGCCCTGTTATTATTTTGGTTTGCATTTGATTGGTTGCGTTTTGCTATTACCGATGGCGATTCGCAACAAGGAGTGCAATACTATCATTAGGAGTGCCGGTGTCAGCCCAGCTTGGTGGGCGATTTTCCTTTCAATGTCGTCGATAGCCAACCTGGGGTATGCATTGACGCCTGACAATTTGTCGTCGATGTACCAAAACACTTATATTTTATTGGTATGTTCGGCGTTGATTTATTTGGGCAATTCCGGGTTTCCTATCAGTTTGAGATGGGTTATTTCCATCATGAGAAGGTTTACTTCCCAATTAAGTATGATGAATCAGTCCTTGTCATTCTTATTGGACCATCCAAGACGCTGTTTCACCATGTTGTTTCCTGGACCTGCGACTCTTTGGTTGTTCATTGTTTTATGGTCGATGACGCTATCATATTGGCTATTATTCATTATTTTGGATATCAATAGGCATGCTTTGGATTTTGTCAAAAAAGGGTTTATTGTCTCCAATGGGCTTTTCTATGCCTTCAGCACTAGAACTGCGGGATTGTCCACCTTATCCTTTGGAGTGATTAATCCGGGTATTCAGGTTTTAACCATAATCATGATGTATGTGGCCGTGCTTCCTGTTACCATGTCTGTGAGAGCCACCAACGTTTATGAAGACCAAGCTTTGGGTGTTTACCCGGACAGTAACCATGAAAATGATATTGTTCATAGGAAAAAATGGGATTCTACGCTCTTGAAGGTGAATATTAGAAACCAGTTGAGCTTTGACATGTGGTTTTTGAGCATCATCATCTGTTTGGTGTGTATTTGTGAGGCTGGTTCCATTGATAATGGCTTGTTTGGTATCTTTGACATCATCTTTGAGGTTTTTTCCGCGTATGGTACTGTGGGGTTGAGTATGGGGTTTCCGGGCATCGATTCATCCCTAGTGACCAAATTTTCAAATTTATCCAAGTTGTTGATCTGTTTGGTTATGATCAGAGGTAGACATAGAGGCTTGCCTATTTCCTTGGATAGATCGATCATGTTGAATTATAAGCAAATCAATTTGAACGACGAGATTGGCACGATCCATCTTTTACGTGGAAACAATGGCCAGCCTCCTCTTTCTTCCAATGCCCACAATCAAGAGGTTAATGTTGAACCACCTGATACGTCACGCCCATTATCTTTTAAACGAGTTGTTTTCGGGATCGGTAAGGAGGTGGTGCATTTTGTTTGGAACATCTTCATCTTCTCCTAGCATAAAAGCGGGTACACCTTCACACCCTATTAATAATATTATTATTGTTGACTGGTTAGAAAACCGGGATTCCATTCCGTATATGTAGAGCGCTTACTATATGTCCAAGCATTGGTTACTATTATGGAGGCAAACGATGGGCCCATATTTGCAAGCAATCAAAACCGGGAGAGACGTAAAGATTGCTCATGACGAGTGGTTTCCCTCCCGCCATTTCCTCTCTCCTTTTAACCCTTCTTTGCCTCACCGCGTGAACATGGGGAATTATATACAAACCCACTGGTCAGATACCCCCGCAACAACCACAATCATTGGGTTAGAGTAGAATGAACATTCTCACGTGACAGTCTTAAAGCAACAATGACGTAAACAATCACGCCATTAATGGCTCATTATTTTTACCGATTTCATGCCGCATATATGCAATCTAAGAGTCACTTAGGTTAACCACCGAACCATCCAAGGCTATCAAGTAAATTCATCTGCCACGCTGACCGCCTCCTTGAACGTAGTGAATTAACCCCATTCATAACCCATCCACTAGCCCTCTCCTTCTTGCCCTATGTCCACAGATATAGTTTTGTCCCTATCCTCTTATGGCCACGAGAGGCTTGAAGGGGAGGAAAGATCGCTATTACACGACATATGTAATTGGAATTCCGAGACCCAGATATAGCCCTGGATTGCAGGTTACGGGTGGATGATTGTCGGGAGGCTTGATTCATGGGGCAGGCATGGGTTACTCCATCTACTTTGATACCAGATGTGATTTGGTGATATCCAACAAGATCGGTGCCCCGCAGTTAACGCACTCTGGAATAGAAGACACAAAGCGCCTCAAAAAGGAGCTTATTTAGGCCATCCGCCGCTACGAGTGGGATGGTTTGAATTACGGCCTCGGAGATGTGCCGGTTTTTCGGCAAATTCATGAAACCAGATGGAGGGGTGCTTATATGGTGTTTGGCACTTGGATACAACAAGAAGGTGGCCAAGTGGGCACCATGGCGGCGTTGGAAGGAGGGTGTTTTAAGACGGTGGCCACCCCTGGCCGTTTTAACCGTGGCAATATTATTAACCCCATGAAATCTGCTCATGATTCACCACTGCAGGAACCGAATGGGCTGACAGCCCACGCCTTTTTTCTTATATAAGAGAGGATTCCCGTCCGGCCCCACGTTGGTTAGGATATCTGAGGTGTTCATCATGTCAAGTAAGAGGTGTCGAGTTGCGACAGCGTGTGACTGCTGCAGAGTGAAGAAACAAAAGTGTTCAGGCCACCATCCATGTATAAAATGCTTAGCATCCAACACGGTTTGCATCTATACGGAGAGAGTCAAAAAGGACAGGGTGTTCACCACTGAGGAGGTGATACTGATTGAGAACAAGGTGGACCTGCTCACAAAGTCGATTGTGAAGCTGTCCCAGCTGGTCAAGGGTGGGGATACGGCCGCAATCGAGAGGTTCCAAAGTGAGTTGAAGAACCCCGACGATGTGAACACAATCCTAATGACCCTAGATGGACTTGACGGACTTGATGAGAACAACGAGAATACCCTAGAGGCGGAGGCGGAGGCCGAGGAAGAGGAAGAGGAGACCGAGCAACTATACCATAAAGACTATCAGAGCAAAAACAAAACCCCTAATACCCCTCCTTCATTGATCGATATCGAAGAACCTCCCGTGGCAAGCTCGGCTACATCGATGGCTTCCTCAGAATCTATTGCCCCCGGCGAGGAGGAGAATTTGGATCTGGATTTCAACAACTACTCTTATCAGCCCAGCGCCTCCGGAGACCTTCTGGTTCCCAAGTTCCTGGATGAGATGGATTTTATGGTGTGCAATGAATTGAGGGCAGAGTTGGGATCCCCAATTCCGCCCGCCTTTCTTTTTGACAAAAAGTGCTCGATACATGACCTCTTGCAACAATTTTGACATGACTGTACATTATACGTTATATTCTTAGACATTTCATACCTTAAACCTTGGAGGTTTCAACATCCTCCTCCACCTCAGGCAGCGCAGCAGGTAGTTTACCAAGTGAGTGAAATGGTGAAATAAAAGTTGGTTGATTATGATTTTTCTCTTTAGATTGCGTTCGAGATCGCAAATTACCATCTTCAATTGATATCACAAGTTAGTCCATTTGCCATTAAAATGAACAATAAGACACCCGGTAAACGTGCTCGTGTAGGAAAGGCGTGTGACAGCTGTCGATTAAAAAAGACAAGATGTGACGGACATAATCCGTGCATAAAATGTGTGGAAAATAACTATATATGTACATACATCGATAGAATCCCTCAGAAGGATAAGCAATCTCATATAGAACATGTTAAGATATTGGAAAACAGGGTCAACTTGCTCACAACCGCTCTTTTGAATTTGTCGGGCTTGGTAAAGTTCAAAAGGAGGGATCTTTTGGACGACTTTTCAGAAAAGGTCCATCTCTCCCCGGAGTCCAAGACGGACATTCAAATCAATGAAATACTCTCCACCCTCAATGGATATCAGTATTCCTCCGTGAGGCAAGATAAGGGTTTGAGGAAATCTCCAGACCAGATTGAGGGTTCCATGGTAGCGGAATCAATTCCTGGTGGCCTTCAATCCACTCAGACAGTACCCGGTCCTAATTATTTAACATATGATCCTCTGCTCCAGGCATACGCGGCCCAATCCTATCCAATAAGGATGCCAGCTAACGGAACATTGCAAAATCAAGTAGACATGAGAATGAGATACAGTGATAGTCCACAGTCGTGGCACCCGTCATTCTTGAATCAGCCCTCCATCCAAGACTACCCCCAATGGTATCAACAAAATTACCGACAAAATTACCGACAAAATTACCTCCAAAATTACCAACAAAAGTACCAACAAAATCACCAACAAAATTATCCCGTTGAAGGGGTTTATGGGGTGAACCACCAGGAAGGGGTGGATCAACAAGATGAACCTGATGGATCCTATGAAAGACCCTACTCCTCCGAGGGATATTGATTCTGAAATTTGAAGGATATTCAAGATGAAATGTGGTGACAATAATTGTGCTAGGGCGCCTGCTATGGTGAGTGTCGAAGACCTTATTCCAGCTCTCTAAATCGGATTCAATTGATTTGGATTAACCTTCCGATCTTATATTTAATACTCTCCATTTGGTGCTACAATGGTATCCTTCAGTGTATAGTTATAGCAAGAATAAATTTCAAGTAGATGAGCCATCTGGGTCGGCCGACCTGTAACCGGCACCGGTACCGGAGCGGCAGGCGGCATTTTTGAAATACCAGAAGTTTGGCAAAGTGACACTTTTAGGCCATACAAACATCCGATCCTTTGCTCTAATTATTGTGCCCTCAATATGGAAACATGTAATTCAAACAACAAGTTGGCAGATATTCTAAAATCTCGCCTGTAGACAGCAATTCTCGTTATTATTCAACTTTTGGTTGTTAGATTTCTTTCGGGAGTCACGGGAGAATATTGCGGGGCATTCCCTTCAGCCTTAGATGTGAAGATAGCATAACTGCATTCTTCCTCCTCCTTTCGTGTTTGTACTCACACCAGCAAATAATATCTACCCCACAATCCTCATAGTGCAGATCAAGAAAGCAGAGATGCATATATTATGACAAAAACTCTGTTGTTGGTAATGAATTTTCGAATAATTCAATAGCTGATCCGTTTATAGGGATGAAACCTGGATAAATGTGATCGGTTTGTTTCCATAATTCAAATTGCACTATGATCGTTGGATGGAACGTTTTCACCACTTTTTTATAAATATATTTCACCAGAATAGTTTCTGAAAGGTGTAAATTGTATGATAATTCTCAAGAGATTATTTTGCCAGGTGAATACCCAACCAATGATAACAGCCCTATTATTACAAGAATAAATAAAGGGAAAAATAAAGCATTCTAGTATCAATAAGGAAAGGAGTACATGTATTGAGGAACAAATTTAACATAATAAGCAAATATTGTAATTTGACGGCAAGGAAAATGTAAAATTGGCGTACTCATTGCAATTCGTTCACCCCCATATTCACAGTCTATAATATCCATCATGTACAATTACAGAGGTGCATTAGGTTGTGGACACTTACGTAATCACACACGAGCTGAATTCATCCGCCGTTCACCCTAGCAAAATCGCTTCTCCATTTCCATCCACCAGAGTTTCTGCTTTGTATTGAAAATAGCAGTCGATCGTATTGTGGATGTATCGATTAACTGGTTTAATTATAGAAAAGGCACGGCAAAGGCTCAGCAACGACAAAAGCAAATATTCTAATACACAGTATGAAGGTTTAAATAAATAAGGTAAACGCGTAAATAAGTGCCACACTTGTTACAATCACACCCAACCAGATGAATATATAATGCCAGAGGGGCGCATGCTGGTATCTGCACATGGAGAGACAAACACCCGCCACGCTCAACAAGACGCTGATTAGTAAAGCCAACATGGAAACACCAATGACCGATCCGCTCACCAAACCAACGCCAATGTTCTCAACATATTGGTGCAATCCAAGAACAACCCCCACACCAATACCAGTCAAAATATAGGCCAGGACAAGGGAGGACATGTAGATGAATCCAATAACTTGATCATGGTTGGCGTATTTGATTGTCTCGATTGAGTTGATGCCACCATAGTTCTTGGGCCGATGTTGGGACTCATCGTCTGAATCTTCATTATAAACGGAGTAGTGTCTTTGAATTAAGGATTCCTGCTCCCGATATTGACCCCCACCATTTCTAATGACTTCTGCCCATGCTGTGATCGTGTTTGCATAACTCAACAACTTCTCCACAGTGGATTCCGACATCCAAGTCAACCCTGGTCCATTATTGGACTCGAAGACCTCGTCACTTTCCCCATCATCGATGTAAAAGCCATTGTTATCATCCGCACCAAAATCAGACCCGTTATCAAATTCGTTCCAATAACCTGCTTTTGGTTTCTGAACGTCGTTCTTATTCAATAGGATGCCACCCTCCGGTGCAGGCTCCTGAATGAATGGGATCTTCCGGATATCCTGGGAGTCATAAACTTGGAACCATGGTGCAACGTAATGAAGCATATTGTAGTCACTGATGTTTTTGCTGGCGTACATCCAAACAAGATAGTTGTTTAATGAGAAATTCAAGTGGTCGACTTGATAGACCAAATGGGAATCGATTAGGTCTTGAACTGACTGGGGCAAGTCGGCGATGTTGCAGTCAAAGTTGATTTCCAGGATGGCATGTTTAAATCGAAAGTCGGGCCCCACTGGGGCCTTAAGATCTTTCGCATTCTCGTTCGTCGAGTAGATGTCCCAGTCCAAAGAAATGAAGCTGTTAACCTTATCACCAGTTTTATCGGTGGTAATGTATCTTAAACGGTGAGAACTAACTTTGGCCAATGGCTTCAATTCCTGGTCTACGACCCAATCTAGGGAGATTTCTGCCATGTGAGGGTTGCCAATATGACCCCCCTTGAAGTATTCCTCCTTGATATCTTTTTTGAACTGGACTTTGTCCACGGGGCGCTCTGGAAACAAATCGTTGATCATTGGCTGATTGATGGTGGCAACGGTAAACTGCCGTAGTCCACCCACGGGGGTGAACAAGACCGCTGTGTCCAAAGGCTGCTTAGATAAGAACACATGGGGAAATGGAGAAGTTTGAAACACCGGGGTTGTGGGGTCCTCAGCAGTGTTGGTGGTTCTGATCATCGTCGGATTCTCAACACTGTTCAACCAGAGCAATGTTGTTGAGGTCTCGGGTGTGAAATCCAAATCCGAGTCCTCAACAACGGGATTGGTGTTATTGGAATCGGCATGCAAACTGAGCGTTGATTTAGTCTCTCTCAATTTGATGTTTGAACCCCTTCTAGTCTTTGTCTGATTGGATAGGGCCCTCTCCTCCATGAGAAAAGATTCGTCGGTGATTAACTTGAACTCACTCGAGAGGAAGAACTTGATTTCGTCCAAGTTATCGTTGTGGACCCAGAATGTTAGCACCCTGGGGCCCTTTTTCTTGGAAATGATGTCAAAAGTGGCGATTCTGGAGGCCAAGGGGTTTGATGGAGACAAAGGCAAGGTGAGATTTCGGTCGGGAAGTTTTAGCGAGTCCAAGGTGTGAATGGAAGTTTGCCTATCTCTGATTGGGACATGAGGTTGAAACGCTTGCTCATTGAATGAGTGCAAGAAGTCGAACATGAGGGACATCTCCTTCGACAAATCCTTCAAGTTTGCTTTTGTGAACGACTTTGGGTTATCGATGAGGAACTTCTTTGTCATTTTATCCACCAATTCCTTCTTTCGAGAATACTGGGAGTGTTTGAGGAACTTCTTGAACAACTTTCTGATACCGATCTTCTGTAGAAGAATATACCTTGCCAAGTCCTGTAATTCTCTTGAGATTGTGTCCAACTCCTTCCCGTAGGCTTCCAACTTTCTATTGGTGACTCTCTGGAGAACGAGGGAGTTGGGAGTGTTGTGTTGGGATTGTTTGATTAGAAGATTGCATTGTTTCTTTAATGAGATAAGCCGTCTCTGAATCTCTCCGATTTTCGAATCTACAAACAAGGACACGAGGTCTATTTGCTCCTGGAAGGCCCTGTACATTGCACGCAGGGAATCCCGCTGGGACTTACTCAATTGGTTATCCAAGCCTTCTTGTCCTCTTTCGGAGTTTGACGACGATGACGTCGACGGTGGTGACGGCTGGCAATCCGTTGTGGCCAACTTGATTGCCGTCTTCAACTCATTGTAGTCGATATTGTAATTCCTCCACTTGGCCGTGGCTCTATCGTAAAGCTGCAATCCGAATTTCATGATAAACAAGTGTCAGCAGCGCAAGAATTTATGCTTGATCAGGAATTGGCTTAGCTGTCAACGGTAAACGATCTGCGTCCCGGTCACAGTGTTTGGTAAAAAGTCCAGGTGGGAAGGGATGACTATTTAACCCCCTTCGGGGGAGATATTTGAATTCGGTTCTGTCATGGGCACGTGGGTGGTTTAATGCTGAGCAGCCACACCAATTCCTCAATTAGATCATCATAACTGGCGGCAGATCATATGAGATTTTGCCACCGTGGTCCCTTAATTAAGCTCTATCGAATGGTGCAATTGGTCTAGCTAAAACGTCAGGGGGTTGCTGGAAAACGCTGACTGCCAATGCCGTACCCTCACACGACCTAATAATTATTTCTTTACGGTGGCAGAATCGAAAGGATGTGTGGCAATGGAAAGTGTAGGAGGGGTTAACAATCTATAAAGGAATGGAGGTAAGAAGGCTATCGGTGGCGGCCTGTTGGCCCGTTGTGGGAGAACTGGTGAGAAGATTGGCCGTGGATGATAGCTGCTGCTGCGGCTGCGGAAGCATGAGCACATATTTTGGTCCGCAGCATTATTTCACGTGCAAAGTTGGCACTTAGTTAAACGCCGTGTGTAATTTGAAGACAAGGCAATAAGGATCAATTATGCCCGAGGAGACAACACCAACAATGTAATATCTCGGAAAAATTGGGGCCTACCTCTTGTATCCGAACTTTTCCTGGACGTACTCACAACCCAACTCGTAGTACTCTTCTCGGGTCACCTGGACGTCGCTGAAGCCACCCTTGGAAAAAAAGTTCTCTCCACAATGGAAGCCAAAGGTGGCCATGTCCTGGCGGCCATACTGGCACAACCGCACCTGGGCCTCCTGAGGGACCTCCTGATCCAAGTCCTTCAAAATGCGCTCCTTCAACCCGGGCAGATTCGCGGTACCACCGATGCACAACAAGTTGTTGGCCAAGAGGGGTCGCAGCAGCTCGGGCACACCCAAGAGGGACTGCTTAATTGTGGAAATCAGCCCGCTTTTGTGAATACCCGAGAGCTGGGGGTGGAAGAGCAGCTCCGGAATGAGAAACCGCTCGTCTGTGAGAAGGATGCTCTGGCCCTCCCCCACGTTGACGTCCTTGTCAATGGGCTCACCGTGGAAGTCAGTCTTGTGGTCGGGCAATAGATACTTGACCGACATGTCACTGGCCAGCAAGGCCCGGGGGGACTTCCGCAGCTGGGTCAACCTGTCGATCGTGGAGTCATAGTCCTGCGCCACGAAACACGTCTGGCGCTTGATTGCATCCACCAAGATCGGCTCATCCACCACATTATAATGTCTGAACGAAATCACCTCTCGTAGATACCCGTTCAGCAGCCGGCCTCCAATGGGCATCTTCTTCACCGCCTTGTAGTAGGGCAACCCATGGATCATCGGCACAACCCACGTCGAGTCGAATCCCACATCAACCACCAGCTGGAACGGCTTGTACGACTGGCTTCCCTCCCGGTTCAATTCGTCCATCCACGGGGTCATCGCAGCCGCAGACGATCGCACGTAGTTCCCCACGCCATACTCCTCAAACATGATCTGATCCACCATGTTCTGAAACTTGGGCAACGTAATAACACATCCTAAGTAGAGCAGATTTGAATCCTTTAAAAAGTCTCCGTTTCCAGAGTCATCCCCATTAAGAAGAAACGCCTCGTCAAAGATTTGATGTTCTAGGTTCCACTGGTAACACTGGCCATGGCTGTGTGGTCTGTGGAAGGTTATACCCGATAAAGTAGAGAGGTTTGCCATAGTTCTGTTATCCATGAGGTCCGTACCGTTGTGGAATCGCTTGTCAGGCGTACGCACAACACAGTTGGGGACGCTCTTCACAGTGCCACTCTCAGCAACCCCGTATTTGATCGTATACGTCCCATTGTCGATGATTATATTGGTCATCCTCAGAGGAATTAAGTGCTACTAAAATTTACAAATGGCTCAGTAATGGCTCAGTACTTTACAGATTCATATTCAGACCTAGCGGATCGAACTCAAAGACGTTCTTGTCAACCCAGTCACAACCCGTGTCCCCTGCAGGTGACATGGGATTCAACGTGTACGGGAAGCCGTAATCTCCACCGGAGTTGTTGATCAAGTTGAGTTCTAAATCTTGGAAGTCCGCCATGAAGGCATTGGATGGAGGGCCTGATGGACCGGTTGGAGGTCCAGTTGGAGGTCCAGTTGGGGGATCTTCAACCGAAGGAGGGTTAGAAAACTCACTGTTACTGGTAGCTGTCAAGTCACTTGCATTCTTGAGTAACTTCTCCTCCTCTAACTTAACCTCGCTTGTAGGCGTCACCTCGACATTGGACCTCTTTGAATTCTTTATTGTGAAGTCTTTGAGCTCGGGAACGCCCCGCTGGATGGTCTGCCACAAGTCGTTCGACACCTTGTCCAATGTCTCGGAGATGTGCTGGACCAATTTCGCAGAAAGGGACCAATGCTTGCTGATCTGCAAGATGGAGCCGATCTCCAGCTTGATGTACTCGGAATAGATCTCCAACTCCTCGTAGCCGATCCTCAGATCCGTCTCCCCATCATCGCCACCCAAGTGGGTCTTGTGCTTGCTCAAATTGGTGTCCACCCATGAATACGCACTTAAATGGACCAAACTGGAAAACGCCAACCCACATGCCAAAAACGGGGTTCTCTTGGTGATGTCGGTCGCGTCCGTGTCCAAGATTGTCTTGATGAGAGAGTTTGCCGAATCGATTGTCCGCCTCGTCTCTATAATCTTCCGTCGTTCGTCGGCAACCAACGGCTCGGGACAAGGGTCGTCAATCCCGGGATCTTCAGTGCACCGTGGGTGTTTGGAAACGTCGGACCTCCAGAGGAAAGAAAAGGGCCTGTGTGTGAAGATCCTCGCGTAGTTGATCAAAACGATCGACTCAAACAACCCCTCGTTCACCCTGCCGTTTATGTCCACCAAATAGGGCATTGAGTATACGCTTGGATTGGCCATCTTCATCTCCCAGTTCCCCAACGCAGCCTTCATGTGAGTTAGATAGACCCCATAACTGGTTTTATTTTGAATTGCGACGTTTAACGAAATGGCATCATTGACGACCTTACACGCCTCAGCTCTGGATTTGAAATCAAAATGATCCATAGTGACACTGCTTGGATACAAGATCAAACACTTGATCACCGCAATCTTCGATTTGTACTGGCCTGAGGCCGTTCCGGATATTGTATCAAAGAAGTACGTTTCCCAGAACGTCCTCCTTATTGTATCGATCATTATCTCCCTCGGTATATCCACCACTCTTCGGGAATTGAACAATCCATCCAGTAGGTCGCCGTGATCCCTCCTTTCGGCCATATTACCGTTGACATCCATAAACATCGGAGGAAGAATGGATTCGTCCAAATAGTTCAATTTCAACTCAATCGTTAACATCAAAAGCGCTTCCCTGAGCAGAATAGACAAATCATGAAGAGAAGAGATATGTGCCACCATAGACAAGACGAGCAACACCTGCAGACTCACAAAATCCTTGCCCACCTGCTTCGTGTAGTCCAAAATCGAGTTAATGAGGAAGTTCACTGTTTCCACGTCTTTAGAGTACATGCCGGTTGTTTGACCATCTCCCACCAGTTTCATCGCGAGAATCAAGTCCATCGCATTTGGTATTGAATTGAGATATTGGTTGATGTGTTTCCTAGGTGGCAAGAAGGGATGTGTCTCGTAAAAGTGGGTATAGAATGTGTCGATGATTGCTTCAACATTGAGATTTCGAGTGAGTGCTGGCGAAATATAGCAATCACTCAAGGATTTCACCAATTTTGATTCGTCAAAAATCACATTCAATGGAGATCTGTCATTGCTGGAGTTGAAAGTAGGATGGAAATCAATCCTATCTTCTCTTTTACCAATCTTCACACCCTTCATACACTCCGGAACCTTATCGTAGTTGTCAATGTTAAGACAGCTCTGATCACAGTTTGGTTCGTGGGCTAAATGAGCTAAACCATTCTTCACACAGGGCAACAAGCTAGATGTGTCATGGTCTCTCTTAACAACCTTAACACCCTTTCTACGTGAACCACCCCTATTGGATTTCACATATTGACATTCTCTGTTTGTTCTGACACACCGCTCACATTTAGGTTCTTGGCCCCCGCACTTCATGTGTCTTGAACGACACTCCAAACAGGCCCGCGACACGTGCTTCGTCACCTTCTGGAGCCCTGTCATCATACGAATAAGCAACTGTAGCAAAAATTCAAACCCCGAGGGGGATCTGAATTTTTAAAATTTTGGTAAGCGCTGAGCACATTACGTAACGTTACATAATCATGGTCTTTCTATACAGACAACGGTGTGACCATGTCCAACGAGAGTGCAAGAACACCCTCCACACGGCCTCTGAGAACATTGGAGGGACAAGTGACTTTGAAATCGGTGTAGTCCACACTGGCCTCGTTTTTCCCGATTTTGATGACACCCTTGTTTTGCTGTGGATTGTGAGTGAATGAATCCCCGAATTGAGTCTTGAGGATCGTGACGATACCTTCCAGTCTGGAGAGGGCGCTGGTGTTGTTGGTATTTTCCTGTGGAGTTGATTCAATTGGATCTACCTTCACAGTTGTGTCCTCATGCTCTATCTTCACGTTGGTGTGGTCATCATGCTCCGTCTTCACGTTTGGATGGTCGCCGTGATTGTGGTTGCACTGGGATGAGGTGAGCTTAACAGAAGCCGGGGTTGAATCACACGACAGAAGAATCGCAATCACAGAGTCTGCAATTGTGTCTTCCATCATTCCACTCTCCCATTGGACAATGGCAACACCCTTGTGTTCGTCCAACGAGATGTGGACCACCTCCATGACGTCGAACTCAAAGTTGGCCTCTTGCGGCTGATCGTCAATTATTGGGAACCCGAACATCTGGGATATCTGCCATTGGACAAGGTGTCTGTTCGCGTTACATCTCAATATCTGCTTTTGCTTCACCACCGTAGTGGTGAGGGTTGTGAACTCTCTAACATCATCAACCTTCATGATATTCATGTCGAAGTTCTTCTGCACGAGGATTCCCTTGATTTCGTCGCCTTCCTTCGTGTCCTCCATCGCCAACTTACCCACAACCTTAGCTATTTTCTGCCCCTTGAACTCCAACGAGAGCGTGGTGCAGTTTCTTGGGTTGAAGATCTTCACCTCCTCTTCCGTATTCTTCAAGTGCTTATATTTTGACAACAAGGCCGATTTCAACCTCCCCATCGGGTTGGACTCACCATGGACCAAGACGATAGTCTTTGGGTTCACCTCCTCTATGAACTGGGAGTTCTGCTCGTAATCGACGTGGGCCGCAAACGAGATCTCCTCCACGTTGATTCGTCTTGGGATCGCCAAGTCGGGGTTGGTGATGGAGGGGATTTCCGAGGGCTCTGTTAGCAACTGCTTGGCCATTGTCCCCTCGATCGAGTAACCGGTCAAAATCACAGAGTTTCTTGGGTCCGGACACCACTTCTCAAGCACCTTTCTGGAGATACCGTTCTGGAGCATACCTGGAGAAGCGATGATCACGCAGGGGTCGCGATCGTCCATTCGGTCCATGTGGGTGATATTCTTGATGAACTTGAAAATGAACGGATTCACGTTGGTCTCGCTAAACTTCTTTTTTATCTTTGAGTTCATCATGTAGATGTACCTCTGGTAAACGGCCATACACTTCTTTGCTAAGTCGGAGGCGTAATAAATTGGGTATGGCTGTAGCTCTCTGTGTTCTTCCCAGTACTCATCCAAAATGAGCAAAATCTCCTGCGCTCTACCTAGGGCAAAGACCGGCAACAAGCATCTTCCGCCCTGCTGGATTGTGTTATGAATCAGTCTTGTTAGTTTGGTTTCTCTTTCCACTCTAGGTATATGGGTGGCCGTACCGAACGTCGACTCTGTGATCAAAACGTCGGGTCTCTTGGACGGAACCTCGGCCGAACTCAAGTGTCTGTCCTCCTCACGGGAGTAATCTCCCGTGAACATCACCTTCAAACCACCCATTTCAATGAAAAACATTGCTGCACCGAGAACGTGTCCAGCATGATACGCCGTGAAGCGGATACCTTCCACTTCGATCGTGGAGTGGTAATCTATCGTTTCAATGCGGTCTAATGACTTGGAAAGATCCTCATCTGTGTAAAGAAACGAGCTACTGGTGCCTTGGCCCTCACCGGAGTCCTCTGTAATACTCGTCACCCTCACAAAATCATTCAAGAGCCACTTGTAGATGGCCTTTGTTGGGTATGTCATGAACACACGGCCACGGAAGTTGGTGTGCTGCATCACGTAGGGCAACGACGCAGCGTGATCCAAGTGGAAATGCGATATGAGGAGGATGTCCACCCTTGAGAGATCAAAATCATCATAAAACGGTAAAGACTCAAGTCCGGAGTACGCTGGATGAACACCCGCGTCCAACATAACAACCTTACCTTTATACTCAACAATGTGGCACGATCTACCCACCTCGTTCCCGCCACCAAGGCAATGGAAGTGCAGTTGGTCCATTGCAGTTACTGAGGAAGATGACGAAATATTTTCAGTTTGTTGAGGTTACAGTCTTATCCGTACCAATGCTCTCCTCAACAGAACCACTCGACCTGATCAAGCTGTGTCTTGACGAGCGCATCTACGTGAAGCTCAGGGGCAACCGGGAGTTCACCGGGAAGCTGCATGCCTACGACTCCCACTGTAACATGGTGCTAGGAAATGCGGTTGAGACGGTGTACACTTTAAACGAGGAGACCAATGTGCTGGAAAAGACGCAGAACGAGTCCGAGATGGTCTTCATCAGAGGGGACCTTGTCATCTTGGTCACAGACGCTTCGAATGTCTAATCACAAAGGTGGTTTGGAGTGGAAGTGTGTCAATTTGCGATGGTTTCGGTGTTCATCACCACTCACATTTATTACCAATGTATAGCAAGGGGGGCCTAGAAGCCCGTCCTGACTCATGTACCTTAAAAGCAGCTTTTAGTTTGTATGCAAATGGCCACTGGCCAGATAGTGGGAACTTAGGGTGAAAATTAATGGGGGTGGCACGCACGGTAACCCGCTGCGATTGGGCCCCAGTGGGAAGTTAGTGTGAAAATCATTACGGAAGAGGTGGGTTCGCTGGGGAGAAGTTTCCCCAGTAATTTTTACTCTACATACTATACCTTCTGCTGGTTCTAATGTAGCTGGTTTGACCTACGGCCTTGACGTCCTTGATATGCAATTCGTTTCTGATCTCACCCTTCATGCCACTCACATACTTCAAGCCCACCTTGTAAATCTCATCAAATTTGCCAAAGTCCAAAGTGGCAAAGCCATCAATCGGCGGCCTCAAGTACACGGTTCCCTTGGTATTCTTGGCCTTCTCAAGAGCACTCACACTGGACACATATGCCAACTTCATCTGAATGTCGGCCATCGTGGGAACGTTGGCATGGCTGCTGAAGGGGTTGAAACGGTTCCACAAAACCCAAAACCCACTGAGAGAGTCACCATAGTTCATTGAACTCTTGTCATCGACAGATCCAACGTCACACGCTATAATTCGAGTCACTCCCCTTCTTTGCATCTCGCTCACCGTCAAGTTGTCAATATAACCACCGTCCATGAGCATATCACCATTATCGGTCATTGGAGGCAATAAAGAGGCCAAATTCATCGAGGCCCTAATGTATCTCCACGAGTATCCACTGGTATGTATCTCCATCACGGATTGGGTCAAATTGGTCGAGTTTGTATAAAAGTTGATCCAGAAATCCTCAATACGAGAATCACCAAACGCCTTCCAGAGCCCCCTGTTGAATTCATGGCCCGTCAAATACGAGGTCAAGGGTATTGTCAAATCCAGCAGCGATCGCCAAATCGACGCCATTCTAGAACAAAACATCTTGGCCCGGCCATAAACCGGGACAAAATCGTAGTTTTTGGCATAGAGGCCACCAATGAAGGCTCCAATGGAAGTCCCGCCAATGATATCCACGGGAATCCCCTGGTCCTCCAATGCCTTGATGAGACCAATGTGACTGATACCACGAGCGCCACCTCCACCTAAAACCAAACCAATCGCCTGACCAGTCAATAGTCTCGCCAACCTCATAAAATCATTCTTATGCTCCTGCATCGGCTGATAATACTTCTTATTCTGAAAGTATATCCTTGGTATAATCTCATTCTCCTGCAAGAACGCTCTGAGGTTATTAGTCCATTTCCTACTTAGAGTGGCCAAAGTGTCTAACTGGGTATGATGAAGAACTTGGTCCTTCTCTAACTGGGGTTGACCACATTGCATCTGAATGTGGTGATGGGAGTGAACCCAAATTCTATTCTTCAACCATTCGTTGGTCATACCAGGCTCAACAAATTTCTCAGGATGCAATAGAATCAGCTCGGTACGGGCAGTAGTCTTTGTCTTCACTAGCAACCTTTCGTATTCTCCCACATCTGGTGATTGCTGAGCGTTTGCCAATAAAAGAATACAGTCACCCTGCTGTATGCACGTTCGAGTCCAATTGGAATTAACCGTGGTATCACTCAAGTAGATGACCAAATCATACTTCTCCTCCAATTCCGAAAAGAAACCGCTCTGTTTCAACTTGGCCAATTTATCAAACGCATACCTTCCCAAGCTCGTCAACGTTGTACTCTGGTCCAAAATCTTGACACTCTTGCCCACACTTTCCAATGCGGTTGCCAACTTCTGCGCAAATTCCTCAATTGGGACCGATCCGTAAGTGATAGGCACCAGACTCAATGTTCTATAGTTATTAAAATTCTGAACAAGAGGTTCGTCCTTGATATGGGTTGTGGGGGAGATGGCGCCTTTGTAGTCGTTGGCCATAGATATACCATCTCGTTTCACCCTACTGGCCACAAGACGGGAAATATTCACCATAATCGATGGATTGGTTAACGCAATCATTTCAAACAAGGTACGAGGAATACGCGCCACTTCACCGTCTCTGATAGCAACAACAGTAGTCAATCTCTTACTCTTGGTCAACACTTCAATTTCACCCATAGAATCTCCTTGTCCATATTCACCCAAGATGTTGTAGCCCTTTTCATCTCCTCTTTCCCCGGTCTTCCCCTCAGGCTTTCCAATTGCCCTGAACCTACCGTTGAGGACAATGTAAATACCATTAGCAGGCTCACCCTGTATGTAAAGAGGTGTTCCGGCGCTGGAATGCATCCATTCCAAGGCATAATCTGTGAAATACATTTTTCGATCCATCACCTTCAATAGATGACTGGCAATCGATAGCTCCACACCGGGGTACCTCTCTCCTAGGTATTCGAAAAATTCTCTCGAGAGAAATGCAACGTAGGTGTCCTCGCTGGTTGTTATATCGACGAACGATCTTGATCCCACAAGGGTGCCCAAATATCCCACAACCTCACCCTCATGGGCATGATAGAGAAACTCTTCTCCCACCTCTTCCATTTGAAGCTCGCTGTTTGCACCATGGGAGAGATCGGAGTAAAAGGTATCGATGAAATTGGTCTCCCGCTTCCAATAGGTGACATCTGCGCCACCTCTTAAAATGTAGAAGAGACCGGACGTAGATTCTTTGTTTTTAACAATCTTGGTGCCTTTTGGTATTCTCCTCAGCTTGAGGTCATTGATGATCTCCTTTTGAACATTATCAAAGTTCATCAACGTCTTGTAAAAGTCGGAATTGAAACCACTTGTCAAATCCTCATCCATGTTACCGGAGTCTAAGCTGTTGGTGGAGTAGGTTCTCAGTTTGGAAAAGTGATTCTTGGATCCACTGCTGGAGTCACTCCTCACGTATTTAATCCCATTGATGCTGCGCCCATTTGTTGTCAACTGGTTTACGTTATGGACCAGTGGGAAGTTATTCTTATCCAAGCCAATCATCGTAGAGATCCTTTCAGCAAGGGCCTTTCTCAGGGTGGAATCTTGGGTTTCATCATCCCCTTCGTCTGTGCTGAATGTTCGATCCATCAATTCGTCTCTTTCCAACTTAGAGGTGGTCAGCTTCAAGTTCATGTCCCCATTGAACCTCGGTAGGGGCACATTGGACAACAAATCTCCGGGATTCGTTGAAGAGCTAGGATCCAAGGCAATGTGTCTCGATTGTGTTCTATGAGTTCTTGGTCGCAGAGCCACCTTGGGGTAGCTTTTGGTATCGGAGGTGAAACTTTCGTCTCCATCCGAAACCAACGCGCCGTTGAGATTCGATCGTTTTGAGGGGTTCAATAGAGATCCGACGGAGTTGGGGGTAACGTTGGAAGGGGACAAGGATCTGCTGGTGGGTATATCCGTCGATTGATCTGTTATGCTTGTGCTTCTTGGTCTGAACTTCCTCTTATGCCTTGACTTCCCCGTTTTCTTAGATCTCAGTATTGGCTTGCTTGGTTCGAAATGGCGATCTTCGGACTCGTCATTGATGAGATTGACGGCTAGATCGGTCAAATACGACGGTAATCTGTTCAATTTTGATTTCGAGAGCCCATTAACGTTGATTTCCGTTTGATAGATATCCGGGGTCAAATCCAAGTAGTTATGGGCTGTTTGGAAGGTGACTCTGTAGAGCTTTGCCATGACCATTTGTATGATGTGGGAGGCCTCCTTAGGGTACTTGGAGGCGATCTTGGTGAATGATTCCTTGGGAATGATGGATATTGTGCAGTTGCTTTTCGGTATGGCAATCATTTCTGGAATCCCCGGTTGGCCTTCGATTGAGGATTGGATGGTGTTGGTGTTATCAATTAGTTTGCTGCTGGGATCTAAGGCGAAACCGTCGGTGGGTAGGGGGATGCTCTTATCGGAAACGAAAGTGTGGGGAGTTGGGGTGACACTGGCCAACGTCTGCTCGGAATCGGTTAGCAAGTCAAGGACGCTGATAAGAGAGGACAAAGGACTTCCGCTTTTGATGATATTGAGTAGTTGATAGCGTGCACCGTCCACAATCACAACGTTTCTGCTGTCCTCTTTGTAAAAGATTGATCTTCGAGCCTGTTCCTCGTTGCCGATCTTTGAGTAGACCTGGATTTCACCCTCGACACAGATTGTGAAGCCTGTCAATTGCTCAAGAAAGATGATTTCTCCCGAGTCTAGCTTCTGAGTTTGGAGAGACTTTGTCAATTCGTGGAAGACGGAGGAATCCAAGTACCCGAAGAGCTTGATTGCGGACAAAAACTCGTCGAGGTAGCTTTTTGGGTCCTTGTCCGTGTCTTTGGCAGTTGTGTCGAGAAAGGTGTCGATCACGGGATTCTGTCGCTTTGAGTCCTTTGGCAAACGGGAGTATATTGTCAAATATTTGTACCGGATGTAAGTGTAGGCCAATGTGAGGATTATGACGATTATAAAGAAGAGGGAATAGATGCTGAAGGTTATCTGGAACGTTTGGGACAAGGTGGAGATCAATATCGAGGGTAACCTCAAGATTAGATATGTCACCGCTCGATAAGACATCCACCCCATTGCCCAGACCAGGGACAACGCGGAGGACGTCGGCACAATGTCTGCGGGATTGTCACTGTCCACCTTTGTCAAATCCACACCCAGGTGATCCATCACTTGTCTTTCACGAGAAAGAAGAGACCTCAACACGTGCAGCTTAGGGTGGGTTGGGGGAAATTGGGGGGAAGCGGGAAACCGCTCAGCGCCGCATGCCAGAGCCATGTCACACCTGTCAACTGGCCAGGGGTACACCTCCAGGGGGCCAAGACCACCACCTAGGGATCACCATCCAGGGGGGTCAGCCGGGTCACGTGCCCCTGGCCTTGGGGGGGTGTCTTGTAAGACCAGTGGGGGTTTTCGCTCGCGACTCCCTCTCACCTCATTCCACCACCTGATATGGGCAACATACCGTCCAACCTAGTGGATGAACTCTCGCAAGGAACCAGCTTTGGATCGGAGGAGATCGACCGATTGGCGAAGCGGTTCATGAAGTTGGACTCGGACAACAACGGAGCTATTGACAAGAACGAATTCTTGTCAATTCCGGGGATTTCGCAGAACCCCCTCTCACGGCGGGTGATCGACATCTTCGACGAGAACAAAGGTGGCGACATCGACTTCAAGGAGTTTGTCAAGGGTTTGTCGATCTTTTCCTCCTCCACCAACGAGCAGGACAAGCTGAGATTTTTATTCAAAATCTACGACATTGATAACGACGGGTTCATCTCCAACGGAGAGTTATACTTGGTTTTGAGGTTGATGGTGGCAGATTCCTTGACTGAGGTCCAATTGCAGCAGTTGGTTGACCGAACCATTGTGGAGGCGGACCAGGACGGGGACGGGAAGCTCTCCTTTGAGGAGTTCAAGAAGATCATCGAAACCAGTGGCGACATCACACAAAAGTTGAATCTGGACGTCTAGAGCTTTGCCCCTCACAGCTGTCACCCATACCCCCTTTGTAGAACGTTTAAAGACGTTGAATATTCTTCGAAGCTCATGTAGATCGCTTTGTGCCTAGCTCAAGTCCGCGTTTAACCAGAGAGGCACTCCCTCGGAAATTCGCTCCAATTTTTTTCGCCGCCTCGAGGTGGGGATGTTTGGATGCCCCTGATGGGCAGCCAAATACGTCAGGAAAGCACCCCTCTTGAGACCGTTGGCGTGCGGAGAAGTATCGGTCTCAAAAGTTAATATCTGGGCGTCGTATTACTTCCTACCGGGAGGTCGCTGCGGCTATTTAAAATTTTCATGAGGATTTAAAAAACGTAAGTGGACCTGCATGATGTCGTCATTTGGTGGACTATAAGACCCGATTGAAGGTAATAGTGTGAAAAATATTTAATAAATTGTTTTTCCCTACCCGTATTTCTTTGAGATCGAACCTCGTTTTGGCATTGGCCTGTTTTGAACGGAATTTGCCGTCAAGTATTGATCTGAAAGATGAATCAACATGGAAATGACCCAACAAATTTGACACGATCCACACCACAGTCCACACAGTGGAAAATCTTCGATAGCACTCTAAACGCGTACCATTTGCACGAGGAGCCCCACGTCCAGCCTGGTGGCCGGGTGGGAATGACGAATGCGACTCATTTGAGCTCGCAAGGAAGATATGACCAGCAACGATTCAGCATACCCCCTATAAACAACTTGAGAGTCCAGATGGCTCCAATGAGAGGGATGCTACCGATCCCCAGCCAATGGCACGGTGGGGGGGAATATTGGAAGGAGGACGCGAAGCCCGCTGCAGAGGAGCAATCGGTGAAGACGTTGAACAACGACGCAAGGTTGCTCGAAAGGAGCGTGGACACCCCTAAGAGAACCAGCGCAAGATCGAACAAGGGTTGTCTAACGTGCAAATCAAGAAAGCATAAGGTACGTTGCGTTGAAGACGCTTACCGCTGGTTAAAAGCGGAATTTTTTAACAATTTCACCCCGGCAAGTTTACTAACACCAACAACAGTGTGACGAGGTCAAACCGGTGTGCATGGAATGTGCAAGAATCAACATGAAATGTATATATCCAACAAACGGGCTCATCAACATCGACAGCTACCAATTGGAGGGACTGAACAGTGACGAGATCTCAACAGTGAGCAATCGAAAGGTCAAGCCCAACGAGGTCCACATCGAGGGAATGGGATCGGTGAGAATACTCAGAGCCAAGGTGGACCACAAATTGGTCGACGGAAGGGTGGTCTATCGGGCTTAGGGATCATGGGGTCTTTGTTGAGCCATTGTTTTGTTTCAAGTTTACTATGTATAGGGAGAATTTGTGCTTTGTGTAATATAATAATAGTTTCGACCCACCAGGGGTCCCAGTATTCCCCTTCAATTGTCCCACCTCCCGGAGATCATCACCTTTCTTCCTCGGTTATTATCGGTCACTGGGGCCATTCTGGACCCTATGGAGCATGACTCCGCATTGATTATCCCCTCAATTCCACCGAGAACAAATCAGCCGCATATGCGGAGCAGGAAAATCATGAAAAAAATGGTACGTTGCATTGTGGGGCTAGATGGGGTGAAATCACGGTCGATTTTTTTCCCTTCCCTGCGACGCGGAGAAAAAGGAAGGTTGGATGGCAGATTGATGAATCACGTCACAGGATTTTAGGGGAAAGGATTCCATCACCTCGGCCATTTGACGTAATAAGGGTTTCGTCATCTTCGTTCTATTAATAGAAAGGGGGCTTTTTGTCACGTGCGTGGATATGCAACATTACGTAACCGGGACTCTCCTGCAGTCTCCGTTGTTGCATGGATAAGGAATTGGTCATCTCCCCCCAGTATGAGGCCCCCCACGGGCTGCTAATGCACCAATGGGCCCAGTTGGTGAAACAGGTTGCCATGGTGATGAAGGATCCGCTGATTGTCAACGATCCTCCACGGGTGTTGTCTCCATTGAATCAATTACAGCAGACATTGACGGCGTTGATGGAGATCTTGGAGTTGGAGACCAATATGAGGAGACACCAGTTGGACAAGGTGGAGCGGATACACACGAGAAGGTCGACCTTGCAGGAGAAAATCGATTGGGTCAGTAATGAATCCGTTGAGGGCAAGGCCATCACCGATCTCCACGGTAGAAAGCGGTCGATTGATGAGGGCATCCGGGATTTGGAGTTGAAGTTGAAGACGTTGAAAGCCCAGCGAAAGCTGGTCAACGACCAGATAATGGAGACGGAATCTCTTTTGGATATCAAGTTGAACAAGTATATGACATCATTGGAGAATGTCGAGGATCACCAGACCCAAGTTGTGGACAATATCATAGGAATGGGGTTGGTTTCCACTGTACCGGACGACACCCCCAATAGAGGAGGGCTGGATTTTTCCTCAATTTTAGGAGCTAAGACAAAAGATAGAGATGCTCAAAAGGGATACACGCCGGAAATCATCCATGACATTCTCATAAAACAATTGGACTCGTTTGAAAATGCCAAGGAAACAATACAGCAACAGTACGATGATAATTACCAAAGCCTAACGTACCTCGAAGATATCTTTGAAAATATGCGAATAATCCAACGGGAGATCCAACAGGCTGCCACAAGCGGCCCCCCAGGCACAGCGATGGACAAATCCATCCAAAACTGTCTAGCTAAGGGGATTGACTTTTTGGCCAGGAGGATAAATGAGCTGAAATTGTTGGAGTTGAAAAGTCAGAACAAGGGCGGGATATCGTTGGAAGACGTGCGAATAATAGCCCAGCTGCACTTGGACCAGTTGGAGAAGGGGTCGAAGGTGGTGAGCGGGAATTTGCGCGAGTCCAAATCACCGTCCCCCGTAACTGTGGCCCCACCACCCGGAGCCAGCTTGTCCTTGGCGAAAAGTGCCCAAGTGGGGGTTAACACTGTGCCTGTGCATGCCACCAAGGGGGTGAAGAGCGACTAGGACTGTAGAGTTTCCACGGGTGCTGTGTGGGTATGGGTCCTCTCGAAGGACTCTAACATCGGTGCTGGTATATAGCAAGGTCTATGCTTACGTCATGTATGTTAAATGGCCTCAATGTAGGATTTGGCTCTGGTTATTGTATTACGAGTGGATTCAATGTCACATATGACTCATTTGCCGAGCCCTTGCTGGTTCGGCTTTCAGATCGTCACTCCTCATCTACGTGCTCTCCGCTCTGCTGTTGGTGACATCGTGCCACTCTTTAACAATGTTTCAATAATGAGCCATCAACGTACCTCACGATCTTTGCCCCTCACTTGAGCCATGGTCTCACCTATCCGACCATTCTGGAGTCTGACAAATCCACTATTTTACTTACTGTGTGGGGAACATCGTATTATTGATACTCTCGTATTAATGGCTCGATTCCTAAAACTTCGCCAATAACTCCGTTGCGTTAAATGTAGCCAGCCGTCGCTACTGCCCATGGCACGCCTAATGAATGGTTAAGACGATGGAGTGTAAAATTATAGCCCCCAGAGGATACGTACCCCTGCTAAGTGGACCGACAGTGTCCCTTGGCTTGGTGGAGCGAACGCTATTCACACCTTACGATCGCCCGACTAATGGTGTGTAAAAATAGAGCCCTGAGTGGGTTACTTGAGAGGAGGGATTGCACCGCCTGGAATATTCAATGGCAATGGCTCCCTTACTAGATCGACAATCTGGGAATTGATGGTACAACCAATCTCACTGCGAGGCGGATGGGCCTCGGATTTCTAATGAGCACATGAGCACTTTGGCACCATCTAGCACGCTCATACACCCTGCGACTTTGGAAACGCCATCACAATCGCACTTGCCATGTTGGGAAATCTCTCCTCGTTCAAATACCTTTGTAATGGCCTCTTCAAAGTTCGAACCATCCAATCAGGTGAATTTATCGTCTACTCACTTTGTTCGTGTATTGGGTGTCAATGCATAGAGGACCAAGACCGCTTCCTTTCAAGGGAGACACAAAGCAAGCGCTCACCCATCACTGGGATTTGATCTGACAGCACTATTCACCGGGGTGGCGCATGCATTTCACGCGCCACCACTGCATCGCATCCACCCGCCAAGCAATCCCTCTAATGCTGCCCTTGTCAATAGAGACTACTTAGAAGAGCCTTGTCAGTACTCTTGTTTGATCCAAACACCTTCAACAGGGTCCGTTTGCCAAGCTGCGAGGCGCATCCACCAGAATGAACCACGTCCACCACGTCCACCACGGCCACCACGTCCAACTATACATCGAATAACCCGCCAACCAGCGCTTTTTTCCCCCTGATTATCACAACACACCCACTACACCTCTTTTACCACACACCTGGCCAACCCAATCATCTTTTACTGCTCTCTTCGTCGAGTTGGCTGGCTCAGCAATTCCAACCTAACCTTTCTCTCCAAACCGCTCCACTTCTTCCTCTAGCCCCATTCACCCCCCCACCTTAACTTCATTTTTTTGCCTTTTCTATTCCACCATTCAACGCGGTACTCATGCCATGCCTGCGACCGAACTCACTGCCTTCCTCAGTTTCCTGGTTGCCATGTCACCATTTTTTGTTGGTCGCACTTTGCTCAACAAAAGACCCAACTGCTCAGCAGTTGCAAACGCCAACATTATTTTTCACACCAAAAGCAATCTTTTTGCCCCCCGCTTCTTCTTCCAACGACAACACTTCAAGAACAGTTTGCGCTGATCTCCATCGAACACCACTTACCACAATTGTTCATTAGAGACCCACACTTACCGTATGTACACAGTCTTGTTGGCAGACCTCAAGGTTGAAATGGGTCGTCTGGAGTTGAAATTTGGTTAAAATTGGGGGATTTTGCAAGAGATGAGATGAGCTGAGATGAGATGAGTTGAGCTGCGTTGAGCTGCGTTGAGCTGAGGGTGTTGCTGAACGTCTTTGGCTGCTCTCTCTTGTATTTTCAGGCCCTTTAGATGCCAACCTCACCGGAGGACATCTTTCACTTGACCAGTGTCGAATTTAAGCCTCAACATTTTTTCCTAAGTCAAGATGGCGAAAACCGAATAAGACGAAGATACTAACGCCTTTTGCCAGTGTTCAGATATCCCATTGACGTTAAAATACTCAATTGATTCATATTTTTGTTAACCCAATCATTTAAGTGAAAAGAAGAAGAAAAATGACCGTGAACAGACCATTGGTTTTATCGCATGGATCGTTAGAAACAACGATCTTGATCCCGTCAGAAAACTACCTCTTCTACCAACAACTCACATCAGGGTTCTACAAATCCCTCCCTGAAGCCACAGAAGGCTTTGCCGGGGATGAAGAACCCTCCTCAAAGCCAGAGCTTTTAACAAAGTTCCTCGGTTACGTGGTGGAATCCCACACTATCGAAACAGAAAAGGCGGACGCAATCAAGTTGATCATCTCCGACTTCGAATCCAGATACCTCAATAACCAGGACATCCACTCCTTCGCTGCCCAATTGCTCGCCTCAGAGGATTACCCAACCACATCAGAAAAGATCCACCACAACTTGATCAAGAACTACTACCTGGGTAAGCTGTTCCTCGGCAACAATGTCTGCCTGGGGTCCTCCTCCGGCCTTTTGAAGGCCGCTGCCAACAAGGACACCCTTGTCTACGCCGTCTTCGGTGGCCAAGGTAACGCAGACGACTACTTTGAAGAATTGAGAGAAATCTACCAAGTTTACAACGGTTTGATTGCCGATTTCCTCTTCAAGGTCCAATCAAAGGTCCAGTCCTTGATCTCCGCAACCTCCAACATCGACAGGATCTACACCTCCGGTTTCAACTTCATCAACTGGTTGCAAAACCCACAGGAAACCCCGTCAGTGGACAACTTGCTCTCAATCCCAATGTCTTGTCCATTGATCTGTGTCATCCAATTATGTCACTACATCATCACATGTAAAAACTTGGGCCTCACCCCAGGGGAATTCAAGAAGGCTCTCCAAGGTACCACCGGTCACTCCCAAGGTTTGGTCACCTCCGTTGTCATTGCATCTTCCGACTCTTGGGAATCGTTCGAAGTTGAAGCCTTGAAGGGTATTGAATTACTCTTCTACTTATCCGTCAGATGTTTGCAAGCATACCCATCCACCAGTCTTGCCCCATCCATGGTCAAGGACTCCGAAGAGAACGGTGAAGGTGTTCCAGGTCCAATGTTGTCCATCAGAGACGTGTCCTACGATGAAGTCGAGACCTTCGTCCAACAAACCAACCAGCATTTGCCAGAGGAAAAACACATCAACATCTCCCTTGTCAACGGTGCAAGAAACGTCGTCGTGTCCGGCCCACCCGAATCTCTCTATGGTTTGAACTTGAACTTGAGAAAGGCCAAGGCACCTGCTGGTTTGGAACAATCTAGAATCCCATACTCTCAAAGAAGACTCAAGTTCTCATCCAGATTCTTGCCAATCCACTCCCCTTTCCACTCTAAGTTGTTGGAACCTGCCACTGAAAAGATCTTGCAAGACTTGAAGCAAGCCGGTTTGGAATTCGACAAATCCAACATCTCCATCCCTGTTTTCGACACTTACGATGGTAAGGATTTGAGAAACTACAACGGCTCCATTGCCGCAAGAGTTGTCCAATGTATTGACACGTTGCCTGTTAACTGGGAGAAGGCCACCAACTTCAAGGCCACCCACATGTTGGATTTCGGTCCTGGTGGTGCTTCCGGTTTGGGTGTCTTGACTAACAAAAACAAGGAAGGTACTGGTGTTAGAATCATCGTTGCAGGTGCTCTTGATGTCACCACTGAAGATTCCGAATTCGGGTACAAACAAGAATTGTTTGACAAGAACCCATCTAACCTCGTCTACTCTGCCAACTGGTTGGAAGAATTCAAGCCAAAATTGGCCAAGAACGCCGCCGGTAAGGTCTATGTTGATACCAAGTTCTCAAGATTACTGTCTAGAGCTCCACTGATGGTTCCCGGTATGACTCCATCCACCGTCTCCCCCGAATTCGTTGCTGCCACTTTGAATGCAGGTTACCATATCGAACTTGCTGGTGGTGGTTACTTCTCTGAGGCTGGTATGGAGGAAGCCTTGACCGAAATTGCTGAAAAGGTCACCCCAGGTACCGGTATTGGTATCAACATGATTTACGTCAACCCAAGGATGTTGCAATGGGGTATTCCAATGATCAAGAAGTTGAGGGAAAGAGGGTTCCCAATCCAATCTTTGACCATTGGTGCCGGTGTTCCATCCTTGGAAGTTGCCACTGAATACATCCAAACCCTTGGTTTGTCCCACTTGGGTTTGAAGCCAGGTTCTGTTGACGCCATTTCTCAATGTATCACCATCGCCAAGGCTTTCCCAAATTTCCCAATTGTTGTTCAATGGACCGGTGGTAGAGGTGGTGGCCACCACTCCTTTGAAGATTTCCATCAACCAATCTTGCAAATGTACGCCAAGATCAGAAGATGCTCTAACATCATCTTGATTGCCGGTTCCGGTTTTGGTTCTTCAGAAGACACCTACCCATACTTGACTGGTACTTGGTCCAAGGGTTTCAACTTCCCAGAGATGCCATTTGATGGTGTTTTGTTTGGTTCCAGAGTTATGACTGCCAAGGAATGTAAGACCTCCGAAGCTGTCAAGGAGACCATTGTCTCATGTCCTGGTGTTTCCGACGCTGAATGGGAATCCACTTACAAGAAGCCAACCGGTGGTATTTTGACCGTCAAGTCCGAAATGGGTGAACCAATTCACAAGATTGCCACTAGGGCCGTCAAGTTCTGGAAGGAAATGGATGACACTGTTTTCTCCCAACCTAAGAACAAGTTGTTGGAAACCTTGGAGAAGAAGAGGGATTATATCATTGAAAAGTTGAACGCCGACTTCCAAAAGCCATGGTTTGGTAAGAACGCTTCCGGTGCATGTGACGTTAAGGACATGACTTACGAAGAGATTGCTTATAGGTGTTTGGAATTGATGTACATCAAGAAGTTGAACAAATGGATTGACCCATCTTTGAGAACCTTTACTGGGAAGTTCTTGAGAAGAGTTGAAGAAAGATTCACCACCTCATCTACCACTTCTGTTATTCAATCTTTCAGCCAATTGGATGAACCTTTGAAAGCAATTGAAGCCGTTTTCAACAAGTACCCAGAGGCCAAGACTCAGTTGATCAACGCTGAGGATGTGGACTTCTTCATCGCCTTGTGCCTTTTCCCACTTCAAAAGCCTGTTCCATTTGTCCCAGTTCTGAACGACAAATTTGAATTCTTCTTCAAGAAGGACTCCTTGTGGCAAACTGAATACTTGGAGGCCGTTCCTGACGAGGATGTTCAGAGAACCTGTATCTTGTGTGGTCCAGTTGCCATCAAATACGCCACGAAGGTCAATGAGCCAATCAAGGAACTTATGGACTCTATTCACGACGGTCACATTGCCATGTTATTGAAGGACGAATACGCCGGTGATGCGTCTAAGATCCCAGTTGTTGATTACTTCACCTCCAAGATTCCTGTTGATGTCACCTCTGTTCCAGGTGTTTCCATCACCAAGTCTGGCTCCGATGAGGTCTACTCCATCGGTTCCACTTTGCCAGATGCCGATGCTTGGTTCAACTTATTGGCCGGTTCAGAATACTCCTGGAGACACGCTTTCTTCAACTCTGACCACTTCGTTCAAGGTTACAACCACGTTGCCAACTCCGCAAGAAAGGTCTTTGCTCCTGCAAAGAACATCACTGTTAAGGTTTCCAACGCTTCTGAAGCCTCCAAGACTAGTATCGCCTTGTTTGAAGCCGTCAAGGGTAAGGAAAGCGAACTCATCAAGGTCACTGTTGATGGTGCCAAGATCCATTTGCAATTGATTGAAACCAGAACCGCTGACGGTGAACCAGTTGCATTAAACTTGTACTACACTTACGAGAACAGAGATGGTTATGCTCCAATTTTGGAAGACATTGTTGGCAGAAACCAAAGAATCAAGGAGTTCTACTGGAAGGTTTGGTTCGGTTCTAAGTCCGCCATTGATTTGAACTTCGATGTCGAATCCACCATCGATGGTGGTTCTATGCAGATTGGTTCTACCGAAATTTTGGAATTGACCCACGCAATTGGCAACTCCTGTGAATACTTCGTTCCAAGAGATGGCCGTGAACAGTTGGCTCCAATGGATTTTGCCATTATTATTGGTTGGAAGGCCATCATGAAGGCCATTTTCCCAGAATCTGTGGATGGTGATATCTTGAAGTTGGTCCACTTGTCCAACGCCTACACCATGTTGGCTGGTGCTGAGCCACTGAAGGTTGGGGACAAGGTCTCTTCTGATGCTGAAATTACCTCTGTTGTCAATGGTCCAACCGGTAAGACTGTTGAGGTTGTCGGTACTATTTACAGAGACGGTGTTGCCGTCATGCAAGTGACTTCTGCATTCTTCTACAGAGGTGCTTACACTGACTTTGAAAACACTTTCCAAAAGGTGACCGAAACCCCAATGCAAGTTGCCATCGCGTCTGCCAAGGAGGTTGCTGTTTTGAACTCCAAGGAATGGTTCCACCCTGAATCCGGTGCTGAACTCTTGGGTAAGACTCTGATCTTCAGATTGAAGTCTGTCAACAAGTACAAGAGTGCCTCCGTCTTCTCTTCTATCACCACCACCGGTGATGTCTTCTATGAATCTGCTACCATGGAAGTGATGAAGATTGGTGAAGTTGAATACAATGCTTCCACCTCTTTTGGCAACCCAGTTATCGACTACTTGAAGAGAAACGGTATTCCAATTGAACAACCTGTGATGTTTGAAAACCCAATCCCACTTTCTGGCGCTTTGGCCACCAAGGCACCAATCTCCAACGAGCCATACGCAGCTGTCTCTGGTGATTTCAACCCAATTCACGTCAACAGAGTTTTTGCCTCTTACGCAGACTTGCCAGGTACTATCACCCACGGTATGTTCTCTTCTGCTTCTGTGAGATCTTTGGTTGAAATGTACGCCGCCGATGCTGTTGCTCCAAGAGTCACTGCCTACAAGGCCAACTTTGTTGGTATGGTCTTGCCAAATGATGAATTGGAGACCAGATTGCACCATGTTGGTATGATCAACGGTAGAAAGATCATCAAGATTGAGACCAAGAAGGTTGAGACTGATGATGTTGTTTTGGCTGGTGAGGCTGAAATCGACCAACCCGTTTCTACCTTTGTCTTTACCGGTCAAGGTTCCCAAGAACAAGGTATGGGTATGGAATTGTACAACTCTTCTGATGTTGCCAAGGCTGTCTGGGATAAGGCTGATGTTCACTTGGTTAACACTTACGGTTTCTCCATTTTGGATATCGTCCAAAACAACCCTAAGGAATTGACTGTTCACTTTGGTGGTCCAAAGGGTAGAGCCATCAGGGAAAACTACAAGTCTATGATGTTTGAAACTATTGACACTGATGGTTCCTTGAAGTCCGAGAAGATCTTCAAAGAGATTGACGACGAAACCAAGGAATACACCTTCATGTCTCCAACCGGTTTGTTGTCAGCCACTCAATTCACTCAACCTGCCTTGACATTGATGGAAAAGGCTGCTTTTGAGGATATGAAGGCCAAGGGTTTGGTTCCTGCTGAATCGATGTTTGCTGGTCACTCCTTGGGTGAATACTCCGCCTTGTCTTCCTTGGCTGATGTTATGCCAATCGAATCTTTGGTTGATGTTGTCTTCTACAGAGGTATGACGATGCAAGTTGCTGTTCCAAGAGACGAATTGGGCAGATCCAACTACGGTATGTGTGCCATCAACCCAACTAGAGTTCACCCAACGTTCACCGATTCCGCGTTGAGATTCGTCGTTGATCACGTTGGTAAGCAAACCGGGTGGTTGTTGGAGATTGTCAACTACAACGTTGAAAACCAGCAATACGTTGCTGCTGGTGATTTGAGAGCTTTGGACACCTTGACCGATACTTTGAACTTGTTCAAGGTGAAGAAGATTGACATTGTCAAGTTGCAAGAAACCTTGTCGATTGAAAAGGTGGAGGAGCACTTGAGTGAGATTGTTGCCGAAGTGTCCAAGGGTACTCTTGCCAAGCCACAACCAATTGACTTGCAAAGAGGTTTTGCTTGTATTCCGTTGAAGGGTATTTCTGTTCCATTCCACTCTTCTTACTTGAGATCCGGTGTCACTCCTTTCAAGAGATTCCTGGAGAAGAAGATTCCAATGTCTGCCGTCAAGCCAGCTTCCTTGATCGGCAAGTACATTCCAAACTTGACCGCCAAGCCATTCCAGTTGACCAAGGAGTACTTCGAAGAGGTTTACGATTTGACTGCTTCTGAAAAGATCAAGGAGATCATCGACAACTGGGAGGCTTACGAATCCAAGTAAGTTTCTGGTTAAACTGGTGGTATTTTGTTTGTGTTTGTGTTTGTGTTTGCGCTTGCGTTTCTTGATTTTTTTGTTCCTGTTTAAAGGAATGAGGTGTGAGGGGTAGGTTCACTTTGTGGTAAGGGTGACCTTTCTGTTGATCCATCTCATTCGACGTTCACTTCTAACATTCTCTGATAATTTATATAGAAATAAGTCACTACTTTATTGAAATTCAACGAGTAAACAAACCCAGTAAGTTTGCCAGTGTGCTAACAGTCAAGCAAATCACCCAAATGACCAGTGAGTTGATCGAGGCAATGTGAAATCAAGTCGAATGCCCCAGTAATATGGCAATATGGCAATATGACAATATTCAATTCACAAGACTGGCCAACGATGTGGGATCTTCTAACCGGAAGAAATAAAAAAGAAAAAGACGCTAATGTTTTCAGAACAAGAAGATGAGATGAGTGAACTTTCTACTGCCGCTGATGGTGTATTCTGTTACGTTGGTTTGACCATGTAAAACGTGGCGCATGAAAAACTGCATAGCACACGCGCCACAGTAATCTCAGTGAAGTTGACACCGTGTCTTGCACTGTAAGAAGACTCTATGCGGTGTCCGTATAGTGAGTATAACTTTGAACTCCTCATCAAAATAATCAGGGAACAAGTGGTGTGGAAACGGATCAGCAAAAACACACCCAAAGATAAAGTCAATAGAGAGAGAGACTTGAGTCACGAGAACATCACTTTGCATGTTTGTTAGCTAAAGACAATATGGGTGGTATCTTGTGCAAGTTTCCCTACTCACAAGCTGCCGCTGGTCGGTGTATGTTCTGGCGACGTGGCGCATGCACGGGCTTCCCCATGCGCCACGGTGAATCTCTCCTGAAATGGCTCCATTCGAGAGGGCTAGAAACCTTCCAAGCGGCCCAAGTTGTTCAAAACACCTCATGTCCAATTTCGAACAAGAGCAAAATGAGGGGACACCCATACACCGGCGTATGTGACGGTTATGTGGCGCATGGTCACCGTACTATGGCATGCGCCACTGTGAACCTCCCTGAAACTGTCGTCCCCCTCATTCCAATTGTGCACCACCTGACACCAAAAATGTGCTCCTATTATTGCAAGCACACCCAGTCCTTCATATTGGCTCGATTAGGGACACCGTGCGTTCCTTTCTCCATCTTCCAAAGATTAACGCTCATGCGCTCATTCTTTAAAGGCTTCCCAAATACTTCTTCCCCTTCCGGAATTGGGCTTATCCTTGAAAGCAAAAACTCATCCACTGGAGTGCGTTTGGTTTCCGTGTAATACCCCACCTGTTTTCTTTTGCCTCCTTCAAACAACAGCAACAGATAAATTTACTATGCATTTCTTGCACTCCCGCGTGGTTTAAACGAACTCGTTTCCATAACACCATTAATCAAATTCAGCTCACATACTCCACGTCACGTCAAATCACCAGGGAAGTAGAACGGTTTAATCGCTCTCAAAGCAAGCATCAAAATGCCGCTAAAAAGTCTGATATTTCCATCAAAACAGAACCGTTTTCAATCAAAATCCCACAACAAAGTCACATGAATCACTCTCAACTCAGGCTGCCCTCAAACCCCCCCCACACGGCCAATCCAATTCAATCCAATCACTTTCTCTCAATTGAATCCAATTCAGAGTGAGAAGCGTAAAAAATTGAGAAGCACTTCAAATCCTGGTGTGAATCTCTAATCTCTCAAGGGTTATATGATAAGAAGAGGCGCTTTTAACCTACTCAGTCCCCTCTTACCACCATCAAATACCAAGTTCACCATGTCGAAACAGCAGCAGAGTTTAATGAGGTTTTTCGCCTCGAAAAAGGCACCAAACCAAGAACCAGAAAAGGAAAGGAGACCGATTGAAACGGCTGAAGAACCCGTCTCAAAGAAGGCGAAGGTCGACGACAGCATCAAGAGGCACCGCATCGAGAAGGAACTCGAGGATGCAGAAGAATTGCTCAAGTTGAACACAAAAAAAGATGTCATCATGGATACTCTTCCCAACAAGCCAATCATGTATTCCCTCATCTGTGACACATTCCAGGAGTTGGAGAATGAATCAGGCAGATTGAAGAATATCGCCACCGCAAACAAATTATTCAAAACAATCCTCGAACATACAGATGACGATAAGATGGATGAAAAGATGAGAGATTTGACCATGTCTACATATCTGATGGTGAACAGAATCGGACCGGATTACGAACCCGGGTTGGAATTGGGTCTAGGCGAGACGATTCTCTTAAAGGCCTTGGCTCAGGGTACAGGTAGAGAGATGTCCGCGCTTAAGGCGGACTATAAACAAGAGGGTGATATAGGTGTTGTTGCGCTGAAATCGCGTTCCAAACAAATGGTTATGTTCAAACCAAAACGGTTGACGCTGTTTGAGGTTTGGAAGGGATTGAACGACATTGCGAAAAGCGTGGGGTCCAATTCACAGACGAAAAAGATTGGAATTATCAATAAGATGTTGACTGCGTGTGAAGGCACAGAAGCCAAGTTTTTGATGAGAACCCTTGAAGGTAAACTGAGAATCACGTTTGGGGAGAAGTCTGTGGTTGTGGCCCTTGCCCAGGCCATAGTGGAGTGGCAATTAAAAAAAGAGGGGAAGAGGACAGAAGCCGACGATATTGTCAAGGCAGAGGAGCAGCTGAAAGAGGGGTTTTCCCAGATGCCCAATTATGAAGTTTTGATCAAATTGGCGATGCAAAAAGGCATTCTCAACTTGATGGACCATTGTGGGTTGGCGCCCGGTGTGCCGTTGAAACCCATGTTGGCGAAGCCAACAAAGGCCATCAGCGAAATTCTCGACACGCTACAAGATAAAAGGTTCACGTGCGAATACAAATACGACGGTGAAAGGGCCCAATTGCACCTTCTGGACGACGGCTCATTGAGAGTTTATTCTAGAAATTCCGAAGACATGACCCAGCGTTATCCAGATTTGGTCAGGGTGGTGGAGGAGATGAAAGAAAAGAACCCGGAAATCAAGTCGCTGATTTTGGACTCGGAATGTGTTGCTTGGGATAAGGAACAGTCCAAGATTTTACCATTTCAAGTTTTATCCACGAGAAAGAGGAAGGATGTTCAAGAGAAGGATATCAAAGTCCAGGTGTGTCTTTTTGTTTTTGACATTCTTTATTACAACGGAGAATCTCTCATCCACAAGTCTCTTGCGGAAAGAAGAGATCATCTTCACCAACACTTGAAGCCCATCGAGGGAAAGTTTGCTTTTGCAACTAAGATGGATTCTAGCGATACGGAAGAAATCACAAAATTCTTGGATCAGTCTGTGGAGGACTATTGTGAAGGATTGATGATCAAAGTGCTTGATGGCAAGGATTCTTGGTATGAGCCATCGAAGCGATCTCGTAATTGGTTGAAGTTGAAGAAGGATTATCTGGATGGTGTGGGAGACTCCTTGGATTTGGTGGTTGTTGGAGGATACAATGGAAAAGGTAAGAGAACAGGTGGTTATGGGGGGTTCTTACTCGCAGGTTATAACCAAGATACAGGCGAATATGAAACAGTGTGTAAGATTGGTACGGGTTTCAGCGAAGAATTGTTGAAAAAGCTGTACGATATCTTGCACCCCACCGAGATAAGCACCCCGAAGGCTTCATATGTTTATGATAAGTCCAGTTCCAATGCACAGCCGGATGTTTGGTTTGAACCCACACTCTTGTTTGAGGTTAAAGTTGCAGATTTGACAACATCACCCATCTACAAATGTGGGGCAACATACCTAGGGGATGGTGAGAGGGGTGTTTCCTTGAGATTCCCGAGGTTCATCCAATTAAGAACGGATAAGAGTACTGAGGATGCCACATCCAGTGACCAAATTGTCGAGATGTACAGCAATCAAAGCAGTTTGCAGTGATTGGGATGAGTTATGCATGCATCTTGCATATGAAATAAAATATCGTCTCAAAACAATAAACTGGTATATGTATGCTGAGCAAATGATGGCTTTCATGATTCAGATTTGTACTATCTTGTTGATGACTCCTGTATACCTTAAATGTAAAGAAGGGTCTTAAATATTTATTAAACAGATATAAGATAAAAAATAAGATATAAATTGTAAACCTAGGGAACTAAAATCAAAATAGTGTAACATACGTGAGAAGGGAAGGAAACAAAGGATCAACCTCTGTTTTGCTCTCGTGGAACTCAAGGACACAGTCCCGGTTCAAATTAATCAACTCTGGGCATGGTGGATATTGCGGATGGCGATGTGATTGGGGTAATCCTGTTTGGACCCCGTTTATCACTATCATCATCATCATAAATTGTATCCAAATCCAAATGTCTCAGAGCGGGATTCAATAGCTTTTTGGCTAATTTACCAGAAGCGGATTTAGAGATTTTCCCACTATTAATAACCTTGTCTTTCAGACCGTTCTTGAAGCCAATGACTGGAGAAATTTCGTTTGTCAAGTTGGAGGCCAGAGGGTGTTTGGTGACCAATTGAGTGATGGGAGATGGTAATGATATATTGGCTGTGTTGGTAGATGTTGCAGTAAAATCGTCCGCATTGGAAACCGGGTTGATTGACACGGGTTCATCCACGGCCACATCTTCTACACCTTCTGGCTTATTATCATCGTTAAAACCTCCACCAGAGGAGCTATTAGCATCAACATTGTAATTTGCGTTGGCGATGTTAGTGGTGGTATCAAAGAAGTTTGCTGTGCCCGGGGTGAATATTTGACCCATCAGTAAACCGGTACCTGTATTCAATCTCCCGGGAGTCTGCAATCCTTTCAAGTTGGGAGTGGGAAAAGACATTCCCATGGCCATGCTGGCGGTATTCAAACCCGGTATGTTTATTCCTGCCATGGCGGCATTGTTGGACACACTGCAATCTTCAACTGTGCTTGGTGGCAGGTACTGGTTAAAATTGGCGGAATTTATCGACATGAATTCAGACTGAATCCCAGAAAGTGGCATCATGTAGGGATAACTCTGGGATCTGGGAACCATTCCACTGACGGCGGAATTTAGGGGAAATCCCGGCGTGTTGTGATTAGTGGCCAATGGGGGTTTAGACTGCCCTTTTTCGCCGGCTGTTGGCCTGCATTTTGGGTCCGAGGACGTTTCCGGGCCCACTCCTGTGGGGGAAACAATCACCGGGGACATTTGGGGGAAGTTCGCCGACATGATTGATGGCAAGCGCTGGTGATCGCCATTTGCCTGCTTTCCGGTAAAAATTGGTCCAGGAAATGGAATCTGACTGAGATTGGCCAGAGTGGGGGTTTTGGACGCGGAGGGGGGCATTGCAGATGGAAAGACGAAGTAGTTATTTGGGAAACCTGCGGAGACCACCTGGGGGCCGGCCACCATGTTTGAGTCGTCGAGATTTTGGGGTTGTTGCGTGATTGGATAGATTGGAGACGCCATTTGGATCTGTCCGCTGGGATCCATCATGTACCGTGGGGAATTCATCGTCATTATTTGTTGCTGGTATTGTTGCTGGTATTGTTGTGGGGAAATTTGTTGCTGATGGGCGAATTGCACTTGGGATTGTTGCAGGTGTTGCTGCTGCTGTTGTTCGATGGCCCCATAGGCCTGCTCGGCGTTGAATTTGTTTAAATCACCGTCAAAGAGGTTCATCAGGAAAGTCTCGTCCTGAGCGGAGGCGAGTGCGAATTGATGCATTTGTGCAGCGTTTGGTTGGTATTGGTTCATTGGAGAGGTTCCCGAGTCAAACCCCGGAGTCATGGCTCTTGACTGTGTTGCCTCCGGTATTGCTTTCAAGAGCAGCTGATCGACCGATTGTCCTGTCACGTTCTTCACGTGATCTGCGTACTGTTCCAGGACCGGTGTCTGTGAGGATTTGTTGAATCTGAAGGAGCCCATGATGTCGTTGGTGGTGACTGTTGTGGAAGCAGCTCCTGAGAGCTCTCTTTTTAGATCTCTTTCAAAGACATCAGCAAATAGCTTGTGGTGGGGAACACTGAACCAGAAGAAGACCTTCTGCTTCTTCTGAGTTCGCAAACATTGGTTCTTGTGTAGGAATTTCAAGAAGGGGGATCTCGCGTCCTCCAAGACCGAGTGGCTGCCCGCCTTGAGTGCACGCAAGTCCGAGAAGATCCCCTCCTCAAACTTCTTTCTATCCACGATCTTCCTTCCTAGATATTGCATCTTGTACGCAATGCACCTCACAATGTCAGTGCCTGTGATAAAGTAGAGGTTGTTCCAGTAAACACAGGAAACAAACCCCTCCTCCTTGTTTAGATAGTATCTTCTGATGATTTGATTCTCATGCCAATTCACTGGCGCTGTTATCAGGAAGAAGTCGAGAGCTCTCACCAATTTGAGAGAATCCAAATAGTCGTTGGACCCTGAACTACTCATTGATGTTACACTAGCAATAAAAAAGTTATGGTCTAATAAATGGATGAAACCAAGCTGAAACAAAGGCTGAAGTTGAAAACAACAAGTCACAGACGAGTGAACAAATAAGGAAATGCTCATGTGCTCAGCCGCATGAAATGGTGGGAGGATCTTTTTACGTGGGTTTTTTCCAAAATGGTTTACTGAACAATCCCCTAATTAGTTATATCTTCTCCGCTTTGTGAACTCTCCACGATGATGCTGTTTTCCCACCGGTCTCTCTCTTTTTTGGCCGGAAGCGCCGCTCTTCTGCTTGGTCTCCTCTTGGGCCTTAGCAAACTCCTCGTCCTTGACCATCCGCTTCCAATCGTTGAACTTACGTGCATAGCTTTCCATCGACCAGTTCTTCCACACCATCTTCCCATACAGGGTGGATTTCACCTGGTCTCTGTTATCAAAAAGGGTCTTGGCAATCCTCTCCTTGAACATGTTCAACTTGAAGGTGAATGGCCAAAGTTTGTCCACAATGTGAGAACCGGTGGAATTACATGCGAGGTCCACAACAAGCGGCATCAGGTTATTGAGAACCCCCTTCTTGTCCGGTTGGGACACCTTATCGCCCAAATCGAGGACCTTTTCAATGATGTGGGAGAAGACACCGTGTTTGCAGAAAAGGCCCAAAGTTTCCACAGGAAGTCCGATGATCGTGTCCACCAGCTGGGTGAGGATCTTGTCGTCGTACTCCATCAGCTTTTCCAAAAACACGGCTCTGCGACGCTCCTCAAATGTCGGCCAATCGTCTTTTGTGGAAAAGAGAGTCGATTCCTTGTATTTGAGCACATTTTCCAGAAGATCCCCGTCGTTACCCTTGTTAAAGAAGTCAAGAAGCTTGCTAACGAGATCGTCCTTGAGATAGTTACCGTTGGAGATCGAACAGTCGATGATTTTGCCGGCAATGTCCAAATTGTTGACAATCAATTCATTGAGAACCGGGATGAGGGCATCGAGAATCTGCTGCTGTTCCCTCTGCTTCAACTTCTCCATCATCGCCTCGACAACATAGACACCGGTCGTCTCCCTCTTGGCCAGCTTGACCAATCTGTCCGCCATGTACCTCGTGAATATCCTCTCCACGTTCTTGAGCTTCTGGTGCTGGATCGCGGTCTGAAGAAAGTGGGACCCGACATTATCACTGAGAAGGTATTCCACAAACGACTCCTCGGAGGAGTCGTTGTTGAATATCGTCGACCAGAACGGCTTCGACTTGTCAACAAGACCCTCCAACTGGATTAGCAGCTGGATCACAGGCGATGCTATCGGGTCGATTGCCAATTCCCTCAAAGTTTTGGTGTCCTCGCCAGAAATGATGGTGTCAATGATTGGCTGCAATTTCGGTCTGAACGAGGAAGGCGTCTGGAATTGTCTCTTATAGTTCTCGTTGTCCTTGATTTCGATCATCTTACGAGCAATCTTGGACTTTTTCGATCTCAAAATCGAGTTCGATTCCACCGATGAGGGTAGCTCCTTACCGGAGAGCACAAGAAGCGTCAAACGAAGAACATGCGAAGCATACTTATCCTTCATCAGGGACTTCAACTTTGGAATGAATTCGTCCACCATTGACAGGAACTTCGCCTCCACGTTTCTATCCACGTCATGAGCATCTTCCTCCTCATTGTCATAACCGTTCGCCTCAACCCCGTTTGAAAGGATTTCCTTCTCGGCCAATGCCGCCATTTTGACAATGTAGGCCTCCAAAACATGCGAGGAGTATTTTTGTTTTGCCAAGTCGACAAACTTGCCGTTGAATGCATTGAACAATTCAACCATTTCAGCTAACGAAGAATCCAAGATCAATCTCTCCATCAGCTTTGAACAGATCTGATTTGTCACCAATTTAAGCTCTTTACCCTTTGCTTCTTCGAACACAGAGCGCACAAACAGCTCCCTTTCTTGTGGGGTCTGGAAAGTGTCCAAGTTCAATGTTTGTTCCGCTTGGTGAAAATATGTCAATTCTGCCGAATCCACAAGACCAAAAAAAGCCTGAGTTTCACGGGTCTCCACTGGCGCCTCAACAGGTTCTTCCTCCACAATCTGCTCCGTCTTTTTCGTTCTTCTACCTCTCACTTTACCCATGTTAAGCCAATTTGGTGATAAAAAAGAAAATTTTAACAGAAAAGATTTTTTTTTAAGCTCATGAAACATTCAATCAAGATTCAATGTTTGTTTTCTCGCCAGTGGTGGCAGGAGAAGCGTCACCTTTTGTGATAGAGTTTACTTGAATCTGGGCTATCAACTTTAACCCTTTTTTTCCTCTTTTAAACACCTTTTTCGGAGTACACAACAGGTATTCGCATCAACCAAATTTACTGGGAAAATCAGTGGGCAACAAAATTTCCCACCATCGGTACCGGGGTCCCTCTACCGCGAGCGTTACCTCGTAAAAAACCCCACTGCGGTGCACCCCTTGGCCCACCACCATCTTCTTACCTTCATGCCGCCTAAAAGAAAGGAGTCGTATGTTGACGACGGGTTCATTGTGGATGACTCGAAGCCCAAGCAGAAGGCACCCAAGAGGGCGCCACCTCAGGAACTGAAGGGTCAAAGCGGTGGGTATGCGTGGGAGGACCAAATCAAGCGACCTTGGGAGGTTGTGGAGGAGGACGAATCGGGGTCCATTGCCACCAGCCTGACGACGTTGGTGGAGATGGAGCGCCGAAGGAGGGCCCAGCGGCCCACCGTGGCTCTCCAGCGTGGGATCATCCGGGCGCTTGTTCTAGTGATGGATTTATCGCAGGCAATGTCTGAGAAGGACCTGAGACCCAATCGGGCCCAGATGGCGATCAATCTGGCCAAGGAGTTCATAGTGGATTTCTTTGACCAGAACCCCATCTCCCAGTTGGCCATAGTCACAATGAGAAACGGGTTGGGCAATGTGGTGAGTGAAATCAGCGGAGATGTTCAATACCATCTTGAAAACCTTAATAAGCTGATCAAGGTCGATCCCGAGGGGGGACCTTCGATTCAAAACGCCCTTGAGCTGTGCAGAGGACTCTTGTTGCATGTTGGCGGGCAGGTGATGCGTGAGGTCACAATGATTTATGGCTCGCTATCCACAACTGATCCCACCAACGTCCACACCACTGTCAAACAGCTTGCTCAGGATAGGATCTGTGTGCGGATTGTGGGGTTGACGGCCCGAGTGGCGTTGTGTGACGAGATCAGCCAGGTCACCAGTGGTGACTACTCTGTGGCCCTTGACGAGCATCATCTCAAGCAGCTGGTGATGGATTGGGTCACCCCCATTGCGCTTCCACTCGAAAGTGCTCATGCCACTTTGGTCCAGATGGGGTTTCCCAAGAGAGTGGTGGGCCAGAGCCAGCTCTGTGGATGCCACTCCACCCTCCACACCGAGGGCCACATCTGTCCTCGCTGCGGAACCCTTGTGTGCTCCGTGCCCCTCAAGTGTCCCTGCTGCTCCCTCACATTGGTCCTCTCCACCCACTTGGCACGAAGCTATCACCACCTGTTCCCGCTGGCGGGGTTCGAGGACCTACCAGTTCCGGCGGGGGCGTCCCAGTGCAGTGTGTGCCACGCCCCGGCCACCGCCGCCTGCGGCAAATGTCATGAGCCCATCTGCGCCGACTGCAGGGGGTTTATCCTCGATGTCTTACATAATTGTCCCATGTGCGAATCCAAACCAGCCTCTTTATAGAGTAATGACAACCAAGGCGGTTCTACGGTCAATCAAGAACGTCACCAGCGGGTACTCGACCGTGCAGGTGATGGTGCGGGAGTGCACGTCAAACTCGCCCTCCTCGCCCACCGTCCAGATGATGGCGCAGATCTCCGCAAAGACAGAGATTAGAACGGATCTCCACGACATCCTCGAGATCCTCGACAAGCGGCTTAATGACAAGGGCAAGAACTGGCGTCATGTTGCCAAGGCCTTGACGTTGTTGGATTATTTGGTGAGGTACGGGAACGAGGAGGTGGTGTTTTGGGCCCGTGACAATATCTACATTATAAAGACGCTTAGAGAGTTCCAGAGCAAGGACTCGATGGGCAACGATCAGGGGTCGATTGTGCGTGTCAAGGCAAAGGAATTGTCCTCGTTGTTGATGGATCAGGAGAGATTGAAGGAGGAGAGATTGGCGGCCCGAGGCGAGAGGGAGAACCGGTCTCGCAGAGCCAGGTCCAACAGCGGAGATGAAGTCTATGACGAGGATCTCCAGAGGGCCTTGGAAGCCTCCCGGTTGACCGCGGACGAGGAGACCCGCTTGAGAAGAAACGAGTCATCGGAATCGCTCGAGCGGGCGATCCAGCTCTCTTTAGAGGAGGAGGAGATGAGAAAGAGGAAGGCCCAGATGTTGCAGGACCAGGACCAACCTGCCGGGCCCGCTCCCGACGTCTACGGCTTCTACGAGCAGCCTAAGGTGATCATTGGTTACGATATGTTTGGCAACCCTGTTTACGGGACGCCCGACGATCTGCAGGCTCTTCAGACCCAACAGCAACAGCTCTGGGCCCAGCAACAGGCTGCTCAAGTGGCAGCTGCGCAGCAGCAACTCTATCTGCAGCAGCAGCAACTGTACCAGCAGCAAATGGCCGCTGCACAACAGCAGGCGTTCCAGCAGCAGGCGGGCTCCAACAATCCCTTCTCCAGACAGGAGGGTCCATCTCCGGAGGAACTACAGAGACAACAGGAGGAGCTCCGCCAAAAGCAGCTTCTTCTCCAGCAGCAGAAGGCTGCAGCGGAAGCGGAAGCACAAGCCAGCGCTCAGCCCGCCAACCAGCAACCTCTCAAGCAATCTCTCACGGGATCCCAGAAGATGAACGAGCAGTACTCCGACTTGAACAACCTCTTGGCCCAGGGCACTGGCATTGACACTTTTGGTAACACTGGTGATGCCCGTATTCCCGCCCAGTTCACCCAGACTGGAACATTCGTCAATTCCCACGGCACCGGCTACAAGCAAGTGGGCGGCATGGGTAACCCCTTCCTTGACACACAGTTCACCGGCATGCTTTCTGCCCAGATCGTGCCTTCTGAAACTGGGTTTGGGTTTGGAAACCAGCAGAAGAAAAGAGGTGGTGACAGCCTAATCGACTTGTGATCTTGTCCGATACATCAATCTTCCAGTACCTCACAGAACCCCTCTACTACGACCTCCGCCATCGACGCATCTACTGGTCATTCTTTTGGTTATCGTTATACTTTTTTGATATTTGCAATCCTTTTTGGAGCCACACCTGCTGAGCGAATGAGCACCCTCGCGCGTGAGTGTGCCATGAAGCGACCGTAATGGCCTCAAGGCTGCCACGGTTGGTCTGCTTTTCTTCCTCATCCAACCCAACGAACTATGTCAAACAGAGGTTCCAGAGGTTCCAGAGGGCAGGGTGGTGGTGGCCGTGGTGGTGGCCGTGGCCGTGGTGGAGGTGGTGGCCGCGGGGGTGGCGCTGGTCGTGGTAGGGGAGGGTTTGGTGGAGGCGGTGGTGGGTTTGGTGGTTATGCAGAGGTGGTGAAGCCGGAATACAGCTTCAAGGCAGACTACGAGGCAAAAATCTCTGAACCAAATCCGTTGCCCTTGATGCCCGCATTAATTGCCCAGGAAGCGGCCCAAAGAGAAGAGGGTGCCCCTGCGGATCCTATCAAAAGGCCTGGCTACGGTACCTTGGGGATCAAGACAAAAGTTGGGACCAACTTTGTGAAATTTGATGTGTCCAGTTTGACCTTCTTTGAGTACCATGTGACGTTCCAAAAGGAGGTTGATGCGAAGAAGAACGTGAAGAAGGACTTGATGGAAATTTTGATCTCAAAAGAGCCATTTTTGGGGTTGAAAGAGTACATTTCTCATGACGGCTCAGCTGCTCTCTATTCCTTGAAGCCGATTCCAATCGAAAAGGATAAAAAGGTGAAATTTGTGTTTAGTAAGGAAGACTGGATGGGAATTATCCCTACTTCCGTTACCAGTGCTTTAAGAGGAGGCAAAAATGCAAAAACACCAGTGGATTCGGATGATTTGGAGATCTCCTGTACTGTTGAGTTTATTTTCAAATTATCTATGGATGATTTGGTCAAATGGACTAAATTCAAGGACAAGAGGAACATCCAGCCTGATCATTACATCCAGGCTTTGAATATTTTCCTCGGATACAAAATCGCCAAGAAGAAGAATGTCTTTCTAGCCGGTAAGAATAAATTCTTCTTCGTGGACGAGCCGGCCAAGTGTCAGCCATTCCAAAAAGGGTTGTTTATTACCAACGGTTATTTTGCTTCGGTCTTGCCAACGTTCGATAATGTGATGATCAATATCAGACCTGTTGTTGGTGCTTTCTTTAAGTCTCATAACAAGGACGGCACTCCAATGACAGTGGCTGATTTGATTGCAGATTATTTCGGGCAAACCGATCTCAATAAGGTTCCAAAGGATAGCCTCTTGAAACAGAAGAACTTCTTCAAAGGAATCAAAATCCATAGAACATATTTGGGCCATAAATCAAAACCAAAATCGATTTTTGACTTCTCGAATGATCAAACTCCCTCCTCTTACAAATTTGAAGCCGATGGTAAGCTCACTTCCGTGGCCCAATACTTCAACGATAAGTACCAGATGAAACTGAAATATCCTCATCATCCATTGGTTCATCTTGGTGGAACCAATTACATTCCAATGGAGGCCTGTGTCATTGTCCCAGGTCAAGAGTTTAAGGGTGAAGTTGATGACATCAGAGGAATGTTGAATTATTCAACCCACAGACCTCACGTAATTGCCGGTTTGGTTCAAAAGGATGGTGTCAAGAAGCTCACCAGCTCTATGTCACAAGACGACGGTGTCAGAGTAGGTAATAAGCTTATGGTTGTTCCATCTCGGGTGTTAACAGCACCGATTTTGGAATACAAGAATACTAAAATCCAGTATGTTGAGAAACCTGCAGACGGTAAAAGTGAGAAATCAAAGGGATCTTGGGATTTGGTGGGTAAACAGTTTTATAAACCTGTTCCTGGCCAAAAGAAATTATTGGTGTTGGTCATTGAAAATGGCAGAAGACCTTTAAGAGAACCCGAATCTCTCATCACCGAAGCAGTCGATGAATTCGTCGCCGAAGTCAAACTTCACGGTGTCACCTTCATGCGCCCAATTAAATTCGAACGAGTGGTTTACCAATATGTCGACAATTTATCTAAGGAGATTGTCAGCACGGTTAAACCATTCAAGGGCAAGGCTGATTATGTTCTCTCAATTTTACCTCAAAGGGAGAAAGCTATCTATGCTGGTGTTAAGGCTGCATTAGACAGAGATCTGGGGATGTTGAATCAATGTACAATTATCAACAAATTCACCAAGCAAAGGTTTGGTAAATTTGACCGCCAAATGTATGCATTGATGTCAATGAAAACCTGTATCAAGTTGGGTGGAGCCAATCACGTTTTATCCCAGAAGGATCTGGGTAAATTGGTCGATAAAGATGGTTTGCCTGCCTTGTTGTTGGGGGCTGATGTTACCCATCCAACAGGGGGAGCCACCGTCTCTATTGCTTCAGTTGTTGGCTCAGTTGATGCCAATTTCAATCGATTCCCGGGTTCCATTTCTGTCCAGGAGCCAAAGTTGGAAATGATCAATGAAATGTCTCACATGGTGTATGAAAGAGTTTTGGCTTACAAGAAGGTTGTTGGTAAGTTTCCAAATGTGGTCCTTTTCTACAGAGATGGTGTTTCGTTGGGTCAATTCAATCTCTTATTAGATATTGAAGTCACTGCTATTAAGAACGGGTTCAAGGAGGTGGCAAACAAACTGGGTGTTAAATTTGAACCAAAATTGACTTTCATCACTCTTTTGAAAAACCATGCAACAAGATTCTTCCCATTGGAAAAAGATGCTAAGAATAGTGCTGGCAAAATGGTTGCAGTTCAAGCCCAAGAGAACATCATGCCTGGTTCCATTGTTGAAAAGGGTATCACCTCCAGATCCCTTTATGATTTCTTCCTCCAATCTCAACAGGCTTTGCAAGGTACGGCAATTCCTGGTCATTACTATGTTTTGTTCGATGAGAATAAGTGGTCTCCTGATGAATTGCAGCAGGCTACTTATAACTTATGTTCAATATTTGGTAGGGCCACGAAATCTGTCAGAGTTGTTCCGCCTGCTTACTACGCTGATTTGTTGTGCGAGAGAGCCACGTGCTTTGTGCAGGCTCAAAATTTGGGTAGGGATAGAGACCCTGTTGCTGCTGCTAAGAAGGCATTAGGTACCGGAATCCATGGTGATGTTTCAAATGCTATGATCTACATTTGATGCTCCTTTTTTTCCTTTGAAGCTGGTCATTATTTTATATTTGTTTTGCGTTGGTTCATCATCCTAGATTTTTGATTAGAAATAATAGTTCTTTTTAGAGAAACTATAAAAGAAGGCCTCAACGTTAGTAATACCAAGTGGAAGTTTACCTTCAATGTCAATTTCATCATCAATTAAAGTTTAAAAAAGCAGTCCAGTTTAAAAAATATTTATACACAAAGGGTGGAACAACGGTGACCTAGATGAGAACATGATGAATCAAAATCTCTTTTGAATTGCCATAACGTCCTCAATTTTGCCTAAAGCCAATTCCAACAGTTCTTTCCTTTCTTGTAATTCGATATGTCTCTTAACCTTTGGATCCTCTTTGGCATATTTTTCAACCTCTTCGGGATTTAATTGAATCGATAATCTCTTTTCCAACTCTCTTGGGAATGAGTAGTAAAAATCACTCAATAATTCCACATTCAAAAATAGGATGGCTGTTTGGGTCAATTTATCAGCAACGACGTCCAAAAAGATTTCTGGGCATTTGAACTTGTTATCCTTGTATTTACAAGGGTTTGATTGTAGACATTTCAATCTGATTTTCAACAATTGTGATCTTTCTCTCAGGAAAATGGCTTCATGAGCTCTCAGTAAAACACCCGGTGAAAACCCTAAATTCTCCCTCTGAATTTGCTCACCTATTGGGTTATTTTCATTTTCGATGAAAGTAATGATCTGCTTTAGACGTTTTCCACCAACAGTTTGGTTCAATTGGTCTAGGGATCTATCCACTTGTTGAATTTCTTCCTTCAATAAGTCAATGGAGTGGGCTCTACTTAAATTCCATTCCCTATCCTCAACTTCGATCTCATACTTGAATGGTTTAATGCAATTCTCCACTTGATCTGAAGTGGAGTTGTATCTCTGATTCAAGACTGTGGTGGCGGCTTCTCTAATGGCCTTTTTAATCAATGGATGGGTTCTCAATTCGGTTGAACCAATCAGGGTGTCAATTTCCGTCAGTATTGAATCGGTGATCAATGTTGTTGACATTCTGCCAACCCCTAACTTTGTCAAATTGGCAGTGGTCAAATCCAACTTTCTATGCCAAAAGGTTTCATCCTGCTTAGCAGACGATAGTTCCTCCAATGGAGGTTCTTGGTAATCTTCCCTTGGATTCTTTTGGTAGTAAGTGTCTGGCTTATTCCAATATCTCAATGCTAACAAATCTAACACTTTTTGGTCCAATTCCCCTCTTAGGAGGGATTTCAATTCATTTCTACCAAATCTATCGCTGAAATCCTTGATTGCCATCTTCAAATTATCAATTGTTTGAGCCATGTACTTTTCACTTGTGAGGTCTCTATCGTTGAATTCCACTTTAAATTTGTAGCTTGTTTCCTCCAATTCGTTGGTGACCATTTGATGCGTTGGTTTCAGAGCTTGTGACATTGATCTTTCCAACACTCTAATCAATCTCTTCTTTAAAACCTTGGTTGAAACAGCGGTTCCCACAAATTCATCCTTGTGATCCTTGAAATACTTTCTTTCAAAATTTTGCTGAGAAATAAAAGCCTGTAAGCCCGTTGATTTTTGGAATAATGAGGCGGGTTTTGGCATCTTTGTGATGACTCCAACGTAACCCATCTTTAAAGGATACTTTTTGTTCAATAGCATGCCCCTGGCGGTTTCAGCATCGACCAAATCCAATTTGGTAATAATCCCAATTGTTCTTTCTCCCCTTGGATCAGCCAATCTTGCCGCCCTCAAAGCTGAGGAGTTTGCCAGATCCACATCAGCTGCACTGATGGCCAAGATGATATTAGGCTCTTCAAGATATTTATCGCAAACTTCTCTAATTTTCGATTTCAAGGCCACTGGTTGATCTGCAGCCTCGATTTGAATGTATCCTGGCAAATCAACCAACGATAAATCTGGAACCCGTGGTGATTTTATCGTTAGTTGGATTGGATCAGCTGAAACAGCCTCTGATGCAGGAACCGCCATATTCAGGTCCATTAACACCTTCTGGACCTGTTGAAAGTTTGTCAGGTTGAACATTTTCAAGGCCGGAAAATCCGCCACTTCTGAAGCGCTGGATGGATCGTTGACTAACGTCAATTCAATTGGTCTTCTTGTCACCATGTTGGAACCTTTTGGTAAAAATTCTTGACCAACAATTGATTCCAAAACGGATGATTTACCAGAGGACTGTGATCCAATCACGACAATTGAAGGCAATCTCAAATCAGTCGATCCCGATATGTTCAAGAGGATATTTCTGATTTCGATCATTTGTCGGGTCAAGTTCAACATCTGATCTTCTAATTGTTCTCTCTGTTTCATGTCTTCTTCGTCATCAGTGTCGTCATCATCGTCTTCCACAAGAGTGTCAGCATCATCTTCCGTTGCAAGTCCAATTGCTGCAACACCAACTGCTGTATCAACCCCATTACCCTTGTCATCATCACCGCCTTTTCCACCCTGAAAACCACTCAATAAATCACCTAAACCACCCATAACCCCCCCCACAACATCTTTGGCCTTGTCCAATTTGTCCTGAGCATAGTTGGCACCCTCTTCAACCTTGTACATCACATAGGAGCCGGCTGCTGCTAGGCCACCACCCAAATAAACGGGTATCTTAGTGGCATTTGCTGCTGCTCTACCCAATCCGAAAATGGAAAATGTCCTCACCTGAGGTGAATGGTGCATGCCAACACGTGCAACGTGATGGATCAACCGTACACGATGTAGGGATACCATCCCCACCAGCGGTCTGAAGGATATCATCGTTAAAGAGTTCATTTGCCACTGTTTTTTAACTTTAAATTGATGGTCTCACCATAGGAATGGGACATCATGTGGCGCAGCCCTTGGCGTCATGCGGCGCATGCTTACATAAGAAGCTGAGCTAAAATTTGCTCAGCCGTGTACCTCAATTCAAAACCTACTCCCAGTTAGTCTAATGTCTTGTTTTGTGGGTTGGTCAAATGGGTGGCACTGTAAAGGTAAAAATATAAGGTGGGGGTCAATGACAAGGCCAAATTGTCCAATAATCTTTTATAGAGGCGAATAGAAAGATGTAATTAGCTTGCTACATGATGTCGACGCCTTGGAAGGGCATAAGCAATGCGTAAGATTGCAATGTACCATAAACTAGAGTATCTACATGGCCAAGCGGTTACAACTTGTAAATAAGTGAATTCACCGGCAGATTAGAAGGAGCCTGTATTGTCGATATCAAAGAACATTTAGGGGGATTCAAAGTCGTGACAAATGACGATATTTTATTTCTTATTGAACACGGTTAGATAGTTTGAAAACGTTTATAACCCATCATATAGCAAAAACCAAAGGAGAACTGAACTAGGCCACTTTTTGTAACAATCTTAGACTATCATTAGAAGTAAATTTGCTTTATGTCACTAGAGTGAATAGATGTTAAACGAGGATATCTGTATTAACCTTATTTAAGCAATAAATTTTAAATAATTGACTGGATATTGATTTGTCGCTGGCGGCGCCCAACAGAGTGAGAATTTCACCAGTGTGTATGATGTTTTGCCATACCTGAAGAAACCAAATATCAGTCATTCTTGACCTGAACCCATATTAACCCAGAATGAAAAGGCGAAACATCACCTCATTGTTTCTTGCCCTTGAAAACACCCTTGAAAAAATTGGAAATGGTGGATCTTGTACTACTTCTGCTGTCGATTGAGTTCAGGGACATCATACTGGAACTGTTATTCAATTTTTTGGGTTGTGGCAAGCCAATACCAAACACATCACCACAAATTCCAGCTAGACTACGACCGCCTCTATCATCGACCTTCTTCATCGATGGGGATATCAATTTCGCCTCAAATGGTGTTTCTAATTGCACTCGGTCCCTCTTGCTGGACCTCGTGAAGGTTCTCTCAACGTTATATACCAACGGCGAACCGGACGGAAAACTGGTCTTTCGCATTTGAGGTGTATGGGGGGTACGTGGTGTTCTAATGGATTCATGATCATTGCCGCCATTTGTAGCAAGACTCATGCGACTTCGAGAGTGTCTCAGCTGTTTGAACGGCGATCTCTGAATAAAACTAGAGGTATCATTGAGAACGGCACTAATACCCGGGGGAGCCAGGAAGGAACCGAAACTTGAAAAGGAATCACTCGATCGGTCCGCCCGGAAGGTTGCATAATGGTTCAATTGCGGTGTCAACAGCGCCGCATTTTCATTCTCCTGAGAGTCATCGGTTCTATGAAAAAACGAGGAGAATGATCTTCCCAATGTACCCAATGTATGGTTAGAACCTGTTGTCAACTCATATTTAAACAAAGAGGGGGACCAAAGTGACCCTAGACACATTTGTGCAGAAACCCTATCCTGTATGGTGACCTTGACCAATCGGCGTCTTTCAGCATGAAGGGTAATTAAGGATGATTGTCGTTTCAAGTGAGAACTCTCTGATCTGGATGCTTCAGAGGGCAGTTTTGGTGTTTTGATGGACTTACCCAATGTAGTTGATCCCAACTGGTTACCATTTTCTGTGAACATTTCCACATCAAATAAATGGACACTTTGTTCATCACCTATTGTGGATTTAATAGATTTCAACCCTTGAGGGATGTAGCCAGTAGCAATGAAAGTCTCGTCCTGTTTTCCAAAATCTAATTGTTGAACCTTTTGTTGGTAGCGTGAAAAACTCCATTCTTTGGAGTAGTTGTTCAACAATTTTGAGGACTTGAATACGTGGGCCATCTGATCCAACCAAATGACCATTTCACTTTTCGTGGGGAATAATAACGCCACTTCATAAAGTTGAAACTCATTCTCAAAGATAAGGTTCAAAACAGGTTGATAGTGAGTGCCTAATGTGTAGAAATGGGTCGATTCCTCCAGTTTGGAAATGAGCTCTCTGTGATTGACAATCGACAGCAATGGCAAGGCCAACACCATTTCGGCCTTGCCGGTGTAAACTGTTGAAGGTTTTCCCAAGATCAAATGGGAATCAAAAAGAGCGCCAATGGTGTTGCAAGAGGTGACTTTATTGTACTCTCCGTCATGATAAACCAAAGTTGCTGAGCCCGCCAAAGTGATGAAACTCAAGTTATCATAAAAGAGGGATTGTAAGGCAGCCTTTGGGCGTATTGATGCGGAGAAAGGGTTCGTGCTCGAAGTCTTCAGTTTGGGTATCTTTCCATCGTAAATTTTCTTGAATTGGTCCAACTGTTCAAATTTTTGGTTGGATTCGCCCACGTAGTGATTGACATTATCAACCAATTCCCCCAATCTCAATTCGGCCTGTTTGTAACTGTTGTATATCTTTTGGTCGGTTTCATCCAAGTGAATGCTTTTCAGCAGGGACCCCATCATCAACTTGTATCGTGTGATTCGATTTGTTGGCATCTGGACCACAGAAATGAACCTTATATCCAATCGTTGGTCTAGAACCAAGGTTTTGTCATGATCCACACGGGATACAATCGAGTCGCTTGAAGTGTCCATTGTAACTTCCAATTTGTAGTTTTCGATCCCTCTACTAATAGCAAATGAAACGACTCTGTTAAAAAGAGAACAATATTCTCCATAGCACTGAACATCAATCGAAGAATCTTCCAAAAGACCAACAATTTGCTGAAGATATGCTCTTTCTTGGTCTGGTGGTATGTAATCATATGAGCCATAATCTGGACTCTTTATTTGCTGGATGAATGTGGCATGATCTTCGCTAAAATCGATGCAATCCCTGGCCCAGGAAAGGTAAATTGTCTTTAATTGGAAGAATAGCGTTTGATGTTGATCTATCATCCTTGTCACACATTTCTTGAACGTTTCGAAAAAGGTCGGTGTTTGAAAATCCGACATGAAGTTATCAATGTAATCTCTGTTGAGTATCTCCAATGCCGCCAAATACACCCGCTCTGTGTTGACTAACTCTGCTGTTTGCTTCAACCGGGAAAATCCCCGCTTTAGAGCCTCCGGGTCAATATTCGAATGATTCCGTATCTTTGACGATGGCGTCATTTGGTTCGAGTTATAATCAGTGGACGTGGTTCTGAGATGGATTCCTGTGGATTGGGAAAGAAGCGAAATCCTTTCAAGGTCCTCAATGATCGAGTTGATCATCGGAGGCCCATTTTGATCTCCGATCCTGGCATTCAGTTGAGTCTCACTGAAATCTTGATACTCCATAGTGGTTCTTTGGCTGGAAACCTCCGAAAACCTATCTTCAAGTTCGATTTGGGGAGATATCACTCCGGTAGACTTATTGGATGTGGGTGATCCCAAATGGATTCGTTCGTCAACACTTATCAAGATATCCATATTTAGAGGCAACCAGTTTATCGTATAGATAATTTTTCGTTGAAAAGAGAACTTTGTGAATAAAGAAGGGAAAAGAGTGCTGAATGTTCCAAGAGACCTAAAACTGTACTCGCGCTTCTTTTAAAGATCACGTATGTAAAACAAGCTTAAAATTAACCTGCCTTTGTAACGGGTAACAAAGGTGTCAAAATTTTTTTTTGTATCCATTTTACTCCGAAACCCCAGTTAGCAACGTTGTATGACCTTGCTGCAGCCGTATACATACGACGATGTAAAAACCCTAAAATTTTAACTTTATATATAGGTAGTTTCAGCGCTTTTGGGGCTTTTTTGGTACGGTTTCCCGACATTTTGATTAACTTATGGGGGGTTTTAGTGCTGAGCACCTCAACGGTTTTTTTGTACCCAGGGCGCTGACGTTATTGTCACGTGTTTAGAAATGATCATGATTACATAAGCGGATGTCAGCTTGCCACTTGTCACTATGATGATCATCTTAAACAATGTTTTCTTTGAGCGTTTTGAGACCAATTAGAGCACAAAGAAGCTTCTCAACAACTTTAGTGGGTCTGGCAAAGAAAAAGAAGGGTTCTGTAAAGGAAACCAAGGGTGGGAAGGCTGCTGTTGAAGAACCAGTTCCAGAATTGGATCCTTCCACTTTGCTTAAGGAGTTGACCGATTCTTGCACAAAGACTGTTTCAACCTTTGAGCAGTGTCTTACCAAGTTGAAAATGGGTAGATCCAACCCGGAGATTTTTGATAAATTGAAGATTAAACTGGAGTCAGATGAGGTGGTGACCTTTCCAGAGATCGCCATTACAACAGTGAAGACGCCGACATTTTTGACGGTGACTGTTTTTGACCCTGATCATACCAAGAGGGTGGTTTCCTCGATTCTAGGTGCGGGACTCAACTTGAATCCGGAATTGGACGCCAATAACAACCAATTGTTGAAGATCAAGATCCCAAACACAACAAAAGAAGTGAAGGATAAGACACTTAAGGAGATGAAGCAGTTGCTGGATTTGTACAAATCCAACGCGGCCCAAAAGGATAGTTTGATCTCGCACAGATCTAAGGTGATGAAGGAAGTGAAGAACCTAGAAGGTTCAAAGGATGTGATCAAAAAGTTGAACAACGACGTCGATTCCATCTATAAGAAGTTCACCGATAAACTGAACGATTCCCTCAAAGCAGCCGAAAAGCAGATTAAATGATGTCTTGTAAATACCTCCTGCTCATGGTCAAAGCTGGGACTGTTCCACCACTCACTATTTTATCATTATATACACATATAATTGAGCATGGTGTCCTGATTAGACTTGTCTCGATGGCCGGGATGATTCTTTTCATTTCCCCCCCTTAGCCAATCTATAAATCCCCTTCAATCTACCATAGAGACTTAAATCATAACCGGCCCTGTTCAAGGCCTCGACAAACTTCCATGCCCTCTTGCCGTCCTTGATGGGGTAATCGATTGGTGGTGGGATACCTGTGGAAATCCACTTCAATTTATCATAGCAGACAGACTTTTCAACACATAAACCTCTGAGACCCTCCTCACCACCGAATTTACCGTACCCAGAAGCCTTGACACCACCAAAAGGTAGCTGGCACACATAAAAGGTGGCAAAATCATTGATGGCAACATTTCCCGTATACACCTTCTTTGCCAGTTCAAAACCCTTTGATCTGATTGTCGTGTAAATGGATCCACCAAGACCAAAAGGTGAATTATTAGCTATTTGAACACCCTCTTCATCACTGGCGGCATAGATGATTGACATCACTGGTCCAAAAACCTCGTTTTGACCAATAACACACTGGGGATCCAGATCAGCAATCAACGTTGGCTGGAAAAAGTGTCCTTGAGGATAATTTGGATGCTGGTATCTTTTACCACCGGCCAAGACCCTACCCTTGCCCTCACTGGAGATTTGTTCAACCCAGGCCTCTAATTCATCGAATTTTACCCCTCCCATGATCATTGCACCCACGTCGATTTCCTCACTCTGGTCGATGTCAGATCCAATTCGAAGCTGGTCCACCCTGGTCTTTAACGTTTGCACCAACTTCTCATAGTTGGCCTTATCACCACAGACAATGATTCTCTCAATGCCGATACAGTTCTGACCAGCGCTTTGGAAGGTACCCCTCATTAGAACACTCGCAATCCCTTCAACACCCTTGCTCTTCAAATAATCATCACAGATGACCACTGCATCCTTACCGCCCAATTCCACAACCACAGGCATCAACACATCACTGGCCTTGGCAACAACCCTCTTAGCCACTGGTCTCGAACCGATGAATGTCAAATGGTCCAAGTGGGGGTTTCCGCTCACTGCATCTGCATCTTTGGGCCAGCAGCACACCAACTGGACCAAGTTCTCGTCAATCCCACATGTCTTCAAAGCACCTTTCACCACGTTGATGAAAAACTCACTTGACCACCTCACTCTTTCTGAGCATTTCACAACAACACCGTTACCAGCAAACACCCCTGCTATTATCGGACCCATCAGGTTGTGGAAGGGGTAGTTCCAACTCACGACCGCACCAACAACCCCCAAGGGTTCGTACCAAACTTCCGCCTTTTTGTACTTCATCAACATCGATGACGGACCGGGCCTTCCCGATGGTGATAACACTCTCTCACCATGTTCGAGAATCCAGTTGATCTTTTCTAGAGTCACCATGATTTCCCCCATTGAGGCATCCACCATGGTTTTGCCCGAGTCTCTACAGGCTACCCTAGCCAATGAAGCCTGATTGCGTAAGATGAATGAGTTCAAAGTCTTGAGGAATCTTCTTCTCTTCAACTTGAACTCTGGATCCACATAAAACTTGGCATGTGCTTTTCTCGCCTTCAAAATCGTCTCATCAATTTCCTCCGGTGTATCGCTCTTAAACTTACCCAAGTATTGGCTGGTTGATGGACAGTAACAATGGATGAATTCGGGGTCTTCTTCCTGGTAAATCTCCGGTGGAGATAATCGCTTTCCCTTCCAATTGGGTTGACTTTCCTCTGGAAAGAGGATGTCGAATTTCAATGGCTTTTCCTTGCTGTTGGACTTAGATCTCTGGATCACATATAAGGCCACAGTGATCACCCCAATAAGCACGGAAAGAGAAAGTTGTATGGGATACGGAGTGGGATCCAGCTGGATATATAGGGCTTGCAACTGGCCTCTCAAATCCCCCGCAGGGTCCCAATTGTCGGCCATTGTAGAGAAAGATGAGTGTGAAAGTGGCACTTCAACAAAATTGAGGCTGGAGAACACTAGTAAACGCAGGTCACGTGCACAGGAGTTCACATGCTGAGCACTATAGTGCTCATCTACTGATCAAATATATACGAAATTTGTTCTAGACCTATACAATCTACTCTTCCTCAGAGACGTCCTCAGAGGGGTCATCAATAGCAGCCAGCTGCTCATCAACCAACTGGTCAATCGAATCTACTGACACATTGGCCAGTGATGGTGGATTTGATGATGTCTTTTGCGAAGCCTGTGGCGGACGCTTCTGAGGGGGTGGTCGAGAGGGTGACTTCTGTAGAGGTGGTTTGTGAGATTTCTGCTGCGGAGTGTCCTGTATGATTATTCCCATTGGAGAGTGCACATCAGGGGAGGAAGTTGGCTCGACGGTCTCAACGTCACCCCAATCAATGTCGTCCAAGTCAAATTCAAAGTCTTCACTCGGTTGCTTTATAAGCGGCCTCGCAGAAATAGTGGTGTTCTGCGCCACATTTAATGCTGGCGGTAATGTTATTTCGTGCACTTCAACTGAATCACTCCGTGGCGCGTTGCTGGCTGTGATGGGACTATCTCTTGGTTTGGGGAACTGGTCTGGGCTAGGTGAAATTGGCATCCCAGTCAGCACCTTTGCTCTTGATTTTTCAACACCAAGTCCCACAGTTTGCTGCACCACCCTGGGAGATTTACCACCCATCGAACCCGTCTTCCTGGCCGAGTTTTCCAGTTCCATGAACTTTCTTCTTATCTCTAATGGAGATTCTTTAATCGGAGTGTGTGCATCCAGCTTCGACGTTTCCTTGATTTGGGACTGATTCCGGGAGTGCACTCGAGTTGCCTTCAGCAAAAGTGAAGACTTGGCAGTCTTTTTGACTCCTCCAGTTGGTTTTGACTTTGGTTTACTGGTTGGAGGTGTTGGAGACGATACCCGTGGCATCGCCTTCTTCAATGGATTCTTGACGCTCGCCACTGCATCCACAATCACCTCTAAATTATCTTGTCTATTCGTATGCTCTCTGTTCTCTTTATGCTCTTGATGCTTCTTGATGGCACTGGGCTTCACTTCCTCTTTCAAATTAATTCGCAACGGAGAGTCCAGTCTCATAGAAGGAACTGGTTTTTCCAGGGAATAGGATGTGATTCTGGTGGGACTGGAAACAGGACTGCCGTCGTTGGTCCTCCGTCGCTTGGTTGGTGCTAGAAGATGAATCGTTTTCGATATGTCTTCTCGTGATCTTACGGCGGGGGAATTGACACCTGATCGGTCCACGTAGGGCTTAAATCTCTCTAATAAGGCTTCAATCCACTCGGTGGACCTCACAGGCTTCAATTCACCCTTCAACGGCACTGGCCCCTTATATTCACTCTGGATCAATGTAACCAAACTAGTCCTGTTTACAAGGAACCGTTTCTTCACAGGATCAAAGACACTTACCAGGTGATTCGCATAGTCAGTGGCCGACTTCTGGGGTGGAAACTCTCCCCATAACCGTCCACCTTTCTGTTTCTTCACCATCAAATGATTGTCGCCACAAATGTCGATTGTGGCGCCATCCAGGTGGTTCGAGCCGGCGCCTTGTAGGCAAATGGAATCTCGCGTCCCAGCACCTGTGGCCCACAGCGCGGAGAGGTCCAATTCGTACTCACCGTCGGGTATTCCCCCCATTCCTAAGGAAATACGTAATGAAAGAGGTGAAGAACCAATGTGACTAAATTTACCCTAACTATTAAAGATATATATAGCTCTCGGAAGAGAGTCAATTTCTCAACGCCCTCAACCGGCGATTGAGGGCATCCTCCTCCCGGGCAGGCTCCCCGACAACCTTGGGGGTTTCCAATTGGACGGTCTCGGTATCGCCGATTTTGTGCTTCATTTCAATGCCCGCCTCGTCAGCCATCTGCTGCATCAAAAGATCCACTTCCCCTTGAGGGGTGGAAATGGCAGACATGTCGTTGGCCACATTCTGGTAGTAATCCGTCGACGACTCCAAATCCTCAAACTGGGACTCAAACTTCTCCATCACCTTTGTTATCTGTTCCAAGTTCATGCTCTGCATGGCCTGGTCCATGCCCTTCACAGTGATGGTCATGTTCCGTGTCACGTTCTTCATCGTCACTGCCGTCTGGATACGGGACGCCACAGAGTCGATTCTTGACGCCAATCGCAGGAGGTTGATTCTCTCCTGTGACTTTCTGATTGCGTTCTGGGCATAGATCTGGGCAATGTCGTTGTTTCCTTGCATCAATGCCTTCTTCACACGCTTCTTCTCCGCCTCGTGCTCCTTGCCCGCCTTTGCGGCCTGTCTACCAAGCTGCTTTGCCGTAAATTTGAGCTGAAAAAGGGAGTCTGCGGTGTATTACACTGTTAGTATCATCTGGTTAAAAACTGACTCAGAAAACTTGCTACTTACTCTCTAAACCAGACATCCTTCCACCTTTATCTCTATAAACTGCGAGTATTAAGCGTGAATTTTGTCGCCAATACTGAGGGTGATGGATCACGTGCGTGCTCATGTGCTCAAAATAAATGTAAAGTATACACAATTTTCATTTCTTGAGGCCTTCAATGCGCTCCACCTCGGTTTGGAAGTTGCAAACATTCTTATACCCATCAACTCTACCGTTGCTGATCCGCACTAGCCCCAGGTTGTCACCAACAGTGGCCTGTGGCTTCTGAAGGTCTTGCTCTCTTTGGATGAATCTCTCCACAGCTTGGACGTCGCTTTTCGTTTCCAAAGCCTGTAAAAAGGAGGAATCACCGCCAGATATTGTTGTGCCACTCTGTATCAGAATCGTTCTTGGACCTGTGAGCGTGTAGTATTCACCATTGCCCAGAACATAGTCAAGTGCTCTGTCCTTACCGTAATGAAAGGCGGATAACGATCCATTAATCACGGTAGCAAACGTAATACGGGTATAATGAACAAATTTCTCCACCAACGTGCTGTCCTTCTCCAATGGTTCACCTATAGGAATCCTTGTCGGAGGATCGATTTTCTTATCCTCAAAACCGTTCTTCCACACCGTCTTTGCCATGGTATTTAGCTCACTCGCATTGACTGTGCTGAAAGCCAACAATTCCGACGTTCTCACCTGTAAACTCTCGTGGGCATTTAAAGTCACCTTGAAAACATCTCCCGCACCAACTAAACCCAACAATCCTCTACCCTTAACAACAGTGTACTTACCAAAAACTCCCAGTGGCAGCTTCCCATCCACCAACTCTATATCTTCTCCGGTGTACGCCCCAATGGATTTGGGTTGGAATACCACCCAATCCTTGGTACCGTCCAGAAGAACACTCACAAAGGCAACATTCCCTTCCTTAGAGTCAGGAGGTGTGGAGCTCACGAGTAACTTCACCAAGGTCGTGGAAACCACCTTCTGGTAATGGTTTCCGGGGAGGAACCCAGTCAAACCTGAACCGGCATAAGTTGACGAAGTTATTGACCCGGAGGGAAAGATGGCCATGATCGATCCACGCTTCACATGAAGAGGCACAGAAGCAGGTAGTGTGACCGCCAGCGTGGATTGGTTTGTTAAGCCCACTGTTTGAAACTGGGGAGTCTGTACCTGGTCGTCACCGTTAGACTTGAATTCCACGCCTGTGTATGAAGCCACTGGGGCCAATACAGATGCCTCTAAGGGCACAATGGGCTTGTTAATGGGCTGTTGGATTGTGATCCACCTCCTGGCAACGGTTCCTCTCAACATCGTGTCACCCAATAGAATGAGGGACTCGAAAACAGAGTTCAATTTGCTCAGCATTTTTCAAACAGCTTGAACCTCAACAACACTCTCCAAAATTGCCAGTGGGACAATAATTTGAAACGGAAGGTCCTTCTCCAGTTCAAAAAACTGGTGTGTTGAAAATCCGAATGGTACAACGTAGTCGGCCACCAAAGGGTCGGTCACTACCACACCACCATTGGCCTCAATCGCATCCACCCAGCTCTCATTGGGATCTCTGTTCAGTAAACACCACTTTCGACCTTCAACTTTAAACTCACCAATAATAATATCCAGTTCCAACCTGGTAATTACCTGACATTTTTGATTTTCATCCTTGATACACTTGCGAATATAGTCCGTACCCTCGGATGGAATCCCCAATGTGAGAACATAATCACAGTTGTTCCAATGGCCCACCACAGTGCCACCATATTGAAGGACCTTCACCTCCCACCACTTCCTATCAAGTAACCAGCCGGGGGATTCCAGAATGACGAATGTTTTATCCAGTAGAGGATAACAAGAGCCATCGAGATCGCTCTTGGCTGGACCGGTGAGTAGTAATTTATCCTGCTTATTAAACCACTCTTTTGTTAAACACCGCAAACCGTACATAGTGACCAATTTACTATCATTGACACCAAAGTAATCCTGATTCAATGAGCAGACCTGTCTGAATTGCAGTGAACTCGAGGTCAAATGGGACAAATCAGGATTGACCAATCTTTTGGATTGAATACAATCCCAAACCCATTGGTATTTCAAAATATTGTATTCCTTCTGTTTAGCCACCTTGGGCAACTCTTTAGGGTCATCACCAATGATTATTAAGCTGGGCAATGCGTGCATAGGCGGCGGTTTGAGAGTCCGATTTTCTAACGATGAAACAACAACACCATCATATTCCATAATCAAGTGGGATAACTCACTCTTACGATTTCGTTTCCCGTCCACCTTACCGTTATTCAAAATGTAGAACGATAGGCCCGTGAATATTTTCTCCTTGATCTCAACAACTTTGGCCTTTTTGAGAGTATTCAACCTTTGTTCGTCCTTACTTGGCTTCTTCCTTTTTTTGGAATACACTTCATCGTCACTGGTTGATATTTCTGACTCATCGCCATTGCTATAATCAATGAAGTCCTCCAATCGGGTATCCAAAAATTCATCCAAAGTGTCACATTCGTCAACATCTTTATCTCTTCGGAGACTGATAATTCTCATATCATTCAACCTTTTGGGGTTACCATATTTAAACCCCCCACCATCGGCAGAATCCACCACGACCTGCCCAATGACATGCACCACCATTGATTTATCGACGGGGATGTATACATCCGGCTTAGTAGTACCAAATGTATAATTGGCCACCCCATACTTTTTTGGAAATGGGATCCACCCTGGATCCAATGCCTCCTTAATCGTCCGCTGTATTTGCTTCCACCTGAACGTGGAATCTCTGTTGTACATCTCCAAATTTCCAACACCGCTGGCAAAGTTCAACTTCCCTAGACAAACATAAGAGCCTGGTGAAGATTGAACACCAAGAAGATACCCACCGTCACGCTCCCTTTGGGTTTCTACACTTCCCATTATGACCAGGTCCATCTCCGCTCTCCCATGGCCCAAATGTTTTGGCTTGATTTTCACCCACTGATGATCGGTCTTTCCTGGACGATAGATGGATACCCAGGACTTCACCACAAGTCCCTCTCCTCGCCTTCCACGCACCCGCATGTATTGCTGGACAAGCTCTTTACGGGTTCTGACCGTTTTTGCCTTTTCAATTTTGAACTTGTCCACCTCTGCTCCTGATTGGAAAGTTTTGCAAAGAAGGTACTTTCGATATTTTAGCGGCAAGTATTGCAACGGTATGTCATTCAAGTAGAGCAAATCAAATGCAATGAAACAGGTATGAGCTTCTGAGCCTTCAAGACCAGATTGCTCATCACCTCTCAAAGACGACTTCAATCTCAAGTGTTCAACTGAGGCTGTTTCCTTGACTTTTGCAAATCCTAGAATCCTCCCAGATCGGTCCATGGCCACCATTTCTCCATCTAGAATCGCATTATCCACGTGCTTAAAATTCTCCGCATCCAGCTTTCTTGTTATCACACCCCTGGGGTCCCCAATGAACCTCCCATAGAACAGCTGTGGGGTTCTAGCCCTACTGAAGAAGGTACATCGCAAAACCCCGTGTTTTTTGTAGTGTGGGATATCGTATTGGACTGCCTCGGTGCAAACGTCGCATAAGCAACCCACCGGATCTCTGAACAGATGCCAGTTGGATCTTTCCCCATCCAGCTTCTCCTCAACGCAGACTCCCTCTATTTTCTGATGACACTTGGGGTCCCGCGCTCGTATGAAGTCTGGAATCTCATTGTAGAAGGGGGAATATTTTGTCACATTGCTTAGCTTTCGGAATTGGCCTTTGCTGATGATGTTATTCTTTCGATCCTCACCAACAGCACCCTTTCTGATTGTGCGCATTGGCTTGAATGGAACAGCCGGTGATAAATCCACGTAAACCTCCACCTTGCCACTTTTCAAGCTCTCGATTCCCTGGGAATTGTAGACCCCGTACACCACATCAAAGAGGTGGGAACGGGAATTCCAAATCGTGGAGCTGAGGTGCGGCACGGCGAAGCGAGTGTCCAATGCATAGAACACGGATCCCGCACTTATCTCCAACTTGTCTAATATTACATTCAGCACGAACAAGACTAACTTGACCCGAATAAGCTCATTCTCCCTCCTTGTCGATAGATAGCATAGATCTAGGATCGCCTTGTGGGCAATGAATACCAACTCGTGCTTGTGTCGGTAATGGACGGAAAGCAAGGCGTCCAGCAGCATGTTGAGCGCCCTCACCGTGACGCGACCGTCATCTGCCACGCACGTGAACGCGTCGTAAATCGTCATTTCTAGTCTCCGCTTCACCACCAAAAGCTCATCCGCCCCTTCCACAAGTGGGGAAGGTGGCATATATTGACCAATTTCTGCACCCCGCAGCTCCATCGATCTCCACCCCTCCACCACTGTGTGGGCCAGCTCAACGGCCGACATCTCCTCGGCTCCCGATGCCCTGGGGGCAAATCCAATGTAGCTATAAACGCCCTTCTTCAACAGCAAGTTGGTTGTCAATCTACCAATCCCGTGCCCCGGTAATAACACACGCACTAGGTTGTAGAGCTCCTCCATTGTGGTGCACAAGTGAACCGCAGCAGGCACGCCACCCGCCTCAATCTCTGTCACCACGTCTAAAAGCTCAACCCCGTTCGGGGCCCCTATCACCTCCTGGTGGCGGTACTCAGGTCGCACTAGCGGCAGCGTAATGATCTCTACGTCCATATTATACAAGTTACAAAGAGAGGAAGTGGAAGACACGGTCCTTCAACGTCACTAAAGAGGGTGTTAACGCGTCCTGGAAATCCTCTGTGAGCTCAAAGATCGCAAGGAAAGAGGCGACCGCCAGGTCTGCCAGCCCCGGCTGGGAGCCCCACCAAGGGTGCTCAGCGTAGTGGGCGGAGAGGTCTCCCACCAGCTGGAGGGCAATGGGGCGGGCCGTGGCCTGCTGGACCCCCCTGGAGGCGAAGTTGAATCTCCTCATGAGCATTCTTGTCGATTCCTTCCTCAGGATGGTTGTGTCGGAGCCAATGAGCACGCTGGCATACCAATCGTTGAACACCCTCATGATATCCTTGACCACCATGGAGTCTCTCTTTGACAGCGTGGATAGCGTCAAATCCACCGCTAAATCACAGCTCCTCACGTGTCGCTTGGCAACACCTTTGTCGCTGCTCAGTGAGTCTTCAATGACTATTGGCAGCACTCCGTCACGAGACGCACCGGTGGAGACTGCCGTCACCTTTAGATTGACACCACAGTCGGCATTCTTCAACTGAAGAGCCAATAGCAGGTAGAGTGCTATTGGATCACTGGGGAGCCCTGTGGTCGACCACCCAGAGATGACCAAACGCACGTTTTCGGGGCCGCGGAACAACCTCGTTCCCACCTCCAGCAGGGAGTCGTCATGGGTGGTATCTCGAGGATACTGCTTAAACATATCCTTAAGTAAGAAAGCGAGATCCGGAAAATCCTGCCTCTCATCCGCCCCCTTTTGATTTAGATATTCGCAGTCAAGGTCTGATGGAACCGCCAGGTTATACGGCTGCGGTGCAGCATCTATCACTTGTGTATGTGCGGGATCCATACGGTAACGGGACCCATCCGCTGCTTTTAGAAATCAACAACACGGTTCTGAACCTTCATTTCATCTCCAGTTATCACCGAGCTCTTGTGGCACACCATTTCAACGGGCTTCACACCGAGTTCCAGGATCCGGTGCTTATCCACAAATCCGTGAGAAAATCACAGGGTGAGCTGGTGTCTCCCGTGGGCAAACGAGAGAGAAGGACGGGACAGATGTCGCTCACAAGACTGTTTGCTCGTTTGTGCAAACCCACAGAGGAATCGGACCCGTCACGCGAGGAGAAGAAGTGGAAATCCAATACCAAGACCAAGACGCTGACCGATTACTCTCAGGTAAGGTTGAGTGGAATGGACGCGATGGATGCGCAGTCGGTATCGGTTCTCCGCATGTTGAACACACGGCCGGACTTGAACTTGTTGACAAAGCCGGATGGAGAGGACTTGGCACGGGACGCGGAGTTGCGAGCCATGACTACAGGACTTTACCAGTCGTGGTCATTCCAGGAGCTGAGCTTCTTTGGGAATGCCTCGGATTACCACGACCGGCCGTTTGCCCTCAGGGTGGTCTTCCCCGATTGCCAATTCGTCATCAGTACCTTCAACGGATACGATCTTGCGGCTATCTTCTTCAAGATGAATATTGCACGAGAGCTCAGCTTTGACATCGATTGGAGGTCCTTGGAACCCCTTGATTACTGCTTGCCAAGAAGAAGAAGAGCCCAAACCGGAGTGAGAAGAAACAGACCTCGCCGGGCTAGATCTAACACCGTGACCAGCGCGATTTCCTTCGAATCGCAGGGTGACGACGATGAACCACCACCTTACGCTGAGGCAGAAGAGGATGAAGATTACATCATGGGGCAGGTCCCTCTGAGTGGTATCAACTCTCCGTTGGCGAGAAACGACTCGATTGGGTCAGAACTCAGAACCGAATCAATATTCTCTGCCGCTGATTCCGTCACCAGGGTTGACACAATCAACTCGAGCTACTCCACCTCGAATGTGTCAATGAGCCAATTCTTGCAGTTCAACTTCCCCCCAAGTGGTATTGAGGGTCTTGATTGGGGGAAAGGCGATCTGGGAGGCTGTGGGGGTAGCTCCCGTTATGATGATTTGATTTTTGCTTTGAAGTGTATCAAAAATTGTCGGCAAAGGAAGGCCTGGCCACGGGTTTGAGCAAAAGCATGGATTCGCATTATCTCAACATATACACAGAGTAATTGCTGCTGTTCTTGTTATTGCCTTATTGTTAGCTTTATTATACCTTTAAAAATACATACACAAGTTAGAAGAGCATAAAAGATGGGTTTACCACAGTTTCATCTTCTGGCCGAGTCTGATCTAGCACCAAATAGGACTCTAAAGGTCACACCAAGAATAGTTCCAATAATTCCCCCTCTCTTGACATATTCTACAACCTGCTCGGTCCGGGAAGGTGGTGGTTTATTCTGGTTTCCACCGGATGCAAATGCGGGTGGGGCAATAGGTGAGTGGGGTGCATAGGATGTTTCTTGCGGCACAGTGAACTTTTGATCGGCTTCTTCGGCCTTAGTGGATAGGTACTTGCTATCATGTTCACTGTGAGCAGATTCCTTGACGTCAAGGGAAGTGCTGATGGTGTTGGTTGAAGTCATGGTTATTAAAGATAGATGGATCAGAAATTATGCTTAAAAACCTAGGAAATAAGAGGCCTTTTATACCCGTGGGAATATAATGTGGCTTATCAAGCAGGGCTCATATTCTCCTTGAACCGGACATTATGAGCACAAAAAATAATCATATCGCATGGCGAAAGGAATCCTTATTTTGTCGTGTGGTCTGAATGAGGAGCACAGTCTTAAAACACATCTGAAAGGCGGTATTATCGTTGATATATTTCTAATACCCCAACTGAAATTGATATTTTGAGGGTCATATGGAGAAATTCATAAATTCTGCATTGGAATAAGCCTTGCAGCAATTTGCTCATGTACATTCACATTTCTTGCACATCGATATTAGTTAAATTGACCCAATCTGATAACGCCAGCATAGGAAACTCAAGGACACTTCAAATACGTTACCGACTGGGGTCATATATTGTGTCACTCTTTGGCCGCACAGCTGCTGTCGGCTGAAGTGCAAGAGTATTAACTAATAGAAGGGGCTTTTCCCGATTTCATAGTTTCAGCCACTCTATGTTTTAATAATACATTCACCAAGCCTTCATCAGCCCCGTCCGGTTGTTACTTTTGCAGAAAGCTCATCCAATTCGAAGCAAAGTCTACCCTGTTTACGTGGTGACTAATTCTGCGCAACTCCTCCAGATGACGCTCCTCGGACATAAAATCAACACCCAAATCGGTTTCTAGCAAGGCTCTCGGCCCGATGACATTAACCAAGTCCACCAATTTCCCCTCCTGGCCTTCCTTCAAATTGACGATACTGCTGAGACCAAACCAAACGTTTCCCAATTTCATCAACTGCTTACAAGTGTCCAGACTGCCCGAGTAGGAGTGTAGAACCCACTTCAAGTCGTGAAATCGGTTGATCAGTTCGTGAATCTTGCCGGAGCAATTGACGTTATGAACGCTCACCCATCGCTTGTACTCTCTCGCAAGCTGCAACTGCATTTCCATCACCAGTAGCTGCTGTTCTAACTTAACCTTTAGTGTACTCAGAGATCGGTCGATAGCCCCAGCATTACCTAGAAACCCACATTTCGGCACTCTGAAGCCTTTATCTAGGCCCAATTCACCAATGTTCAGTTTCCTGCCGTCATACTTTTCCAAAAGAGAAATAAACGTCTCCTTCCATTCCCGTAAAGAGAAAGGCGGCGGTAAACAGCCCACCAGTTGATGAAACTCCTCATCTGTTGACCATTTCGATCTCTCCAGAACCCTCTGATAATGTTTCATTTTCAATTGAAATAACTGGGTATCGTCTACACAATGCAGAAATTTAGCTAGCAATTCCTCATCGTCAGTGTATAGATGAGACCACCATGGGTGAATGCCAATGGAGACACCAACATAATCGAAATCTTCGTCCCGTATTCTTTCCACCATGGGGAAATCAATATGGTTTGTCGTCAGCAAGTTCAAATGAATCCCCGTCGCTTTCAACCTGGGAAGCACAACCTCCTCCAATAATTCCCACGTGATTCTCGGCGATAAATGACAGTGGCTGTCATAAACAACGGCCATTGGGGAAAATGATGGTGTTACCATATTTGGACAGAAAACGCTCAGGTTCGCACAGGATCCTGATCACGTGGAATATCTGCTGGCGGCCCTAAAGATCCTCCTCTTAACGATCCAAGCGCCCTGTTTCTCCACGCGGTTGTACGCAAACCTCTCTCTGTTCTTGTCCCTCGTGTTTGTAATATTTCCTTGAAGTTCCCGTTTATTTCCTACCACATTCTTCAAATCCATGTTCATTGCATCCAAGCTAGGCTGAACAGCAGCTGTTCGCTGGTGACGGCCAAAAACGGACCCGTCACCATCTTCATCGGTCAGATCCCCTGTCTCTAGCCCACTGGTCACAAGGTGGATTATTTCGTTCGTTATGGAGTCCTCCCTCTTCTTATCCCACAGATTGAAAACGGTCAACGGGTCACTGGTTGCGCCATGAGGGAAATTCAAACGGTCGTAGCGTGAATCTTTGATACCAAAACATCTACCCATGCTTAGTTCTCTTTTTAGAGATCCAGGGCCTTCTGTACATGGCCAAACATCCCTCACGTTGGTGAACATTCGTAAAAACTTCTTACATTCTCTGTAAGAGCTGTGTCTGGAATACATGAACTTCAATTCCAAGGGGAAAAAGAGGTTGCCGTTCTTCAAATAATGAAACTTCAACCGGATCGAGTCTCCCAATTCCATGCTGCGATGGATTCCGTCCCAAATCAAGTCGGTGTTGGGGCTCATGATCGTATCATCTCTAGTGGGGGTAAAATACTTATAATAATCCTCCTTTGTCAAATCGATAGCGTGACGGATCAAGACATCGCCGTGGTTAAACTTACTGGCTCTGGCCTCCTTCGGCGTCATTGAAGAAAAGGTAATTGTGAACTTTGGAGCCAATTTCGGAGTCATATCCAAAACCAAATCATTGATTGGCCTCAGAACGTTCATCATCACCTCATCACTGTGGCATTCATTTCCAGAAGCACACCGGTCACGCAAGTCCTTGGAAAATTCAAAATTGGCTACGTTTTCGAACCTATGCTGGACCTTAAACCACACCTCCTCGAATCCTAACTTACCATTTAAAAACCTAAACGTGGTGCCTTTGGGATACGTGTCCATGATGTTAAGCAAGATCTCGACACCCTTATTATTTTCCACTATGTCTATGAGATCCCGTCTGTAGGTAAAAGTGGTGTCAAGGTAAATGCAATCCAACTTACCATCACCAAATATGTAAGGAGATAAGAAATCATTTGTCTCCAGTGCTCCCAAGACGGGATCGGTGAATCTCACATCTCCCGTATATAACACTCTTACGTCCTTCTCTTTGCGCTGGTCCCTGAGCAAGATCATTACGGATCCCAAACAATGGTAATTGGGAATGAACACAAAACTCAAGCCATACTCCAAGTGATGCCATTGATTCACGCTGTATGTGGTCAAAATTGTGGCAGCCTTTTCCCTTAATGATCGCTTCGTGTACTGAATCATATTTCGTGTTGCTTCTGTGGTTATTATTGCATTTGAGGGACAATTCTCCAATCCCTTGATGTGGTCTGTATGGGCATGAGAAACAAAGCAATACTTGACGAAAGTCATGTCGACGGTGGTGAAGTTGTCGATGGCTATGTCACTGATCTCGTGGACCTTTCCGGTGAACGTGGAATATGCTGATTCCATGTCATTTCCAGACATTTCATGAACAAGATACTTGTCTTGATGGAGCGGATTAATATTATAAATAATTGTGTATGATCTTTATAGAGGTTACAATTTAGACTCGAGAGTTTTAATGAAGATGTTGGCCTTCTCCTGGGCGTCGAATGCCTTCTCGTTTAGGGTCAACTTCAATTCCAAAAGTGACGTGACAGAGTCCAAATTGTAAGCGACTGAGAATCTTTCTATTGAGTTTGCTGGGGTGATGAGAGCATCGAACAAGGGGTCGAAATGTTCACTCTTGACCTCCTTTGGACCGTAGGTGATCTGCTCGGCCTCATTGATCAACTTCTTCAGAGATTTTGCGTCGCCGGAATAGATAAGTTCCTTCGTAACCACAACCGGTTCCTTTTTGATCAGTTTTGGAACCTCCACAGTGGCTGCCTTCTTGTCTTTGGTTGGTGCTTCCGCGGTATGTGGTCTCAACTCGATATTGGACAAATCGAGGTGAACTCTTTGTTCAATGAACTGTGCGATGATTGTATTGCCCTCCTTTGGAATCTTGCCCAAGTAGGCCAAAACATCACCCTTGAGGATTCTACCGTGAGGTCCGGTGGCAGAGATCTTATCCAGTGCTTCCGCTCTCGAGATTCCGTTCTCGTGAAGCAACAAGTCGACCGATGGGAAAAACGTCTGGTTTCTGTCAACTGCCCCCAATTTCAACTCAACCGGTGGGGTTTCCACCTCCTTTGGAACATCGGTTTCCCCCGTCACCTCCTTTGGAGCCTCCGTAGGGGCTTCGCTGCCAAGATCCGGCATTTCCAGAGTGGTCAAATCGTCACCTGGATCGGCAGTGATGGCAATCGGGGTACCCACAGGAATGTCCTTTGTGCCCTCTTTGATCAAGATCTTGGCCATGATCCCATCATCAATCGCATCCACTGCGATAGTCGCCTTATCCGTCTCCACATCCAACAACTGGTCCCCAGAGTTAAACGCTTGGCCCTCCTTGACGTTCCAGCTCACAATCCCACCCATGTCCATCGTGGGGGACATTGCGGGCATTTGGAACACCTTCGCCTCAGATCTCACAACCGTGTGATGGAGCAACCTCCTACCAATGGTTCTCAACATTTGACTGCAAAAGAAATGGAGGTGTGCACTCCGTCTCACATTTAAGCCGTGTCTTTCGCCCCACCCCCCATCAAATGCGCCACCGGTGTGGTCTGATTACGTAAGCGCTTGTGGCGCATAGCTCACGTTTCAAGGCGGTGCAACTTGACTGAAATTTTTTTTTTTTCATCTTTAAAGTGAACAACTGGAGCCGTTTCATTGACAAAAATGGCTAAAAGAAAGGTGAAAAGATCGGCGGAGCTGAGACAGAACAAAAGAATAAAGGAAGAGGATTCTAAAATTGAATTAAACGCCTTTTCTCGTGTTGAATCTGATGAGGAATTGGCCGATTACGAGCTGAAACCAAGATCATTCAAGGATGAAGAGGATGACGTTGAAGAAGGATTGCCAATTAGATCGGAAGACGGTAGTTTGAAACGGAGAGTTATTAAGAAGACGGAAAAAAAGCCACTTGAGCCGGTGCCAGAATCTGAATCTGAATCTGAAGAGGAGGAAGAAACGGTTGAAGAAAGAAACGGTGAGGAATCAACCGAATTCAACGAGGAGGACGACGACTCCTACAAGGGTCTTTCCGCAGAAGAGAAGGTGGTGAAAACCAAGGAAGACATTGCAGAAATGTGCGAACGATTGATGCAGGACCCCGAGGAGAACGTCCTGCTACTCTCCCGTTTGATAAGAATGACGGGTTCTAGGAATCCGTTGACATGTCAACTGGCAACGTTAGCTCTTGTGCCTGTGTTCAAGAGTATAGCACCGTCCTACTTCATCAGACCCCTTAGTGATGCCGAAAAGAAGGAAAAGGTGAGTAGAGAGGTGGCCAAGTTGAGATACTTTGAAGAACACCTTGTTTTGAACTACAAGAGATATGTCGATCATTTGAGCAAGAAAGCCATCAAATTCTCTTCGCAGCCAAAAGTCACCCCCTTGGAAGCTGCTATGGGGTTGATCACCACCAACGCGGCGTGTGAGTTGGCGCAGAATTTGAGGTTCTTCAATTACCACTTCGACTTGTTCCAGATCCTGACAAGGAGAATCATGAAAAAGCCGGGAAATGAGGGGGAATTCAAGGCTTTTGAGCAGTGCATAAAGACGATCGAAGACCTTCTTCTTGATGATGCCGCCCACGGTTCAATCTCGTTCGATATTGTCAGGTTATTGACAAAGAGTATCAAGAGAAGAGATTTCAATGTGGACGAATCAGTGATAAATGTGTTTCTATGTTTGACGGTGTTAAATGATTACGACCCCAACAGCGTGGAAAGAGAGGATGCACCAAAGTTGAAAAAGAAGAACAGAGTTCACATCAGTAAAAAGGAGAGAAAGAGGTTGAAGGAACAAAAGGAAATTGATGCAGAATTGAGACATGCGGAACAGGCGATCACTGCAGAAGAGAGAGAACGCCATCAGGCCCAAATCTTGAAAATTCTCTTAATGTTCTACCTTGAAACATTAAAGTTCAGACCAGAGAAGTTGATGGCAGCAGTCTTGGAATCTCTCTCCAAATTTGGCCACATGGTCAATATCGAATTAATGGGTGATTTCCTTCAGGTTTTGAGGGAAATCTCCGAAGATATCATCAACGAGGGCGACTTGAACTCCGATAAAGTGAAGCAAGTGCTCTTATGTATCATAACCTCATTTTCATTAGTTGCCAACTTACCCCAGAGGAAGGTCGTGGTCGATTTGAACAAATTTGTGGATTACTTATACTCCTTGTTGCCATACTTGGCATTGGATACAGACGTGGAATTCTCCCACAAAACATTGAGATTGATGGACCCGTTGGCCACAAGTGAACTGAATTTAAAGCCTAATGTGAACGTCAGCACCAAGGCGGAATTGTTATTGAGATGTCTCAATGCCATCTTTTTCAACAGTAAATCCGGTTCTTCTAAGAGAGCCTTGGCATTTGTGAAAAGATTGAACACATCGATCTTGGATTTACCCGAGAAAACATCAGTCGCCATTTTGAAGTTCATCGACAAGTTACTGGGCAGATACGAGGAAATCAAGAACTTATACACAACCGAAGATAGAGTCCAGAACGGTATTTACAATCCCCTCGTAAATGAGATTGAAAGAGCCAACACCGAGGTTGCAGTCATGTGGGAGAATGTCTTATTGGAGAACCATTATGCTCCAAACGTCGCCATGGGAACAAGGCATATAATGAAAAAGATCTGATATTTAACCAAATTATATAAAATACCAACCAACTCCATCTTTAATCAATTAGTACCTTAACGATACGTTTACCCAGCTTACCGATAAAAAATCAAACCCAAATTGTCCTACTGCTAAAATCAAACCAAAAAAATCAATTGTAACTGATCCCATAATCATTGTGAAAACTGTGATCCTCATCAATTGAAAATAAATAATCATCATCATCATGGGGGTTTCCAAAACACCCACTGGGAGGATGTGCACTGCTCTTTGGTGGGTCGTGGGTCACCCTCATATCGAACCAATTCACTGAATCCGTTGGAGCGGACGTCGATACTGGGGTCAGAATTTTGACTGATTTCTTTTCATTTGGGACCACGTGACTCAAATTAAGAACAGGTTTCTTCAATATCCCCCCACCTAAGGCACTCATGACATTCAAATTGACCGAATGTCTGCGGTGGTGTGGTGGAACGTATTTTTCATATCCGCCGCCATTACCGTTGGTAGCGGTGGTAGCGCTGGTGGTTGTACCTGAATCCACGGTTGAACTTGTTCCCTGTGATGTTTCCCTGGAGCTATCAAACACCCGCACCTTCTTCATACCCTTGGTCAAATTAGCGATATCCCTCATGTTCCGAGTGGATTTATCAAATGAGAAAATATCCTCCTCCTCGTCATCATCTTCTTCTTCATAGTTTTCGTCATCTTCAGAGAACACAGATTCGTATTGGACCCTTGCATTTGGTGGTATGTATTTACCGTCAATACACTTGGGGCCATGTGAAGATCTCCTCTTATTGGTGGCCATAGTAGACGATGATGGAACAAGGGTCGGCTTCCCGTTTGAAGATGAGGGTCTCCTATTATTGAAAGATCCCTTTCTATTGAAGCTTGGTCTACCCTTCTTCGCGTTATTGGTGTATCTCCTGCCACTGTTTCTGTTATTGTTAGACTTAACGCGACTAAATCTTCTCCTTCTAGTCTTCCAAGCCTTCATGTTCTTATTGAAGTTATTATTAGCTGATTTATGACCATTGTATGTATCATTATCATAATAATTCCCCTTAGTTTGTAAATCCAACTTCTTTCTATTAGCTCTTTCCATGTAGTTGACAAATTCGGATCTAGGAGTGAAAAAGTCTTTTCTATTGAAATCCAGGACCGACGTAGAATCATCGAAAGCGGTGATTTTAATATCAGGGACCTTGATTGGTTTTCTTTGGTTAAAATTGAATCTTCTCTTATTCAACCTCTTGTGATGAGTTGAATCGTCCAAATCCACATAAATCTTCCTTGGTGGTTCATATTTCTTCTTTACTTCAACCGCTGGAGTGGATTGTGGGGTGGACTGTGTCTTGATGGCCAGAGGTTTGGAAATGGCGTGGTCGACCCAATCCTTAGGAACTGAATCTAAGACATCACCCGCATCATGTGACGATGATCTCTCGCCGGAAATCGAGTCTGGAGAGGTCGACCCGATGTCGTCGCCTGGGGATGTTTCTTCGATGATTTCATCGATGTTGTGTTTTTCCTCCCCGTAATCATAATCAAATTCGTAATCGTATGTCAAAACATCGATATTATTCAACGATTGTTTGATCGCCTCCAAATCCCTATTTGAGGGATCGATCGTCAAAGAGTTCATCATGACCGAGAACAAGTCATAACTCATTGAGGGGAAGATTTCGAGTAGTGTTTCCCTGTTGTTTGCAAAATTCATGAACAATTTATCCTTTGAACTGGCGGATAAGAAGGGGGATTTCCCAAATACAATATTCAACATACAGATGCCTAGGGACCAGATATCGGCCTTGTCAGCATAATAAACCTCTTTATCGTGGTCCAGCAGCTCTGGCGCCATATATCTCTCGGAACCCACGTCGAAATCCTTACAAATGAGTTGATCTGTGGCCAATCCGAAATCCGTCAACTGGATTGTCCAATTTTCCGTGATAAGGATATTTTCCGGCTTGATATCTCTGTGGTACACTCCGTGTTCATGACAGTGTTCTATGGCGCTTATCAGCTGCATGAAGACGTTGATTACGTCCCGTGTGCCAACCGGTGCTATTCCCAAATGGATTGCGTCGTGTAGATCGCCTCTTGGGGCATACTCCATGATCATATAAGTATCAAAGTGGTCCAACAACTCCGTAATGTTTGGATGCTTTCCCACCTTTTCGAGCATGTGAACTTCGTACTGGGTCTCCCTGAGAACAATCGACTTACTGACGTCGTGGTGGTCCGATCTTCCTGTCTGGGAGTAGGTGGCACCGCTCCTAATGACCGACTTTGTTTTCGAGTTCAAAGATATAGATCTCATCTCCTTTGCCGGGGTTCCTGGTTGGGGGTCGTAATTGGTGAAATCCGCCATTCTTCCCGTATTATATTTAACTGCAACCAATTTATCCCCATTCTGGGTATCTTTTGCAACTGAAACAATCCCAAATGAACCCTCGTTCAAAGATTTCACCTTGAGGTATCTCTTATTCAACAACCCCCCATGGAGGTAGCTCTGGTAATCCCACACTGGTTCCATGAGTGGTGTATTATATGTATAATTGGGCAATCACTGCTCTGATTTGGCGCGTGCTAAGTTGGTGGTTTGTGGGTCTTTAAAAAGAGGTTGTTGAAAGCTAGTTTATCGTCTAATTTATTAATCTGAAAGTATAACAAGTGGCCTCTGGGCGTTTGATGAGATGAAGAAGTGTTCAATAGGAGGATGACATAAGCCCCACCCAAAAAAAATCGTGGAATCATCTAGAAGATGAAAATCCAACAAAAAGCCGTTGAGGTGAGTGGGTTCACCTTGGTAGTTGAGGGTTGCATTGGTTGCATGGTAATGGGGTAATTGTTAGCTTGAAATTGGATTTTCAGAGACTTTAAATAGTGAAAAATACGACGAAAAAGGTGATGCTTGTTAATAAGTAGAATTAATTGGGAATTAAACGACGGGTGATGTTTCGGAACCAATTTATTCGCCTTGTTTGCAACTTGCGAGCTCTTTTTTGTGGGTTTTCATCACAATTTCTTGAAATATTACAAAACTTCGCCAAAAATTGTGCAAATTCGACAAAAAAAGTTTCACCGATATCAGTATTTGCTTTCCAGTATAATCCCCTTGCACCTATTATTACCCACCGAAATCCCCAACCTGAAACCCTGTTGTTTCTACCACCTGCGCGCTGGTTCACAAAAAAAATCTTCATCTTTCTCAAATTTTCATCTTAAAGATGAAAAAAAATTTTAATGGTTTAGTAGCCATTCTTTAAACCAAAAGATGTCCAATATTGTTAACATCCATCACGATAGGGTTGACAACGTGCACTCGACAGGGTTTCCGGGCCACGATCTTACATCGAACGAAGTGTGGACCATTGAGTCGTTCAAGAAGAACCTGAAAATTGAGGTCAAGTCGATCTCTGATAGATCAGCGGAATTCGACCTCATAGGAGTGGACACCTCGATTGCCAATGCTTTCAGAAGGATAATGTTATCGGAAGTGCCATCTGTTGCACCGGAATACGTCTACATCTTCAACAACACCTCGGTCATTCAGGACGAGGTGTTGGCTCATAGAATCGGGTTGGTTCCATTAAAGGTGGATCCGGATCAATTGACATGGATCAACAAGGAGGCAGAAGAGAAGGACAAATTCACAGATGATAACACCATTGTCTTGTCATTGGATGTGATGTGCACCCACAATCCAAACGCTGAAAAGGGTAACAACGACCCCGAAAACCTGTACAGAAACTCGAAGGTGTATGCAAGAGATTTGAAGTTTGAACCCCAGGGGAAGCAGAGTGAGCTCTTTGCCAATAACCCTGTTGTGCCCTGTGATCCAGATATCTTGCTGGCAAAGCTGAGACCGGGTCAAGAAATATCCCTCAGAGTCCATTGTATTTTAGGTATCGGAGCAGATCATGCCAAGTTCTCCCCAGTATCCACCGCATCATACCGTTTGTTGCCGGTGATCGACATCAAGCAGCCAATCAAAGGTGAAGAAGCCAAGGAATTTCAAGGGTGTTTCCCTAAGGGTGTCATCGGAATCAACTCCGATGGCGAGGCTTACGTCAAGGACCCAAGAAAGGATACCGTTTCCAGAGAGGTTCTCAGACACGAGAACTTGGAGCAAAAGGTGAAGTTGGGCAGAAAGAGAGACCACTTCATGTTCACGGTGGAATCCACCGGTGCCATGCCAGCAGAGGAAATCTTCTTCAAGTCTGTGAGAATCTTGAAGAACAAGGCGGAGGCGTTGAAAAACTCCCCCATTGGGAACTCCAACTAGAGGGGATGGGTCGTAATGTGCAATTCTATATAGCAAATAAAAAGATGAGAGAGGTCTCTCCTCTCAAGATTAAACAATGTCCGATAACCCCCCTATTGGGGCGGCTCTTAGGGGCCCCACTTCCCCCATGTACTGGCACATCAAGTCCTCTTTATTCATTGAGCGCAGCAAGTGGACGAATGTCAATGGATGGAATTTGTACAATTTGATATTTCCTTGAAGCCCGTCCTGGACCCGATCTTCTCCCACACGCTCTTCAAGCCCCTCCATCAAATTAAGCCCAATAGCCATGTTGATAATAATCAGGTAAATCTGTACCGCAAAGGTCACCGAATCAACAATGAACAAACTGATCCATTTCACCATCCAATGGCTATACCTTGATTCTCCCACCAGGTTGATCAAAAAATGGCCCGTGCTAACCGCCTCAATTGGGTTCCACAAACCTCGCGACGTATATATCCCCCAGATGCTGTGGGTAACATCGGAGAAAGTGTCCCCACAACAAAAGTAAAATTGATATATCAAAATCCCAACCCAGACAACCATTATACTGGTCACCACCCTGAGTAAAAAAAGCTTCCTCCTCACCATGGATAGCGGTATATCGTCCTCTGTGTGGTTGGCATCCTGATCAATTCCAAAAAACACATGATTGGCCTGCCTTCTCACATCGCTCAAATTTTGAAGGCCACTTATGGGTCTGGGGTTGGTTGTTAAAAATCCCAACTCCCTGATCTCCCTACCCCCCAATTTCTGACCAACAACGAATTGAATGAGACATTTAGCCAGAAGTAAAATGATGGATTCATCGAATGTAAAGGCAACCAAGTGCAAACAATAACAAAGATCATTCAAAAGTACCCTGTGGGACGCCCTGAGTGTCACCAGCTGCTGTTGGAACACCTTTGCATTGTCAGACATCGCAAATGTTGATGAAAAGGGTAGATCAATGCCATCCTTGTGGTCGTTACGTAACCACTCACTGTGATTATGTAAAAGGTGCTCAGCTATTAACAAAGCAGGATATTGTCTTATTAATGCGTTTAGTAAATGATTACAGATTAGTACAAATTTTACCTTTTTTGAATCTCCTTGATAAGATCACCCCCAAGGAGGGCCACTGATTTGATGGTATCCTCGAGGTCGAAATCGACCGAGTCTTTCTTTCCACCATCGACAGCCATCGACCACCCCATCCCCACACGGAACTTCTTGCCCTTGTTCCCCGGCACAACAATACCAGTGATGACTCTAGACTTGGTACCAAATTGGGTCAAACCAAAATACTTTTCCGTTGACCAAATGATGCCCTCAAATCTGGCCTTGGTGTCTAGGAAGAAGTTGTAAATGTAATCGCTCTCCAAGCCGGCAGTGATAGAGCATGGGTCCTCCCCAGCACCCAACCGGAACTTACCCGGTGGGCTGGAAAGGTTTTTAAATTTGACAGACTGTGAGGAGAAAACACCCGCAGTCTTCTTCTTATCCTGTGTTGAGTCCTTCACATGGACCAACAGGTCGAAGTCGCCCGTGGATGGGGTGAAGATGGTCTTCAGTCTTTCTGAGTCCATTTTTTGATCGCCAACCAGGTTGATGATCGCCTTGGCCAACGAAGTGATTCTGCTGGCAGTGACCATGGTGATATCAAAGGACCAAACCTTCCCGCTCAGATCGTCCTTGGTGACCAGGAACCACGGCAACTTCAACCCCTTCGGGTCACTCTGTCTTAGTTTGGAGAAGGTGCCCATGATGGCTTGATGCTGTGAAATGTTGAACTTTCCGAGAATTTTGTTTGCAGTGGTGGAGTTCAAGGTGACACCGGAATGGAAATCTCTTGAGATATCCATCACAACAGGGTCATCAATCCAGTTCCATTGTGAGAGAAATTGGATGGTTCTAAGGAATCCCGAGATGACAGTACCGGGGACACCGTATGAGCCACCATCTGCAAAGACCTTGAGCACCAACAACTCGACTACTTCGTCCGTCAATTGACACAAGAGAAGCTGCTTGTCTAACCAGATCTTGAGCAATCTAACTGTTGCAGAAAACATCGGATACTGGGTGACCATTGTGGAGATGGTTCTATGGTGTCTGACTGAGGCAATGGACTTTCTATAGAAGTGTAAGTACACTGTTTCCAAAACCCTCTTTTGATTCACTGGAGCAGAATCGATCATTGTTAAATACATTTGCTCTTCAAACTCAGTCACAACCCTCAATTGGAAACCAAATCCTTCCGGTGTTAGAATTCGGAGCAATTTGCCTCTGGTATTGTAAGGAATGCTCGAGTCGTCGTCGACCATGAAGGATCTGAAACCATCATCATTTCCATCCACTTCCAAGTTGAGAAGAGATCTAATTTTGAGCAGCAACGCGGTCTTGGTATCCTCTAAGGCGTTCAATTCGTGCGGCCATTTCCCGTTGGCGGAATTGTCGAATTGGAGAATACACTCATTCCAAAAGTCAGGAGAACCAACCGCAAATGGCGCTGGTAGCACCACAGAGGTGGATCTGAGCGATGGGGACACCGGCAAGACGCCTCTGATGCCAACAGGAATGTCTAATCTCTCCAAGGTCTTGACCATGGTATTGAAACTCTCCTTCAATGCGAGGAACTGTGGAGCCAGCGTCAACGGTTGGGAAGTTGGGCCAAACGGAACCACGGGCTTTGGCAAGAGCTTGGAGAATTCGTTGGAGTTGCAAACCATCGAAGATGCGGGGATTTTCAAGTGTCTATCCAGTATGTACTTTGCTATTGTCAAAACGGGCGTTTCTGTCTGTTCACCCTCTTTGATGGATGGGACATCCCATAAACAGGACCACTGCACGGAACCGTCCTTGTATCTTCTCAACTGGGCCTTATCACCCCAGAATGCAGAAAACTCTTGGGCAAGTTCCTCCTCTGTGTGATAGGGGCCCTTGGTGACCCTCTTTTCGGATTCCGTTGGATCTAGGAAGATCCCGACCAAAATGTTCATATTCTTGATTGTGGGTTTTCTCTTGTTGAGCGGGAATGTATCGACGGTTTTATCACAGTGGATGTCAATCTCAGTGGCTCTGGAGGCGAGGGCCTTGTTGAGAATCAAGTATAATTTCGATTCGATGAAGGATTGAAGGGAAATGAAGGAGACCTTTTCCGAGGGAGTGAAATGGTCCTCCAAGTGGTCAGCAAGAGCGGTGTATGGTATTGTCAAGGTGAGGTCGTATTTTGTCAACGAGTTTGTGTTGTTTTCGATGAATACTTGTCTGAATCTGTCGTTGACGATGTCATTTAGCAATTCCAACGCGTTCACCGCGTGTCTCTTGAGCACCTTGTATGATGAGGGGGTCATCTTCCAGAGGATGTTAATTTTTGTATTTTTGTCGAATATTGTCGGTGTTCCGAAGCCCTGATCCTTGTAATTGGATCTGCCCTCGCCGATGATGGAGCTGAAGGAGAGATACCCCTCGTCGCACAAATCTTGTGTGGCGATGTATCTGATGACACCCTTGAACAATTGGTACGAGGAGTATCCATGGAGCAAGATCTTGTTACCCTTGTCACCTCCACCCTCCAGTAGGGCCGCCATGAGCATGCAGAATTCAAAATGGCCAAAACCGCCCTTTTCCATGTGGGAGGAAAGACCTCTTTGGTTGAGCCAAAGTTTGGACAGTGCTGCCGCGTCCCTGAACGCCTCGGTTGTCTTCTTTGTGGTGTAGAGGTACTTCAGATAGTAGACATACGTGGAGCTGCTTAGGATCGAGGAGTTGTAGAGGGGTGTTGGCGGTAAGCTCTCTGTTGGTTGATCTTGAATACGGATGCAGTTTCTGTCTGGTAGGAGCTTCTTCGCCTCAAAGATGCCCTGGGGAATACCTATGAGCAGTCTGATGGAGAATTTGGTGTGACCAAACGTCAGATCCGTCTCAGTTCTTGGCTCCTTGGAGGTGATCAACAATGTTGGTGATAAAGTGTCTCCGTTGTGGAAATCAAAGTTGATTTCCACGGGAAGGCCCTCATCAGCGGACACTTTATTCAAATGGTGTGCCACATACCCCAAATAGAACGCCTTCTTGTACAAGACCCTATAATTCAAGTAATCTTTTGGTTGGAATTGGGTCTTATCCATTGTCAAGCAGACGTCGATTGACATTCCTGATTTCTGCTTGATTCCCGACTTCAACCCAAACGACCCCACCAAGTTGATATCCTCGGGGGTTTTGTATTGGAAAGAGTAATTGACCGTTTGGGGTTTTGGATCTGGAAATGGGATCACAACGTTTGTACCCTTAAGCATCTGCTGTGCCTCCTTCAGGGACATTTGCTTCGAGCTTGGGATCTCGTGAATCAAAGAATGTAGCTTGTGCAGCACCTTCTCAATCAGAAGACAGTGTGACGGCTTCAACTTCAATTCCGAAAGCAATTCATCGATCTGTAACTTGAAGATGTTCGACTTGAACAACTCCGCAGTTTCTCTTGCCACCTGAATTTCATGCGAGCTTGGTTTCCCTTGAGCCTTCTTTAGTTTAGGCTCTGACGCTGACCCCTCCGCTAATCTCTTGGACATTGGTGGTCCTTCAAATGGTGAAAGGACTAAAATTTTTCATTGTGCAGAAAAGTTTTGAGGGGGGGTGCGAATGGGGGGTTTTGCTGAACCCCCCTCGGGTGCTCGGGTGTCGGCTAAGCTGTGGGGTGTGGAGGGGGTCCGCTTCACCCCCCTCGCCTACTCGGCTGCGCTCGGCTATCGGCAAAAAGCCCTCTGGAGACCGTCTTCAAACCTCGCCATAAATGATCCCGCACACACCGGAAAACCATAACACTCAAGACCCTCATATTGGGGTCAATTCCAGGGGTACATCCATCCTCGATGGCACCCACAAGAGGTGCCAAGGTCGCTTACGTAATTGAGCGGTTTTGTGCCAGTTTTCAGCTAATTCCATTGTAACTCGAGAACCGCTAGGGGTTTCAACTGAGAGAAAATTCACAGTAATCACTACCCTTCTTACCTTTGATGTGGTTCGACCTCAGCTCATTTGCCGCATTTTTTACCCCCAATTACCCTTTCGTTTGTCTAAATCCGTGACATCTTTTCCGGTTCCGGAGGCCCCCCCATTAAAATTTTCCAGAGCGTGAATGAGAGTCACCATCTCTTCCTTTCTAACCACGTAATTAAGCAATGTTGATGTTACGTGTCTTCAATACACGCCCGAACCTGTTGAGACCGACTGTTGGGATCTACCGGGGGTTTCAAACCAACGCTAGAGTGATGAACAGTTCGGCCAAAGACGAAGAACCTCATAAGAAGCTGACTCTGTGGGAGAAGGTGAAACACGAGGCAAACCACTACTGGGCCGGGACAAAGTTGCTCGGTATGGAGGTGAAGGTGTCGTCTCGTTTGCTCTTGAAGATGACGGCGGGTTACGAATTGACGAGAAGAGAGTATAGACAGTTGCAAAGAACAACCGTCGACATGTTGAAGGTTGTTCCATTTGCGATGTTTGTGATCATTCCATTCGCAGAACTGCTTTTACCAATTGCATTGAAGCTCTTCCCATCGTTGTTGCCCTCGACGTTTGAATCCACCGTGGACAAGGAGAAGAAGTTGGCCATTTTGAGAAACTCAAGATACAAGGTTGCGGACTTGATCAAGAACTCCAAGCAAATGGTGAAGTTGCCAACCTCCACCACGGAGGAACAGTTGGCAGACTTTAAGTCCTTCATGGAAAAGCTGAGATCTCCACAGTCCGAAGAGATTCCAACTGCTCAATTGTTCAGAGTGGCCAAGCTGTTCAAGGACGATCTCATCTTGGATAACGTGCCAAGGGGGATTTTGATCGCGATGGCCAAGTACATCAACTTGAGACCCTACGGTACGGACCAGATCTTGCGTTATAGAATCCGCCACAAGATGCTCAAGATCAAGGAAGACGATAAGTTGATCCAATACGAAGGGGTTGACTCGTTGTCGACTCCAGAATTGAAGCAGGCCTGCGCAATTAGAGGGATCAGAATCTACACCGCCACCCCGGGCCAAATGAGACACTGGTTGAGCGAATGGCTCAACTTGAGATTGAACGAAAGGGTTCCATCCACGTTGATGCTGTTGACAAACGCTCACATGTACGGTGAGACGGAAATCTACAGTTCCTACCCGGAGGCCTTGAAGGCGGTCTTGGCCGACCTTCCTCTTGAGTTCTACCACGAAACCGTTCTCCATGTGGACAAGGACGCCACCCCTCAGCAGAAGATGGAGGTTTTGAAGGAACAAGAACATTTGATCAAGTCCGAAAACGTCCAAGAGGCCGAACACCAGGTCTTGGTCAAAGACAAGTTGAGTTTGGACGACCCTCAGCCCGCTAAGGAGGACGTCAAGGAAGAAACCAAGGAACAACCAAAGAATTGACTGATTTGATCACCAATCCATATTTATCATCCACACCTTTTCTTTTATATATTTTGCAAAGCTTATCATTGAGTCTTTCTAAATCGCATCATGAGGAACTCCTCTGCCCGTGCAGCCAGCCTCTGACTGGAATTGGCCTCCGATCTCATGTACTCTCGCTCAAGAACCATATACCCAAGATCCCAAAACGTGGCATATTGGGCTAAAATCCTCTCTCGATCTTGCGCAATAAATCTTCCCCTCTTTGGGAAGTATTCCGGGTACTCCTGGTGGAGAATCGCCCCGATACTGTCCTTGCAAGACATCTGTTCGCTCAAAACGTCCAATTTGATCCCCCGCCACGTGCAGCCTCGATCCCCAAAATCAAAAGGCCTTCTTATACTATCAAGATCCACCTTGACCTCCTGCCCTTGGGTCCTTTGTTTTTCGAACGTTGGGATCGTCGTATCTATGAACTTCTTGCCATCATCAGCCAAAACTCTTTGCTTACTCTGCAGACCCAAACCCAATCCGTGAGGCTTGTGTATCACGGTGTGAATTCGGTTCAGCCTCTGCTGGAGCTCGGAGTCGGAGTCGGAATCAGAATCAGAGTAATCGACGATCCCAGTCAATGGCTTTGGCATTCCACCACTGGTGATTGAAGTTGGAAGGGCTTACGTAACCCGTGCTCAGCTCATAACTTGATCATTTGCGTTATAAAGTTATCTACAAGTTTGGGACTCAGGTGAACTTTCTGGACCCCCCTCTAACGAACTCCAAGATCTTCCACCCTTCTGTTTCCGTGTTATCCATTTCCTCGGGGATTCTGGTCAGAACCATGGCGTAGGAACTCAAGAGAATGTCCTCCTGGCTACCGGCCACCAATTCACCTGTCTTGAACTTTCTGAACAAGTTGATCTCTTGGACACGCGCACCAATCACCATCACAGGGATGTTGTTTGGCTCCAGAATCTTATAACTCACAATCTCCACACCTCTGATGTCCAAGATCTTCCCGTCGGAGAAGATCCCTTGTTGGACCAGTTGTTTTTGCTTTGCCTCCATGATGTTGTATGGGGCTTCGGAAAACCAGGTCTTCAACACCTTCTCATCCGAGGAAATGTATGCCTCCACAACTTCGGGAACAATGTACTCTCTCAATTGTTTTTGGAATGCAATCGTCGTGAAGTTTGGATCCATCTCCTTGAACTGCTTGACAACCTTGGCCGCCTCTGTTTCGGAAAACAAGCCTCCAATCTTGGAAAGCACGGTTCTGATCACAACAATCAATGGGTTCTCGTTTTCTTCCCACTTTTCTCTCAACACCAGGAAGAACTTACCCATCGAGGAATCCGGCTTGATCTTCAACGTATCCTTGATCGAGCTAGTTGGCTTGATGTCCGTGGCCACCAGAGCAGACCCGGCCTCTTCGTCCCTCTTAACCAACTTTGGCTTTGATTGTAACTCCTTTTCCCTTCTCACCTTTCTATCTTCCTTTGACTCATAGAGACCGTACTGGGAGGCGCCCTCGGAGAAAACCTCGTTCACGTCCTTGTAAACCTTGGTGTTTCTCACAGGCTCCGCAACCTTGTCTAGTGTATCCCCGGTCACCTCCGCTGTCTTTTTCACAGCTTGACCCACTGGAGAATCCCAAGCCTTTTGAGCAACATCACCAACAACTTCCGCTGTTTTTTGCACACCCTGCGCCAATTTACCTGAACCCTTCTGGGCAGAATCATAGGCCATCTTCGCTCTCTTGAATGCCTCAGACTCCGACATTTCATCCGTTGCAGACTTCAATTGTTTGATTTGATCTGTCAACTCCTGCGACTTCTTCCATTCCTTCTGGAAAGTTTCCATAAAAACATTCAGTGGAGATTTCTGTGCTCTAGCCAAACCGGAGCTGTGAATCCCACGTCTGAGCACTGTTCTATACATTCTGCGTTAGGATGAAGTCAATTGGAGGGGCCAACTCTCAACGTAAAAAATTTCCGTCAAAAAATGGGAGTCACATGACCTCATGCTCAGCACGAGTTAGCGTTCCCGTGGTTTTGTAGCAAGAACGCGAAGCACGTGTAAATAAGCATCTTTGGGGTTGTTGGTTGTCTGGATTGACGGGTGACAGAAGGTATTGGTATCTTGCTGAGCGTGTTTCAATGACACGAGATGCAAAATGACAGAATGTGTTTACGTAATCACACACAAAGCTACATCCCGTAAAAAACCAGAGAGGCAGTATAATTGCTGCTCTTTTTCTTCATATTAGTAGCCTTAGACGAGTGTTGAGTTGCTTGTAAAGAAGGAATTAGCTACAAGGGGAATCTCTTTTACCAGGAATAAATTTGCAGCTTTAAACGATTCTCTGAAGTTTGCTGGTGACACAATTATAGAATCAGTGAACTCATTGATACAATGTCTCATTTTAAAGATAGAGTATTCAAATCACTTGACACGGGTGGCAAAAAGTCAAAGAAATCCAATGGAGGTTCGATCCCGATCTCAATTCCTATCACTACGAAGGTATCGAGTGTATTCACATTTAAAATTTCAGGATTGATTTTAGTGGGATCCAATGGCGCAAGAACACCGATATCCAACATGGAATGTCTAGACGTGGTGAATTTATGGGTGAAGATATATGCCAAGGACCTGGGGTTCAAATTCAGGGTATCAAATGTGGAGGCCATTGGATATTTGGTGGACGACGTGAGGGGATTATTGTTGATGCAATACCAATTCAAGGAAGTTACAGAGATCAACGCTAACTCAACCAAGTTCCTCTTGAAGGCATTGGGAGTTTGTTTGAAAGAATCCGAAGATCATTCCCCCAAGTCAATGTTGAAAGATTTAAAGATGTTGATGAACTGTAAGTTTATACCATTGCAGGAAAACCAGTTGCTCAATCTATTTCCAACGATACTGTTTAATGAAGTTGCCTCGTTTGAGAAAGAGGACCAGCATAAGAAGGAGTTACCTCCATTCAGAACAACAAGGTCGAATAAATCCGGTATAACATTGAAATATGATAATGAGGAGCTATTGGAAGATAGACACGATAATCTCATGTTGGAGGAGGATGGACCCTCCCAAAGCGAAAACATCTCCGATGTGGACCAGATCGTCTTCAAGCCGGATTTGAAATTGGAATTGGGTGATAAATCCCACTATAGAATAAGCAATAAAGATTTCCAATGCTTATACAACGGAAATTGGATCAATGATTTAATTGTTGACTTTTTCCTTCATTACAACCTACAGAAGGCCAAACATGACCATTTAAAGGGAGTAGAAAAGATCGAACTATTCAACTCTTTTTTCTTCACATCCTTGAGCAGACACGTAGACAATGGTGGGTATTATCAGAACGTCAAGTCCTGGTTCAAGAACAACAATGATCTTTTTGATAGAGATTACGTTATAATACCAATAATGCAGGATCTACATTGGTATGTTGTTATTTTGAAGAATTTGAAAACATTGAAGGGAGGTATTGTCTCTTCTGCAATTGATTCTGAACGAAATATCATATCAGATGTGGCCAGTACAGGTTCAACCGTCATTTCTCCAAAAAGATGGCCAAGTGAAGATATTGCTCATGACATGAGCTCAGCCATTGAAACAGGGTCTTCTCAGCAAACCTCAAAAAGGAGACAAGACACTCCCGGTATTTACTTTCTTGATTCATTAAGAAAGAAGCATCCTTCATCTTTGAAAATATTGCGAAACTTCATCACTGGTTACGCCAAAGATAAGTATGGACTGGATATATCTCCCGATTCCATTCAGGAATTCGACACAAAGGTCCCAAAACAGGACAACTTTAATGATTGCGGTGTTCACGTCATTTTCAACATCGATCTCTTTTTAAAGAATGTTGACAAGTTCAATAGGCTGGTTCTCAAAGGCAAGGGGAAGGTCGCCGGAAGGAAGGAAATGTTTGAAACCAATGAAAGGTATAAAATGAGGGCGGTTCTAAGAGCAAAATTGATGGAACTGTTACGGGACCAAGTGATGAAAGAGAGAGGAGATTTGAGTCATTTCGGTTTAACTTATGGCCAATTGAAAAAACTAGGGGTCTTCATAAAACCAAGTGAATCGAATCATCTTCACGGGGAAGATGTCAACGACGATGATGATGATGATGATCTTCAGATTGTGGGGGTTGTTAAGAAGCCCGTAGTTGAAGAACCTCTTGAGGATGTCAAACTCTCAGACGATGAAGTGGACTACATGCCCGGTAAACCTTCTACTCCAAAAAAGAGAAAGAAAAGAAGGCATCTCGGTGGCAATATTGAATCCAAGGCTGCACAGTTACAAAAGGCCTCCAACGAGAGACCAGATTCACAAAGGGTAAAAACGATCGCACCAAAAATTGTGAGAAATGCATCGCCGGCAATTTCCAGTCAGTTGAATTTGAACGCCAGTGGTGCCAAGGAGGCCAAGTTTAGAAACAGATTGATCAACATGAAAACTGACCTTCCCAAGGCCAAATCACATTTGGATTCAGACGGTGAGACTAGTGATGAAAGTCGAGGCAACGGTGGTCATCCTTCAGACTCATCGGTTGAAATTACAAGACAAAACACCGCCTCCAGACAGAAATATGGTTCCAGATGGAAGACCAAACTTAGGGCTTACAATGACGACTTTGCTGAGATCCCCTCGGATGGAAATTTATTGACCAACAGGAAGAGGAAAGCAGAGCCGGACGATGATGTTCTGTCCCAAGACTCGTACACCTCGCCGGCGAAGTTGAAGGAGGAGCCTGCCGACTTGATGGAAATTGATGATTCACCTATTAAGATCACCAAGACTCAGCCAATAAGAAGAACCACCCGGAGATCGGCAACACCTCCTGACCATACCAACCTGCCAAATGAGTCAGTTGAGAAGACTCCATCGCGGAATACACCTGTTGAGTTGTCTCCTTCACTAAGGAGAAACCGGAATCAGCTAGTTTTGCCTGGTACGGGGAACCGCACACTTGTTGCGAAGAAATCCAATGATCAAGACGTTGATAGAGTGGCAGAAGAGAATGACGTTCATGATAACAATGGAGAACCCATGATTAAACGACTGGGCAGACGGAAACTGGCTGTTGTTGAGGCATATGCGAGGGAATCGGAAGGTAAACCAGTACGTGTCTTTCCAAGTGTTAAAAGAAGACCGGAACCAGCAATAAATTTGGCTTTAAAGAATCCACGGATGCTACCAAAGCCCGCTTCACCCAATTTGAGAAGTGGGGACAAAGGTTCCCCTGTAAACGATTCTCCAATCAAACTGAGTGGCATGGGCAGAAATTCTCAGACCAGAGCAAAGGGTATTATTGATGTTAGCAATAGGAGAGTCCGGAGGACTCTAATTGACTTGGATTCTGATGGCGAAAATGAGAAGTTGGTTGTCTCGAAAAGGGAATTCACTTCTGTCGGCGGAGATACCAGAAGGGTTAGGGGCTTCACGCCTAACCTAAAGTACGCCCTTAAAAATATAGCAAGTAACGAGGAGGAACCCTCTCCACCGTATGAGAGACTTAGGGGATGATTCGTTAACATATTAGGTATAGATAGCATATATATTGCATTTTGGCATCGAAATTTAAATAATTTGGGATGTGATGCTTGATCTCGATAAGACGTGATTCTTGAAGGCACCGCTGACGTCCAAGGAGGTGGATGTTATTGGACAGGCGTCAATGTCGGGAGTTATCACCACCTGTGTTATCTGGTCTCTAATTTTGCTCAGCGTAACGTTGACCATTTTGAATGTCTCCGATTGTTTGTCCGTTACTAACGAGGACACTCTTGACGATTGTTCTGGTTCCATGGTGGATGGATAGTTCAACCCCGAGGGTGTTGGTGGCAACGGTCTTTCCAATACCGGTGAATCAACCGCGGTGGCTGATTGATTTCTGATCTTATGGCTTTTCAATGGCTTCATCCAGTTGGTATCCTGGGAAGCATTGTCCCTAAACGCGGGGTCTGATTCCCCCACTGGAGTTTCTTCCACATCACGCTCTGAAACGCCATCCAATTGAGAAGATTCCTTCATGAATACAATGGGATCCGTCGAGTTTGTGAACATCCCCATCCTATCGTACAATCGAATGGGATTGTGCAATGTTGGGGCCTCCTTTAGCGATAGGTTCACCTTTTGACCCTGTTTTGTTGTTTTTGTGTAGAGTGTAGAAGTCAGGTTTGCTGTTGTTCCCACGACAGAGGTCGCCATATCATTGACCGTCTGGACCGTCTTCTCCTTCAATGTCTTTTCCCTGAGTTGTCTGAAGTCCTTCAACAAAACTAGTGAATCTAACTTTTCTGACGCGGTGGAGTGTGCGGTCTGAAACTCTTGAATGATACTTTCGTATGAGTTTTCCTTACTAGATTGGATCCCCTGTGAGATGACGTACTTGTTCAAATTTCGCAAAATGAACTGCTGAATATCTGTGTTGATGAAATACATTTTAATTGTGATCTTTGAGATGAACTCTGATAGGGAATCCAGCACCTGAGGCACAATCAATTTCACCTTCTCGTCTATGTCTAGAAACACCGCCTCAATCTCCGTCAGTTTCGCATTGTGTATCTCTAGATTACCCTCCGCCTTGGCGTCGGTTGATTTCAAGAGAAATTCCATCTTTTTCTGCTGCATCCCCCAATCAATCTTCTTGTGGTCTCTTTTTGTGAGTAACCCCTGTGTGGACTTCAAAACCTCAATCATGTCCCCGCAATTTTGTTGTATTGATTTTGTTCCGTCCATTGTCATACCAGAAACGATCTTCAGAATCAGCTTAGCCATTTTTGATGCTTGGGTCAACTCATAAACCGTAATTTTCGTCAATTGTTCCTCGGGGTCGCCCTCAATTGGAGCTTCCGGATCCTCCATCGCTTCCTCGTCATAAATACCCTTAGCCCGATTCTTTAAAACATTAGATCTTCTCCTCTGTGCAGCCTTATCGGGGTCTTGTAAAACTTTGTGCAAATCTTTGCATGTTTCAATAACATCCAAAAAGGTGGTGAGAGCAGTGAGCCAATACTGGGACCATTTCTCTTGCTCCAATTGAATGTATTCCAAGCCGGCAATGGCCGTGGATAAGTCATGTTCCCATTGACGTATAACAGAGTCGTCTGCCAATTTAGCTCCAAAGAGCTGATAGGGTGTTCGCTTTAGCTGTTTCTTTATTCCACGTAGTGACATATCAAGGTAACTCACGGAAGAGAAGAAGAGGATGGATTGGTAAGATGATTACGTAAGCGTCAGGTTGTTAAAATCACGTGAGATTTTTGCTCATCAGAATCGGTCGAGAGTAGATGGTGGGCAGGTGGTGGTTGAGCTGGTTGGAATCAATTGAAAGACCCGCAATAGAAGAGAGATATAAGAGGGCAAAGTAAAGAAATGAAGAAATTGAAAGTTACAGGCAAACAGCATGATAATTTGATGGTGGGTGTAGGGATTTGCCCACAGTCGTATATGTAGCTTTATTGATATTTTCAACCTTTTACTATCAAATGATTCTTCCGCCAATATAATATGGCCTCTCTGGTATATGTGAATTGGATATTGTGTGAAGTACATTGTTGAAATACCAGTGCGCGGTTTGGAGCGGTTGATAGCTGGACACTTGGCCACTCAGATTGTCAATTAAATATTCGTAGGTGTCCTACCAGCAATATCAGTCAAAGCGCCGACCTGAAAAAAGCATTAACGGGAACGTGGTCACTTTGTTATGCAGGATTCATCTGTATCAAGATCCTAGTTCATGCCTCTAATATTATATCAAAGAGATGATGAAGTTAAACAAAGAAAGATCAATTGGCACCTGTGGTCTCCTTTATAAGTCCTCACCTCTAAATTCACTTTGTTCTTGTGCTAATCTTTGCATGTGCTCATGATCCCAATTTCACAAAGGCTGTGGCAGTTGAAATCAAAGCAGAAAAAGTAAACCAAACACGCCCACATCATTTCCCTTGCCAAATTACACAAATATTCTTTCTTAGACTCTGACACTCAACACTCACTTCACACGTTTCCCTCTTTGTTTCCTCGTTCTTCCGCTACTTTTCGTATATTCGACTTATAAATAGAGTTTACTAGTTTTCCCAATCCCACACACATTACCTATTGATCATCCTCTCCAGATTACCAAAGATTCGGTCCCTGTGGATGGCCTGGGGATCCTCCAGATCCGATTTAAAGAAGATGTTCCTTTTGAACGTGGTATCATTATCCGCATCCATATCGACATCCATGGCATCTTCATCGGCATTTTTCACTTGCTGTGGCATTTCCAACACCGTTTCTGCCACATTGCGGTCTTCGTATTCCTCACCGCCGCTCAAATCATTAAGACCCTCCGACTGCTTGAAATCAATCCTCGAGAACCTTCTTCTATTGGTCAAGATGTCAAACTCATCGTCCTGGTCGTCACTTGGCTCACCCATCCCCATACTGGTGGCATCTGCCTCTTCCTCTTCATAGCCACCGTCTTCGTCCTCGGGATAGTCATTCCTGTAGAAGTTTTCATCGTTCGAGTCCTCATCGTCGGTTGGAATCATTCCTTCGTCCTCATCGATCATCTCCATCTCATCCTCGTCATACTGGATGTATCCGATCTTCTCCGTCTCCAGCTGGTCACTGATTGCCTTATCTCTGTAATAGACGTCATAAACATATTCGGAGTCCCCATCGTCATCAATTGCATTGTCTATACTAGTATGGTTTCTTTCAAAATCCAATTGAGGTCTTTCCAAATCGTTTGACTGTTGTGACACACTTGACTGTCTTCTCTTTGGAGGTTTGACAGGTGGTGCCAGCTTTGTCTCGTCCTTGTTCTTCAAATAATCGTTTAACATATCCAAGAGATCTGGGTTCAATTCCTGGGGACCCTCTTCAAGTGGTCGCATGCCATTTGAGGCCATATCTGGACTCTTGCCTCCATCCGAGCCAGCATTCCCTAATGTAGATAACCCTCCACTGTGGGTCATTGGAGAATGCTGCAAATTATTGCCCCTTGGAATATTATACACGGGTCTGTTATTAAACCCCTTGGCCCTTGCAGGAGTCTCCAACACCGTGGTTGAGTCCTCGATGTCGTTCTCCTCTGTTCTTTGGAATTTGAAGACAAATTTTGGTCTTTTTGTCCGTCTTTTTGACTGTTCAAAGATAAGAGCACTTAAGGGGTCCTCTGTTCTCTTTCGTTTAATTCGTAGTACTTGTGGTGGCTCTCTGTTCTTCATTTTTAACTCGTTTCAATGATAAATTGGCTTCTGGTAGAGCCATCAGGCCCGTCATTTTCTTCACAGTTCCGTGATCGCCGGATTGGGAAGTGCTCAGCAAATAGCAGCGAACTATCTCGCTGCGCTCGTTAGTGAGTGAGGGGTAGTGCGCGAGCATGTGTATGTGAGTGTCGGCGTGGATTTTGGTGTACGTGTTGATGTGAAGGCAATTTTGCGGTTTGATGGAAGACGTGTCTGGGCAATTGGAAGCCACCGTGAGTTGAAGGTGGTTTTCTATCGAATAAACGAGACATTAAAAGCCATCAGAAACACCCTGGCTGTATGAGTTGATTGGAGTGATATATTTGGGTTAGTGGTGCATTTGTTAGCGATTGCCAAGGCATATTTGGAGCGGGTTAATTTAATGGATAAGTGTGAGTTAAGAGTGGATTGACGAGCTCCCTCGGGTTTTATACACGTAGAATACATCATTAGTGTTCTTTCTCATCGGATGGCGACCTCTGTGAATCCGCACATGGTTGCTCATCGGATGGTGACCTCGTTTGACAACATACACATATCGCCTGTAGCCGTTGTATATGTGATGCAACCTTGAAATTAGCCTCCTATTATCGGCCCTCCCCCTAATCTCACCTACCATTACCCACTCATTTCCTCTTTCTCTTTGTAGTCTTCTTCTCCTCCTTGGCAGGCCTCTTCTTGGTGGTGGCCACCACCTTGAAGAAGCCCTCCAATCTCCCCTGGGTGGTGCCCTTCAAGGCCTTCGAAAGCTTCGCAGCACCATCTCTTATTCTTTGCTCGCTGAATCCGTTTTCCTTGACCATAAATTCCACCAATCCCTCAACATCGGGCTCGACCCATTTCAACGTCACCTCATCGCCCTTCAACACCTCCGGGTTGAGAAACAGCTCCCGAGCCTCCTTATAAGGCCAGTTCTCTGGAATCACGTACTTGGAGTTTGGGGTTGCGTTGATGAATTCGATGATCCCGTCAATCGACTTGTGCTTCTTGATCAAGTCAAACGCAGTCACAGGGCCCACACCCTTGATGGATTCACAGTAATCGCATCCCAACAGAATACACAGGTCGACAAATTGGGCGATGTCCATCTCGAGCTCCTTGAGCACCACCTCGATATCGTATTCGTCCACAGGCAGCTTTCTCGCCTCCGAGGCCGTCACGTTTCTTAAAAGGTGGCTGGGACTGTAGCAGAGGGTGTCCATATCCTCCGAGGCCGCACCGTACACTTTACCGTCCTTACTCAACTGGGAGCATTGTGCCTCTGCTTCACATGGTGCCTCCACGTAAGGAATACCCATCAATTTCAACAACTTCTTCGCCTCCAAGTTGTGCTGCTGGGTTGCTCTCACCGTTCTTCTTTCGAATTTCTGGATCTCCTCCAGAGTCCCCGTTTCTTTCAATTCAACGGCCTTCTGTTCGGCTTCCTCCCGACGCCTTAAACGCTTCTCCAATTCCCCCCCTTTTAGAACCGGTGGCTTACCATCAAAGACATAGCAGGGTTTAATCCCGTAGCCCACCATTCTTATTGTCCTATAAAAGAAGCCCATCAAGTGGGAGGTTGTCTCGCCCGCCTCGTTCAGAAGATTATTACCATCCTGCTGTCTGACTGCAATTAGGAATTGGTAGAGGCACATCGAGGCATCGATTGCGATTTTTCGTCCAAAAAGATTCTTCATTTCCTGGGATCGGATCGCATTAGGAGCCTTGTCCTTGATTAGCCCATTGAGACCTTTGATACCCATCGTAAGCGATGTTAATTAAAGAAAGGCGGTGAAGCCCTTGACGCGTGAGAAGAAAATTAGACGCGTCACTACAGCAGAGGCGCATGCGCATGCGCCACAACAAGGAACCACCTGTTATTCCGCGAGAATGGAGGTGTATGGCAGCGATGGTCAAATGGGGTGCATTATAGGGGTGGTGCTTTTATTGTAGAGTTTATTGAGATGTTTACAGATTTGCGTGCCTCGTGCGATGATGGTTTGTTCGGTTCACTGAGCCGTGGCGCATGATTATGCGCCACAACGGTGGATCACCTGTTATTTCACGATAATAGAGGCGAGAATGTTTCATTTGGCAATGATAGGGTAGGTGAAGTGTATGGTAGGAGTGATGTTGCGCTACACTGAAGTTGGGTGGCTTTGTTTTATGGTAAGAGTAGTGGTTTTAAATTCACCGAATAGGGGTAACTTCGTTTCAAAACAGAGGGTACCTTTGTGTAAGCAGTAAGGCAATTAAGAAAAAAACACCAACCGGGTAAAATTGTTTGAACTGTTTAGAGAGCTGCGTGCTTTCTGCGCTGAAGGTCTGCTCGGCACACTGAGCTGTGGCGCATGCGCATGCGCCACTCCCTGCCTCTGGACAATTGACCCTTCGGCAATTCCAGCCAATCTTTTGAATTTTGCCCCCAAAAGCCACTCAGGTATAGGACTAAATGTGTTCTTTTTAATCATCTGAGATTGGTACCGATAAAACCGCTGCGCATTGATTTATACCAATTTATAAAATGACTCTAGATATAGCGCTCATATGCTCATGTGCTAATGATAATAACCCATTTCGACCCCCTTCTTTGTTTGCACTGTGTCTGCAACGGTGATCCTCATATCCCAAATTGTGGCTCCCTTGTGAAATAGTAAATTTCCTTACTAACGTAATATGTTGCTCGTTTCACCTAACATCCTTACGGTCAGTGTTCCCAAATATTCCCACCGGAAATGCACACGAACGGTTGGGACGTTATTTGTAAATTACCTTAAACCTACCCTTACTCACTGGCAGTAGCATCATTGTATCTCTAAATCCAACAGCCAACTATAACACTAAGAATTCTCAAATTCTCATGACACCTCAAAATACGACAATATAATGCCATCCAGACACGTTTTTTTGTTCGTTTTTTGAACACTCACTCACTTCCTCACTCAAGTATCCTCTCATATACACTCACTGTCCTTTTTAGCCCCGAGGGCCCCTCCTACCTCTCCCTCCACCCCCTCGATCTTACGTAAGCCCACCACTTTGCCGCTGACGTAAGCATATTCTCGATCAGCTCCAAAAATTTTCCACTTTGACTCAATTAGCCACTCTCTTACTCCCTTAAATCTCATACAACGAGCGTCCCAGTGATGTTCAGTCGACCAAACGCAGTTCAAACAACCTCAGGGTTTGGAGGGTTTGGATCCAACAACAGCAACGCTGCTACGCCTTTTGGCTCCAACGCTGGAGGGGGTGCTTTTGGCTCCAACAGTGGTAACACAGGTGGATCGATCTTCGGCAACAACACAAACAATAACTCCGGTGGAGGCATGTTTGGTGGTAATGCCGGTAATAGTCAGTTTGGTAACACCAACGCTGGGTTTGGCAACAATGCAAACAATTCGACCGGTGGGCTGTTTGGTGGAAACAACGCTACCAATGCCTTTGGTGGAAACAACACGTCCGGTGGTGGATTTGGCTCAAATGCAAACCCTTCTGGAGGGTTATTTGGAGCCAGTGGTGCCACCAACAACAACAACAACTCAATGGGAATGTTTGCAAACCAAAACAACACAAACTCGCCTTTTGGCAATAACGCGGGTAATGCATTTGGCGGTGGTCAAGCGGGTGCAGCCGGTGCAGGTGGCCCAGCTCCGTTTAAACCATATGTGGAGAAGGACGCTGCTCTAGGCACATCATACTACCAGTCGATCTCTGCAATGCCCGAATACAGAAACCAATCATTTGAGGAAATTAGAGTCCAAGATTATCTACAGAATAGAAAGTTTGGTAACGGTGGTAACGCTGCAGGAAACACTGGTGCAGCCTCATCTGGGGGCTTTGGTACAACTGGTGGTGGTTTTGGCACTGGTAATAACAATCCAAGCGGCGGTCTTTTTGGCAATGCTAACACCAACACCAACGCCAACACTGGCGGCGGTCTCTTTGGTAATAGCAATGCCACCACTGGTGGGGCGTTTGGCTCCAACACTAACAATTCCACCGGTGGATTTGGTTCCAACACTGGTGCATTTGGATCCTCTAACACCTCCACCGGTATGTTTGGTAACAACAATGTCAACACTAACACCGGTGGTGGTCTCTTCGGTAACAACAATGCCAACACAAACACCGGCGGTGGTCTCTTTGGTGGCGGCAATGCTAACACCAACACAAACACCGGAGGTTTTGGTTCAAACATGGGTGGTGGTGCCTTCGGGGCTAACACCTCCACTGGGAACGCTTTTGGTAACAACAATGCAAGCAACACCGGCGGTGGTCTCTTCGGTAACAACAATGCCAATGCCAACACTAACACCGGCGGTGGCCTCTTTGGTGGCAACAACGCCAACACTAACACCGGCGGCGGTCTCTTTGGGGGCAATGCTAACGCCAACGCAAACACCAACACCGGTGGATTATTCGGGGGTGCCAAACCCGCAGCTCCAAGCGGAGGTCTCTTTGGAAACAACAATGCCAGCACACCAACACCTGGGGGCTTGTTTGGCAACAACAACTCTGCTGCTCCTGCTGCCGGCGGTGGTCTCTTTGGAAGTAACAACACCTCTGCTCCTGCTGCCAGCGGTGCTCTCTTTGGAAACAACGCATCCGCTCCTGCTGCCGGTGGTGGACTATTTGGTGCCAAGCCTGCTGCTCCTACAACTGGTGGGCTGTTTGGTAACAACACCTCCGCTCCTGCTGCTGGTGGTGGACTATTTGGTGCCAAGCCTGCTGCTCCTGCAACTGGTGGGCTGTTTGGTAACAACACCTCCGCTCCTGCTGCTGGTGGTGGACTATTTGGTGCCAAGCCTGCTGCTCCTGCAACTGGTGGGCTGTTTGGTAACAACACCTCCGCTCCTGCTGCTGGTGGTGGACTATTTGGTGCCAAGCCTGCTGCTCCTGCTGGTGGCGGCTTGTTTGGTAACAATGCTCCAGCCCCTGCCGCAGGTGGTGGTCTCTTCGGTGCCAAGCCTGCTGCCCCTGCTGGTGGTGGCCTGTTTGGCAATACCGGTGCCACGACAACGGCTCCAGCATTAGGTGGTGGATTGTTTGGCGCCAAGCCAGCTGCACCGGCCGGTGGTGGTCTCTTTGGTAACAACGCCACCGCTGGGGCCCCATCCGGGGGGTTATTTGGAGGTGCTCAGAACAACCAACTCCAGCAGCAACAGCAGCAGCAACTGCAGCAGCAACTGCAGCAGCAACAACAGGCGGTCCAGGTTTCTCAAAACCCTTACAACTCCTCTACCTTGTTTACCTCCGTCATTCCTGGTACTAGTCCTCTGGTTTCACAACCTTTGGTGACCTACTACATTAAACCGGAGGCCACACCGGTCAAGGAGGTTGTTAAGAAGCAGACCACAATGACTGCCGCGTATAGGTTGACACCAAAGCCCCTCTTTAAGTCAGGTGAATCAAGGGGATACAGAACGGGTAGTCTGGTCTCCACCTCCACGCCTGCTCTATTGAGAAGCGGCTCCTCGAATCTCACGATTAAAGACGATGAATCGGACATCAAGACGTTAACCCCGGGCAAGAATGCCAACACCTCTGCTTCCGACACCAGCATCAACAAAAGTGTCAACATCACCAACGCGGAAACCGACAAGGCGATTCTCTCCAACCCAATTTTCTCCCCCAACGGGTCGGTCAAGGAGTTGATTACCAAGAAGGTCAAGCATGCCCGGGAGGTGGACTTCAAGGCCGACATGCCTTCGTTGTTGTCTCCTAAGGCCGACTCTGGTGACATTCTCTCTGGTGACGGTAAAGAGCCGGTCGATGAGGTGTCATTATTGGAAGTGCCCACTGATGACGAAGACGACGAGTCTACTGTTTCCAGTGAACCGCTTGATCTGCCACAGGGCTTCTACACCGTACCATCTCTTGCAGAGTTGTCCACTTACTCTCCAGAGCAGCTGACCGCCATAGAAAACTTCACTGTTGGCCAAAACAGTGAAGGCTCGGTGACCTTCCTCAAGCCGGTAGACCTCACCACCATTGGTATATCCAACCTTCACCATATTGTCATCTTTGAAAACAAAGAGTTCTGGCTATACCCCGATGCCCTTCAAAAGCCCAAGGTGGGAGAGGGCTTGAATCTGCCTGCCAGAGTCAAGTTAATTGGATGTTTCCCACGGAACAGGGAAGGCACAGCGCTCATCACCGATCCAAAGCATCCAATTGTCAAGAAACATATCCGCAGATTGATGTCCATTGAGGGTGTCAAGTACATTGGTTACGAGGCAATCTCCGGGACTTGGGAGTTCCAGATCGAGCACTGTTGAAGAGAAGTTCCTCCATTGTTGACTCACCCTCGTTTTGTATAACAAGAGATCATTTGGCCCGATAAGATTCAAATCAATCGAGAAACTCTTGACCAAATGAACCAATTCAGTCCTTACGTAATCTCACTGCTGAGCATTTTTTATCTTAAAATTTACGTCTTCAAGCTGACGCGTGTAAACACCCTTTCTTTCTTCCAATTGGGCCTTCCAGAATGGCTAATGCGTCCTCTCGAGAGTTGCTGCGTGGTGAAGAAGCGTCTGCAGACCGTCGGTTATCTCTTCCGACAAAAATGGGGTCAAAATCGATTACTGGGGTCTCAGCAACCTCTGATCTTGCCACTGAGACAAATAGACGAGATAAAGACCATAGAAGACACACTTTAATGCCGCTACGGTCTATTTTGAAGTCTAGGATGTCAAGTATATGTGGGGATCTTGAAGTCCCGGCAGAAAATCGAAGGGTGAGCTTTGCAGGTCAAGTTTCCGTTCATAAGTTCAAAACTGTCTTTGAAAGCCCTAGAAAGAAGAGAAGAACCTCAGATATATACAGCAGGGGATTAAACGTACACGATTACATTAGACAAAGATCCAGCGGTGCTTCTTCTAGTTTGAATGGTGAAGAGGATGATCAAGAGGGTTTTGAGGAAGATGCTCATGAGACCCAACAGGAAAGAATCGATAGGGAACTTGCGGATTTGCATGCCAGAAGGTTCATCACTCTGGATGAAATCCACGAGGATAACTCGACACAAACGATGGAAATCTCACAGGAACTGACAAATCAAATTAAGGATCAGCAGGCGATGATGGCTATTCAAGGTAATGATCCTGAGTGTTCGCATGATGTTCTTGAAGAGGAAACCGATAGCTTTAGAGAGCTTTTTGAAGATATGGATGACGAAGAGCCGGAAATGGAGCTTACCGAGGGAATCACGCCCGCAGTGCCTATTATTGATAGCCCGAATTTGGAGGATGCACTAACAGCAGTGGAAGGCAGAGAAAATATGGATTTGACTCAACCAGTGGAGTTTAATGCAGGAAGCGACTGGGAAGGCGAAATGGACCTCACAGAGAAGGTTTCATCGAATCCGGGACAACCCATTGAACGTGACGATCACACCCAAACAATGGACTTTACGGCGCAAGTGGCGCCCCAGAATGAATGTGAAGAGTTAGAAATCGATATTGATGATAATACCCAAACGATGAATATTACACAACAGGTCCAGCGGGTGCCAACTGAATCAATCGCAGATGAAACGACAACTATGGAGCTGACTGTTCCCATTAATAATACTCAAGATGTGGATCAACCTGATGTTGAATCTGAAGTGACCGATAATGCCACACTGGAACTCAATCAGATGGCACTACATGCGGCGAAGTTGTCCACTGTTGCAGAGATGTCGGAACCTGTCACGGAATCTGCAAGACCCGAAACCAAACCTGGTCTTTTTCTTATTTCCACACCTCCTACCACTCAGCAACGAGAAATCGCTGATCCAGAAGAACCTGAGGCCCCTGCAGAGTCCAGTGTGGGGGATGTGTCATTTGCAATAGAATTGGTTCCCTTGGCTGATGTCAGTGATATCCCCGACCATAATAGTGTCGAATCGACCGATATATTGGAGAAGGGAGACAAGTACATCAATGTTCCGCTGGATACCTTCTTGAAAGAGATCAACGTCCAGTTTTTTGATTCCATTGGACCATCTGATAAGGAGATTGAAACATCGCTGGATTTGACTCAAATGGAGCACTTTGCAACGAATTCTCCGTCCACATCCTCTGTTTCCTCGTCTACGTTCACTCCGCTACGAGGTGCTACGAATTCCTCGGATCATAGCGCGGGCTCTGGATCTGACGATAGAAAACAGACTTTGCTAGACTACATCGATGCATCGAACAGCATTCTCTACTACCACTATTTGACCCACATAGTTAACCAATATCGAGCGTCCGTGGGGACCATCTCTAACATGGTGAGCAAATTCTCCGAGGATGTGTCTGAATCCAACTTGCTGACCATGCGGGAGTATTATTCTCAAAGCGAGGAATTACGATCCGACTTGCGAACTAATTACCAATCTATTGCCAATTTTGCGAGGAAACAGGCACAAAACGAGAATCTCCGCTTCATAACCGGGTTGAAGGAGCAGTTAATAGCCTCGTATGGTAAATCCAAGAAGGAGTTGGAATTGGAATTTGAGAGGGCTTTGCAATGGAGGAAGGATGTTCTACTTAGACGACAGGGCATGATAGAAACCAAGCTATCTCTATCCGACACATTGGAACAGTTGATTAAGGTGAAGAACCAATGGTCGGTCATAGAAAGCCCTCAGTGGGGGGTTTTCCATGATCAAATTAAGGCTGTGAACAAGAAGACCAGTTTGTTTGAGCTGGAATTGGAGACGAACAATGAAGAAATCGGTTCCTTGACTGACGAAATGGAGAAATTGGTCACAGAAAAGGGTGCTTTGGTGAAGAAAATCAACGATTTGAACGACCAGATGAAATCCATGGAGACTCCAATAGACGAGGAATTGGCTCAATTGAACAAACACTTTGACCGTTTACAGGCGCAGAGTGGGATTCGCTTGCAGTCTTGGACTGCTGAGCACTTTTTGTTCACTGTTAAGAATGATCTCAGGGTGATCATTCCAAATCAGGTGGGTGCCCTTGGTAATATCATACAAGTGGAAGTCATTAATCTGGCACTCTTTAATCCTTTTGGGCCTTTGGTTAACCGCTTCATCGAAAGGTTCATCGATGAAAACTCCAGTGTTGGTGTGAAACCATTTCTCAAGAACTTGGGCGTCCAGTGGGATCACTTCAAGAAGGAGGTCTGGGCCGGTTTGGCTAAACTTTACTATATGTATCCCACACACTTTGATGATGAGAGTCTTGTTGTGAGCCCTGGGGGTGGTGTGTGGACTTTGCATTGTTCTTTGGATGATTTGATGGATTCAAAGAGGACCATTGCTGTTGATGGGCCTCCAGTGGATGGTATCAACCAGATATTGATGGCGTTCATCCCCTATTCCAGCAGGTTGGATTTTGCAAACTAATTAGAGATAACTCGTAATGATTGGATCTGGCAGCATGTTTTGCTCATTAATCAGATTACTGTTTCGAAGACTTTGTTTGTCAATCGCTCTGCTCGTTAGGAACTCATTAAGATGTTTATTCTAATAAATAGGATTTAAACAATTTCTCGGGTCATTGATCTATTCCCTCATCCGTTAGGGAAATGACGGCAACATCCTTGAGAAGACTGTCGTAACCCCGTTGAACCTGGCCGGCAGGGTCGAGGGGATACTCGGTCAGCTGGGATTCTCTAATATCATCCGGCACATCCAGTACCTCGGATTGCGTACTGCCATTTGGAAAGAGGGGGTTGGAATCTGTCATGGTTAGAGGCGGTGGATTCTTATTCCTTCTGTTGAAGTTCAAAATCAATTCACCCGATTCCACAGATGATGATAAAGTTGGGCCCTGGTTATCATCATCAATATTTTCATCATAATCAAGCAATGCATGATTCAAGAGAGGAATCTTTGTGCCGTAAATAGATGTACGGGGGATTGATTTCCCCGCATCGGATTTCCTCGGAGAACGAGACGCTTTGATTGTAATTGGACCGTCGTCATCCTCGTCGTCATCTGGATCGCTGTCACCATCTCTTATGGTCCTTTGTGTGCGAGTATCCGCTGTGGAAGTGGCGTCTGTGGGTAACATTGTGAGATCATCACATGGTTCGATTCCCTGTGGAACAAGAATACCTTTCTTCCTGTCCGAATACCTTCTTGAGGCCAGTGACTTCTTGTTAATCATGAACGGTTCGTCATCGTCGTCCTCGTCGTCCTCGTCGTCCTCATCATCACTGAAAGCAGAGGTCGAAAACACAGGTCTATTGGTTTTGCCCCTTTGTGAATCATCACTGTTTGAAAGTCCGCTACCGTCACTATTCACTCTCCTTTCATTCCCGCTAGAGCTGACCAGGGTTGGTGACCTGTAACCTTGGCCTCCCGCAGAAGGGTTCCTCGCGTTTTGCTGGTAAACCCCTCGCTGGGATATTATAGGCGACACAGGCCTACCCGAGATGGAAGGGATTCTTCCTGGAGGTAGGTAATTTCCCCGTCTTGGGATCGAGGAGCCGGGATTGCTAGCAGCGGTTGACTGCTTCGACGGCGAAGCCCTTCCAGCCCCGGTAGAACTGCCATTGGTCGTGGCACCACGAAGTAGGGAAATCGGGTTGCTCATTGCAAATCCTCCGCCCGGTGCCCTAGTGACTGCTGGCGACGTGGAGATGCCCATGCCGGAGGTGGTGGAAGTGGAATTCGAAAAGAATTGACTGTAACCTTCATCATAATAGGAATCAAGAGAAGCGTAACTTGGGTTGACCGACAAGTGGACTTTCTGTTCGCACTCCTCGAGCACCTTTCGAAAGTCGTAATCGTCTTCCGCTTGTTCTTGGTCTTCGTCTTGGTAGGTTTCATTTTTCGTCCCCTCTATTGAGCTCTGATCGTCATGGATACTATCAAGGCTGATATCCAAGGCAGTCGCGTTGACATCGACTGTGGATGAGGGGCTCGTCAACTTGACTGGTTCATCCCCATAAGCTGAGACACCATCGGGTGATGGCTCCACACTTGGCACCGTAAATTTGCTCGCCATGACAGGTGTTGACTCCTGTGATTTGCCTTGAATCCCACCATCCGACGAGGAGCTGGTGTTGGTATTTGGGATACATTCAGAGAAGATATAGCTATGGGAATCCTTTAAGGACATTGAAGATAAACCTGACGGTTTTAAGCGTTCCACTTGGGTTTGGACGGGGGTGACGGAGGTTGTTGGTGAACCAGTGACAGGGGTCTTCCAAGCCCTTTTAATATCTCCTAACTTTTTTCTGATGATTCCACCCAATCCCATGACAGCCTCGTCCATTTCCTTATTACTCACGTCGATCTTCATATCCTTCTTCCAGCATGCAGCATCATAATGGGCTTTTTCGTCCGGATCCAACCCATCCTGATAGAAGGGATGTTCCTTTATTTCGTCGATGTCTATCCTCTTTTCGGGATCCTTCTCCAATAATTTATTTAGTAAATCCATTGACTGGTCCATGTCGTGCTTTGAGAGTCGTTCTGCATCTATCCACTGGTCCATTTGGGGGAATTTCAGTGGGTCGTTGTTGATGACATCAAACAACTTGAACTCCGATTCCGCAGTGAATGGTAAGCAGCCAAATAGAAGACAGTAGAGGGTGACTCCCAAAGCCCAAATATCTATCTTGTGGGTGACTTTGGGACCCTCGTTGGAAGGGCAATCCAAATGACAGAGCTCTGGAGCCAAGAATGCGGGCGTGCCTGCAGTTTTGGCCAATTCAAACTCGTTCTCGGCACTGTTCAATGATGCAGCAAAGGAAACACCGAAATCCGATATCTTTACGTTACCTTTGGAATCCACCAAAAGGTTTGAGGGTTTAATGTCTCTATGGATGATGCCCTGATGATGGAGGTACTCCAAACCGGAAACAACGTCTCTAAAGGCCCGTTTTGTTTCTGCTAGGCAGAGCAAGGGCTCCTGGACCCCGCTGAGGTCCTCTGGGAGCTGCTGCCAGTGGATTTCCCCTCTCTCCAAATATTCCAAAACCATGTAGATTTTTCTAGAGTTTTCTGCATCTAGCACCTCCAAGAGTCGAACCACGTGGGGATGTTTGCATTTCTTCATGATGGCTATTTCCTTTCTGATTTTGTCCTCCTGGGTTGTTCGTCTTGTGAATCTTTCCAAAGTTGTTGACTTGTTTCTTCTGTCCACAATTTTGATTGCCACCTTTTTTCCTGTTTTCATGTCCTGTGCCAACTTCACCTTGCCGTGCTGGCCAGCGCCTAGGTCTTTAATGATTTCGTAAGTGTTGAGCACTCTTTTCCTCGTCACGGGGTCGTATTCCACCTTGACGTGGTGTGTTTCCTTCACTTCCGCACAATCCGTGTCTTCGTAATGGGAGTCGAATGAGCTTGACGTCACCTGGCTCGAAGATCTGTTTCTTGAGGGGCTGATTGTTCGTGTAAAGAAGGGTGTTCTCTTCTGTCGTCCGAGAAGATTGAGTGAGGCAGACGAGTTATTTCTTGATCCCCGCGGCGATCCTTTACTGGACATGGTGTCCATGATCGTGGTTGTGTGGTGGTCCAAATCTATGCTTCCACGTGTGGAGAAGAGGAATTCCGACATTTTTGTAGCCAAGTCTGTCAGTTTTGTGTGGGACAAGGTTCTTTCTGCGCGTTTCTCTGCAGCAGTGGTTCTATTGTTGTGGGTCTTAACATCCAAGTGTGTTATTGACGCCGGGTCCAATGGAGACTTCATTTCCACACCTTGGAACGCCCTACCGTGACTGAGCATCTTCGAGGTCCTGGCGGCTCTGGGAGCCGCCATTTTTGTCCCAGCGCCGTAGTCGGGGGCTTCTCTACGGGGCTCTTCGTGACGCATTCTCTTGCGGTCTCCAGCTCTTGTGAACACCTGATAATGGATGAAGAAGAAGAGAGGACGTGTCGCCTCCGGAGGTATGGAGGCAGAATTTTTTGTCACAAGGGTGCTCAGGGCACAGAGAGAGACCGGAATGGGCGTCGTATATCGTTAGGAAGAGGGGTCTGAGTGGGCAATAAGGTCTACTTTGTAATAGCTCCACGTGGAGTAACAAGGTAGCTTTAAAAGGGAATTTCTGGTGGAATCTGGGGACGAAATAAGGGTCTTTTCTTTAATTCAACCAATTGAGTCATCTCCATTGGAATAAAGGCAGATTCTATGAAATTGACCGTGGTGTGTGTTACCATAGGTGCACACGTGCGTGGGGGTGTTTAGCAAAGTCTACCATTCACAGGTTGGTTTAAAGCGGAGAGAAACGGTGAGAAGTGGACGATTAAAGGGAAGGTGCATTTCATGAGCAGTGGCGCATGCACACCCGATGGCTCCCACTAACGCCACACACGAGCAGAGCAAGTTTGTAGGCAAACCGTGTGGGTAAGCAGCCCCTGTATATGGCATGGACAACGTGGTGAACCAGAGGGTGGAGATTGCGTGTATCATCAGCTCCACGGTGGCATAAAGCTTATCTGAGCAGTGGCGCATGCACGCTCGATGACCTGTCAAAGAGTGCATGCGCCACCACCACCCGCAAACCCCACTGACGAGCGGAGCGAGTTTGGCATACGGTGTGGGTATGCAATGTGGGCATCAATGTGAACAACTGTGCGAGTACCAGTACCTACATTACGTCTACCTTTAGTTCCACGGTGGTTTAATTGCCATATTTGTACCTTCACTCACTTCCATCAGCCACCAACTTTAAGCGTCACCCCCAGTAAATTTCCCACTACCACGTCATCCCAGCAACTTTCCCAGTAACTCCACCCACAATCTGTGGCTCATGCGCAGTAAATGTCGTACTGGCTTGCGGCTGACTTCACGCTAACTATACATCGCCCCCAACACCATAAATCGCCCACTAAATGCGGGAACAGTTGACCGCTCACGGCTCACCGGTGGTGGACGTTCCTTCACTTACTAACTCACTAACTCTCTGCAGCGGATAGTTTGTTCTACACATCACGCCGGGACTGTAGATTGAGTGCTTGTTCGTTAGCTCCAAATCGTTCAGAATTCTCATGGTCAACTTCATGGACTATCGTTTGGCCAGAGTATCGTGGTGAATTCTCATGATCAATTCAATAAACTCTATTTAACTAGATATCGATTGAGAAACCACAAACTCATTGGGTTCGTTTGCTCGTTCCAAATCGTTCAACTTAATAAACCTTATTTATCCTTCAATTGACAAACTCACAAACTTACTGCGTTCGTTTGTTCGTAACGCTATTTACAAAACACACCCACCTCTCAAAGCGGATAGTACATCTTACCCACCGCATTGTATGCAATCTTTCTATCTTTTCTGTTGTCTCTGTTGACTCTCCCGTAGCGGTACCCCACCTTGCCGGTCTTGACAGGAGTGAACTTAAAAACAGACCTGTCTCCCTCCTTGACTGGGGCGAGGAAAGAGGTGTCCTTGACTGCACCGGATGTCGAGTGGGAGGAGTGTTCGCCACCCTCGGATAACTTCTGCAACGTCACACTGGCAGGTTCCAAGCCAAACTCCTTGGCTGCATCCACAGGTCCAAACGGTTCTGATTCCGCAATTGTCAAGAATCTCGAGTTCTTTGTTTCCTGAGGAATTGGGATTTCCGTCAGGTTTTCACTATGCTTTTGGGGGTTGTAGATAGGGAACATCTGTGTCAACGTCTTGTTCATCTTGGCCAAGTTCGAGTCGATCAACCCGAGCTGTTCCCATTCCTCCTCAATTTTCCTCAACTTGAGAATCGCCTCGATTCTCTGGATCTTCAACCCGTACTTCAATGCCACCTGCTGAGATGTCATCTTGTTCAAGAGGATGTCATTCACCACCTGGATCTTTGTTTCCGGAGAAATCAAGACATTTGTATAACAGGAGTTGTTAAACGGAAATGGCTGCAACATGTGTCTTCTTGAATTTGATCTCACCACCTCCTCACCTTCCACCTTATCGAATTCATTCTCCACCTTCAACAACGCATCACCCCTCTCTGCTCTGGGATCAATGTAGTTGGTTGTGTGGTTTGTCTTTGGGTACGTGTACTTGTTAAGATAGTAATCACCCTTGTAGTTCTTAGGCCCGAGAAACTGATCCATCAAACGCTTGAACACCGTTTGCTTTCTCCCTCCCCTGGTTGCCGGAATGTTACCCGGTTTCGAGTAGAATGGATACGCAAGAGTCCTCCTGTAACGCACCTGCGTCATTTGGTTACCCGCAGTGGGCTTCAGACACGAGACTGGACCTCTGGCGAGCATCGTTTCGTGAAGAACCAGCGTTGAAGAACGTTGAAAATTTTTGCGGGTCTTAGTTCAATTAGTGCGATCGCGACAGATTGGGGTGACGTGGGGAAGAATGGTGGCGTGTCTGTGGAATGGAAGGCGTGATGAAGATGAAACTTATACGGTTGTGGAGCCACCATTAAGGGGAATGCGTTGAGCTTTCAAAAATTCAAAAGTCTCAGATTTAGGATGTTTTAATCACGCTTTAAGCTGGAAATCCCTAAACAGGTTTCAACTTTTCACACAATTTGATCACGTGAAAACTCACAAATGTGATTGTGCTGATGCCGGTTTATGGTTAATTTATACAAAAGTAATACTATTGAAATGGCTGAAAAATTCTCTACCTGCAGGTATTAATTGAATTGGAAAATATGTGCTGGTCACCTTTCTAGCTCCCATAATGTCTTTGAGATTTCAAATTACTCAGCAATTTACTTTACGCTTGCTACCGATGTGATTGGTCGCAGTGAGCAGCCCATTTGGTGGTTGTGTTTGGTTCCATGCAGCGAATAAATTCCAGTATTCACCCACGCTTCCGGGTACGAAGAAGACACACTAAGTTCGCTCTTGGTTCGTACATCCAAACTATTCTTTCACATGCTGAACCCATGCAGATGGCGCCAGATGGCTCTGCGACAGGCCCTGGGGCGGGGACTGCGGCACCTCACGACCCTCCGGGCGTACCAGCGTGAATGCATTGACACGACGCTGTCCACACTCAAAACATCCAACTACACGTCATTGGCAACGTCCATTGCAACCGGTGGAGGAAAGACGGTGATCTTCTGCTCACTAATCCCCGAACTACTCCGACTGAAGCACAGAATCACCGGGGATGGGGTTCTGATCCTTGTCCACAGAAGAGAACTGGCAAACCAGACCGTGGAGACCCTAAGGCGACTCAAGGTGGTGCCAGATGAATCAATTTACTTGGAGATGGGAAACTCCACGCTCAAGAGGCGGGTGGGCCCAGGACCGTTTGTGGTGGTGGCCTCTGTGGCCACGATTTGTCGAGACCATTGCGCCCGTCTGGAACTGTACCCACTCGAGAGAATCCACACAGTGATAGTTGACGAGTGTCACCACGCAGTGTCGGCGAGTTACTTGACGATTTTCAACAAGTTGGAGCAGTCTTGCAAGGAAAAGCCGTATCTCTTGGGGTTCTCTGCTACACTAGCCCGCCACGACCGATTGCCGTTGAACAAGGTCTTTGAGAAGATCGTGTACGAAAAGCGGATTGACGAGTTGGTGGAGGAGAAGTTTCTTTGCGATTTACAATGGGAACAGGTCAAGGTGGGGTTGGACTTGTCCCAGTTGGAGCGGGCAGGCCCCCGGGGGGACTATCTTATTGATTCCCTTGCTAGATACGTCATCACTGACCCTATCAACGAGATGGTGCTCAAGACCGTGATCCAGTTGAAAACCCATCACTGTGAGAGGACTAAGTCGATCATGGGCTTTTGCGTGAACGTGAGACACATGGAGATCCTCACGGACCTTTTCAACAGACATGGGATCTCTGCCGAGTATGTGAGCGGCCAAACGCCGGTGGTTGCTCGCCAGACGATCATAGACCGGTTCAAGCGAGGCCAGATCAGCGTGCTCTTCAATTGCGGTGTCTTCACCGAGGGCACCGATATCCCCAACATCGACTGCATTCTACTCTTGCGCCCGACCGTGTCGAAGCCACTCCTTACCCAGATGGTGGGCAGAGGCTTGCGACTCCACTCAGGCAAGACCCACTTGAAGGTGATTGATTTTGTCGACAACCAGTCGCTAGGATTGACTTTCAAGGGCTCCTTGGCAGGCAAGTCGCCTGCCTTGATGTCAGGCGGTCTGGGCGGAAATCCCCCCGGCGCAAGGTCCTACGAGGAGCTTCTTCCCGGGGAGCCTCAGTACATCAAACTCACCAATGCCAAGGCCATCAAGGACCTGCTCAAAGTGCCTGCGTCCTCCTGGGCCGCGTTAAAGAAGGATATTGCCCGTTGGAATTACACCTTGGCGATCCCGTTCGAGTTGGTCAAATTCAACTGCTGGGTCGCACCGTTGCATTCCAACGAGTGGTGTGAGTTAACATTCATTACCAAGACCCAAGAGCTGGTATTGGACAGGGTTACGAAGTTCGACACCCTGCAAGGAGGAAAACGGGTGATGTTTTCTAAGAGAACCAACTTGATAAAGACGGGTGACTTTCAAGCAGTTCAAGATCGCTACGAGTCCGCCATTGGGAATAACGACGTCTACAAGGAATTGGCCCGTGCTTACATTGGCAAAAAACACAAAATGTCCCAAACACTCTTGACCCCACCTCAGAAGAACTTCATTGTGGGGAAGATCACCACCTTGGCTCATAAAAGGGCACAAGAGGCCTTGGATTTGGCTAAATTTGACGCAATCGTCACCACAGCAGTTGAAAACATGTCCAAGTGGGACGCTTACCAATGGATCTCTAAATACACGATAGGTGGTGGAGCGATGGTGGAACTGTGGATCCGAAAAAAGATCTTGAACACAAAGTCTTCCAGATTGGCCGTCACAACCGACCAGGTGGTGGAAGAAGCGAAACAAAGGTTTGCCACCGGGTGGTGACCCCCAATTCCGGCCTCATGAGCGCCGGAGCGTCTGAGCGCATCACCTGATCGGGCAACTGATCTTGAGAGGTTGAAATTTTTCACTTTGAGCTTATTTTTCACTTCTTTTCTTTTATTGACTTCCCCAGTTCATCATGACATTCACAGAAGAGAGATTCAGAGAAACAACACCGTTGAGCGGATTTCAATCGTCGCCTCTGCACCAACAGAGACTGTCATCAGGCCAAAGTGCTTTGAATTCTTCACCTTCACTGAAATCGAAGAGAACAAACTCCGATGTTGATCACACAACAAAGAAAGTGAAAGAAAAGACGATATATGACGCTCCGAACGGTCCAATGGAACTGACGTTGGAAAACATGAATCTGGAAGAGTTTCCCCAATTCCACCATCCCGAGGGAGGTATCATCCAATTCACACCGATTGGTAATGTAAGAACAACGTTGGATGCAATGGGACAACCGGTGAGGACGATTGAACAACATTCGAAGTTTGACCTGAATGATACATCGAGGGGAATCGACGGGTATAGGATTTTCCTCGACGACTCACACGACCATGGCCACACGCATGGATCCGGTGGATGCACAGACCCAGGATGCAACTCCTCGACAAATGAGACTGAGAGCTACATGTCAAACGGCTATGGAAGCTACTATTCCAACCCCGTGGGATGCTGCGGAGATGACTACGATTGCGATTCAGATTTGGATTACGAGGATGAAGATTACCACATGCACTGACAATGTGGTTCCTCTTACCACACTCTAATACCCATTAAAGAGGAGTTTATAAAAGTACAGTTCTAATAATCAATTCGGTTACTTCAGAAGGTGAATTCAGATAAACTTGGTATCGTGTAGGCAAAATTTGGCAGCGCGGTTATGTAGGTCCCGAGGGGCTCAGGGTAGTGGTTATCCAGGTGATTGCGGAAGCTCGGTTCGAGGAAGCTGGTACGCTTCGCTTTCACTTGGGGTCCTCTGGGGTTACGTAAGCTGCGCACACCACATGCGGATTACGTAAGTTGACACCAGCCACGCTTGGTTGTAGTAACCCCACTTCCTTGCAAGGACAGCCTCTGTGAGTGGCAACACATTCAGGGTATGAGATGAACCTCGGTAAATAATCACTGGGGTATCACAAACGGCCAGTAAATGCCTATAAGAATGATCTGAAAATGCTCTGAGGTTTATAATCTCACCAGAGAAGCATCAATAACCGATATCCCAGTATTAATGGGATTTTTTCTATACCTCTCTTTATTATAGACTATTAAAGAAGGCACCTGGCGATGATCCTTCAACTAAATAAGTAGGTTATGTAAAAAAGAGATACGAATAATAAAAAGCGGCTACTAAGGCTTCACACTTGAAGGAATTGGGTACACCACCACAAATTGAATGTGATGTGCATGACAAAACTGTTACTACAAGAGATTCAATCTAAGTGTATGTGCGTGTTGTGCTTACATAACACAAGAAAATTACGTAATTAATCTGATCCTGAGAGAGCTAGCTGTTGTAACCGGCTCTGCGCACCGTCGCTGACAATTCAACTGGCAACCATCAATGGCAACCATTGATAAAAGAAGCTTACTTAAGTGGAAAACCTATCAAAAGATTATATAAAAGATGCTGGTTTACGAATTTCGTTCACTTGACAAAAACTAATACCAGTGAGTTAAACACTTTCGGCAATATAACGGAATTGTAAGGTTTAAGTTCCACTCAGGTAACGATGAGAGTGTTTTCAGGCTTCAATAAGCTGAAAATCCTAATAATGATTATACTACTAAACATACATTTCAATGTGTGAACTAGAATCCTGTATTGGCCAACCAAGGACATGGATGAAAGATATATATTAAGCATTAAAATGAGTCAAATCAATAAAGCGTTGATATTTCAGATTACAGTGTAAATCAAGATGGAGGCGCTATGTCTCATCTTTGCTAATCAGAACCGTTGCTCTGACTACAATTAAAGCATCATGGGATGGTGGTTTTAGCAAAGGGTGGCTGGGTGGCTGTAATATCCCCGAAGACAAAAAGTACTCGAATGTCCTGAGCACAAGTCACGCGACCAACCACGTGTGTGTATTGACAACGTTATTATATACAGGTGCAATCGCACACTCTCTAACTCTACCTTATCACTCCCCCTCCCCCTTCTACCTCTATATTATCTTCGCCTCTTTCCTAACATTCGACTCATCCCGCCGCCTGGCTGGGGCCTTCATTTTTTCGCTCGTTCGCTTTGCCTCTACCCCTGGTATTGCCCCTCGTATTAACTCTCCCTCTCCCCCTCCCCCTACCTCTGCCGGTCCCTTGGTTGTTACTGCCGATCGACTGCTGAACCTTTTTGCTCTCTTCTGCCCACCATTTTTCAAACTCAACCTCCGCCCTTATATCCTCCAAACTCCTACCGGACGACCCAGTAGAATGAACAGCCTCCACACCAGGAGCCATACCGTTCATTCCAATTGCCTGGACACCCAATTTGCGATCTTTCTTCGATTTGCTCAATTCACCTAAACTTGGAAAATGGACATTGGTGAGCTTGTTATCCGATAGCAACGTAGACACACCAGCAGTTGCATTCGATATCTGTACCCCCTGGAAAGCCTGTGGCTCTATAACCTTTGGGGTGTTGACCCCCCAGGGGTTCAAATTAACAGCACGTTCTTCTTGCTCACTTCCAAGTAGCTTTCTTTGAAGCTCCAAACGCTCTCCCTTGGTCAACCTAACACGAGATTGGACGTTTTGGGTTCTCGCCTTTGGTTGGTTCTTCTTCAGTAAATCGTCCAACGTCGGTTCACCTTCCGCTGTGAGATCACGTGACAACCCAACGCTTGTCGAACCCACTGTGGTGGTGGAGGTCCCAGCTGGCGGGGTGATAACACTGGATGATTCTCGCCGCATCGAGGTTCTTCTACCCTTGACCACCTCAATGAATCCGGAATCTGAATCATCAGCAATCGCACTTTCCGCGTCGCCTAATGATGCTGTCCATCCAGCAGAAAGATCACTCAACGACTTATTGGACACGCTAGAAGATCTGCGCTCGTTTATAGCTTGGAATTCCAGGTGTTGCTGCTTAGCTGTGTCACTCAAATGGATCTTCAAAGTAGAGTTCTTCCTCCTCATGGTGAACTCATGCCGCTTGATATCCTCAGCCGTATAGAATGGCGGTAAGACGGACCATATCAAGGGATGAAAATAATACCCATTAAAGATATCACGGTCATTCAAAAATAGACCAAGGTCAAAAACCCCGCCAACATTGACCGAGTCCTCGGGGAATACTGCAGCAAACTTGAACCTCGACTTTTTTGGCTTCTTCGCAACAGCCTCCGGTTCCGCCTTACGTGAAGGTTGGAACCATATGGAGACCAATTCCCTGAGGTGATTCACGAGAAACAAGACACAATCCGCTTCAACACTTTTAAAGCTGATTTGGGGATCAAAGATGACCAACTTCATGTTCTTGAACATGAAATAGCAGCAATTGGCTCCCAATTGAAACATCTTTAGCTCCCAGCAATGCTGGAATAACACCCAATAATTTTCGTAGTTCACAAAATCTTTCAATGCCAATTCACACAGGGATTTTAGATCAGGTAGAAGAAACTTATCGGAAACCTGAGCCAATCCGAGAACACAGTTGATGAATTCTTCAACCCCCCCGCCGGTGGACTTACAATGATTGATGAGATCATGGAAAATCAAATCGTGCTGTCCAAACTTGAAATACTTCATCAGCAAGCCCCATGTTATGGAGTCAATCTCAGGAAACTCCAAAACATCACCAAACTTCCAATATTCCGCTAGGGACCATTTGAGAAATTCACAGCGGGAAATCAATAAATATCTCCACGCTTTCACCTGGGTGTCCTCCAATTGAATTACTATGTCACCATCATGATCAGCTTCCCCGGAAATAACATCCCTGAGTGATTTCCGAACAGGTAAGGTGTACATTAGTCTGTCCCAACCCGCTTTTATAGACCGAATGGCGGAATATGGGTCTCCCCATTGCTGATCCTTCCATATATCCAACACCTCATTGGTGTAGAGGTAATGGATGTAGAGGATAAGCGATTTATAGTGTAGTTCTCCCTTGATGGTCAAAGTATCCTCATGAAACGACAATTTAAGATCCTTCTTATCAATGACGTGAGGCACTGTAAGACCCAGTCTTGACAGAAGGAGGTGACGATGGACGGGAATTTCCAGTTCGATGTCGTTCATCGTATCATGTATGTAGACATTGTAATCATAATACCTCAAATCCTGGTTGCGATTAGAGTGCAAAGCAAGGAATTCAAAGAGGAAGTCATCATGAAGAAGGTACCTATCCAAGTTGGCGCTCTTAAATGTTCTAAGTGGCAGGTAGGAGGAGGGGGATGCTTCCTCATCCTCCAGCTCGTTGTTCCCCAAATGGACTAGATTTTTAAAGTCGATATTTTTAACAAACTCACCGTCATCACCCTGAAGAGGTTCTTGGGCAACGCCAACCAATGGCGACAACATACCTATATCCACGATTATGTTCGACGAACGCATCTCGTGCTTTAACATCGGGTTTGTTCTTTTCAAGGCAACGATATGATCCTTTTGAACACCCACTATTGAATGAATTGATTCGAATCCCCTCAATCTATTCCATTTTGGGGTCTTTGTTTTCAGGGATCTTCGCAAGACCTCGCCACCCTTAGTTGTTATGAACGCAATCCCGGAATCGGTTAATGCTGCGCCCTCTGCCCTCATTTCAAAGTTTTTAGGCTTCCAAAGCTGGGAATATTTGATCCCACTAATGAGGTCGTCCTTCGCCAGGTAGTCATTTGAAAAGGTCATGGACCAGATTGCGCCGTTTTCATAGCGCAGTAAGACAGTGGTTTGGTCTTTGTTGGGAGTGTAATGTGACCTGATCAATTCCACCACCCTCTTAGGTTTCGACACCACAACCGGCCTAAAATGAGTCCAGTTGTTCAATCCTTTGGTTCCAGGGACGTTTGTCAAACGAGCGTGGAAATTGTTCATATAAACATGAATCTGGGACGTATTTTCACTTAAGACGACTGTGGAGGAGTTAAAAACAAGCGCCTGTCTGACGGGATCATCGTATTTCCAATCCAAGGTGAACATCGGTGACGACGTGACGGTACCGAAGTGGCCCAGATTGGTACCGAAGAAATGCAATCTGGTGGCGGAAAATACCAACGTGGTAGTGGACGAGCAGGTAAGTCCCTTGATGGTACTTTTGTTCAAATCACTCGTGGATGCGGCAGATAAGAGGGTTTCAAACGAGGCATTTGAAGACGGTTTCGACACTGATGATGCCGCCACAATCACGTGGGATGAGCTTGAAAACCGCTTGAAAGAAAGCAAGTGGGGGGTGTTAACCGACGAGGTTTTTGTCTCCATCCCCAGTTGATTGTGGGAATTGTCACCAAAGGAGTATACCTGCCCTGTTGAAGTCAGCACCACAGTGCGGTTATCGGTGACTTCGACGTCGACTATGAAGAGATCGTTATTGTTCAACTGGTCCACCTTGGTGAACTCCACGAGAGATCTGAAGTTTCCTGTTCCAAGTTGGCCAAACGTGTTCTGGCCTTTGACAAAGAGTTCGCCCTTTGAAGTGATGAACGCCATGTGGGTTGTGGCCAGAACCACTTTGGTGATATAGAGATCCTCAAAAGGATCATTGCACACCTTTGACAAGTCAACTGACGTCCCTACAAGGGGCGAATGGTGAGTTGTCACGAGCAACCAAGTTTTCATCGAGGTGACCGTTTGAGAAGTGGCTTCTTGGGCCGGTTGTGTCAAGTATCTTCCCAGTTGGGATATCCCAAATGGCTGATGGTCAAAGTTAGAAAACGACGCCTGGAGAGAATTGAGTAGTTCCCACGGGGTCAAATTTGAGTAGTCCTTTTGAGATTGTAATTTCATCACGGCTGGTGAGTTCCAGTTGAGAATCCTGTTAACAAAAGGAAGCGACCAGTGGTAGATGGCAAAATGGAGCAAGTTCCAGTTGTTTTCCACGTCTGTGGCCAGCAGAATGTTGTGGTTTATTGACTTGTCTCGTTCTAGCATGTAAATCGTCTCGTTAAGAAAGCCGGTATCGTTGTTGATCGCCGCCAAGTGAAGTGGCGTTCGACCCAGCATGTCTCTTGCCGTGAGCTGTTCCGCCGAGGTGAGCAGCTGGCGGTTTCTGGTCGTATTGTCATGTTCGGAGCCCCCTCCTTCTTTTCTATTAAAAGTGGTGAACGTGGATCATTTTCGATGCGGTTTTTGACGCTGTGGTTTAGATTGTTCTTTTGCGTGTTGTGGGCAAATTTGGCGACAATTGGGTTATCTGGGGGCTACAAATGAGACAATTGTTGGGAAGAAGACAGCTAAATTGCCAGCTCCATTTTTTTTCACCTTGTTTCTTCAGCTGAAGGTACGATGGATAGATTGTCACAGGCCGAGTATCAGTACGACTCGATGATGACGCTGCTGGAGACGTTGCGGTACCGGTGTGCCACCAAGTGTCTTTTTCTAGACTACGGAGAGGGCGAACTTGGCAAAGGGGAGTCGGAGTGCACCAATCGGTGTGTGGCCAAGTTCATGCAGGCCCACGCCACAATCGGAAACTGGGTTGAGTCTGGCCGGCGTTTGGACGTGGGGCAGATGCCTGTCTATGGCGTTGTGGAGGAGAAGCTACGCAGGACACAGTAATGCAACGGTGGGAGTTTATGGATGGCGGGCATAAGGAGAAAGCAACACGAGATCTTGGTTGGCCTTGGGTTAGAATCGACGTACTTGTATATATTGAGGTAGAAGGCCAGCTAGAAAATGAGGAAACGAGACAGCCAGCTGGCAAGGGAGATCTTGAGTTTATGAGGATGTGTATTGAGTTAATCGCTAAGGAAGGAGGGACCCCAACTAACGAGCGCAGCGAGTTAGTGAGTGAATGAGTGAATGAAGGTGCATTAAATTAGTAAGTTAGCGAGTAAATGAAGATGCTTTGAGGTAGAAGTGCATGGTTTGAGCTAGTGAGGTAGTAAGCGTGGTTGAACTATCTCTTGTTTGATGATTAGTTACGGTGAGTTGGGGTAAGTTGGAGTGAGAGTTAAAGTTAATCGAACCTTTCGTATCAGGCCACGAACAACCCTCATTAATTGCAGATCTTGGATAAAGAAAGTGAATATAAAGTATGAGAAATAGGTGACGAGAATCGAACATTTCATTTAACATGAGCAAAGATGATCATAATCAGTCAAACTGAGGCCTATTGTAGGATTCATCACGATCTGTTCATCGGACTGACTAGACTTGTTGAACACGTTATGAACACCTTGCTTGTTTGTAATATCTACTCATCGCATGAAAGACAGCAATGGGATCATTGAATGGGTCACCGCTCATGTGCTCATCTATTACGAGTTGGCTTGGCCGTTGTTGCTCAACAAAAATGAAAACTTCATTTAGACCAATGGTTTAGAAATGGGTTGATGACAACTGTGAACATCCATTGATACCCTTAATAGGGGTATTTCCATGTTGCTCCCCACGGAGTTTCGTCACTTAATAATCGACAGAAACAGGGTGTGGCCAGTAATGGCAGTACCAATTCCAGAAATGGTGTGCATCTTATTTGGTTGACATTTCAATTGACATGTCAACGCCTCAAAGCAACCTCAGAGGATTTCCAAACCCTCGATAAATAGCTCTTTTTTAGTTGAATAGATGCATCCTGCAAGATGACTGGATTGTACTCACAAAAGTATGTTTACTTGTACGGTTGTGGAACCCGCCTTCATTTTGAATCCCCTTTATTGAAATGAAGATAAACTGATTTTCACCTTCACATGCGGTTCTCAAATGCTAGAAGCCTCCTTTGAACATTGGTCAGAACGGCTTATACCTCCGTAAAGCAGGCCATTGACAGCGTGGTCGTGGGATACCTTTCCACTTCATACAGCCATTCTTTTCCGGTTTCTGCAAAAATACATATTCTCCACTCAGATGTCCTTCCAGTTAACAAGTAAATCCTTTACAGCAACAAAATATTGGACAAATCGTGTCAACCAATCCGATTCTTATACGACCTTATCAATATCATTGGCGGCCAAAATTGCTCAGCATTTCCATCTTCAGCTATCTCCTGTTAGTAACATCACACCGAATGTAAAGCAGGATAAGTACATGAAAAGCAGTTCTGCTTAAAAGTGCAATGCAACTAAACCACAGTATAACGAACTCCCAAACTTGAAGTTGTTATTGCTGATACATCATCAATTAAAGCCCCATTTAAATACTTGTCTGCGATCTACATAATCAATACCAATTCAGAGTATGTGTCTATTGGTATATTTGCAACCTCCGCAATCTAATCTCGTTGTCTCACAAGATGATTGCTATTGATGATGATAATACTGATAAGCATGCGATATTCCTAACACATCATATGAACATCCTATAAACCACGAATCATCAAAAGTATAAACGCTGTAAATGACCATTACATTTACTACTAACCATAGCCCCCTTAATATCTCATCTGATCCTCTGAACTCACCAGAACTTGATAATCTTGACAAACGTGGTGCTGATTCTACACCGTCGACCATAATCGCGGTGAAACCATATCCCATCAACCCAATCAAATCCCTCTTTAATTAATAACCACGCACTATTCACCCTCTCATTATATCACTAAAATATCGCCTTACCTACCCTACTCCACCAAATGTTAAAGGTCTTTAATAAGTTCGACTGTGCTAAGGCAGCGGTGGCACCTTCTTCTCTCTAAAAGAGAGTAAAACCCGATATAAACAACCCATCCACTTCAACCCCGTGTTCCCATCGATCTTATCCTCTTCTTACAACCTCTCACACTCAATTTCATCACCTTGATCAAATCACCTTAACTCTTTTTCACCACCTACTTCTTTCAATATGGAGACGCAAACAGACCGTATTGACCGGTTCCTCTTGCAGGGAACACCACAGGAGGAGTACGCAAAGCATAACGACCGAGACGCGTCAAAGAGATTCAAATATCTTCTCTCTCTTTCACCTCTCTTTCGTCACTTCATCGATACCAAAGCTACAAAGGATAAACACTTGCACAAACTGATCAGGGCTCTGGAAGAAGACGAGACAACACCGATTAAACCGTCCAGGTCCCGCAAAAGAAAGTCAGAGAAGGAGGAGGATGCCGAGTTGATCAAAGACGAAGAAAACGGTGGTACCCTGCTGACGGAATCACCAGCATACATCCAGGGCACATTGCGTGACTACCAGATCCAAGGCCTCAACTGGTTGATTTCTCTCTACGAACACAAGCTCTCGGGGATTCTTGCGGACGAAATGGGGTTGGGTAAGACTCTACAGACGATCTCGTTCTTGGGATACCTGAGATACAACGTGGGCATCGACGGACCGTTCCTGGTGATTGTGCCCAAGTCCACGTTGGACAACTGGCGGCGTGAATTTGCAAAATGGACCCCCGACGTCAAGACCGTCGTGCTCCAGGGTGACAAGGACCAGAGAGGCGTGATCATCAGCGACGTCTTGATGAAGGCCCAATTCGACGTCCTCATCACCTCGTTTGAGATGGTGATCAGGGAAAAGAGCAAGCTGGCCAAGTTCAAGTGGCAGTACATGGTCATTGATGAGGCTCATAGGATCAAAAACGAGGAATCTTCCCTCTCACAGATCATCAGATTGTTCTACTCAAAATACAGACTTCTCATCACAGGAACCCCTTTACAGAACAACTTACACGAGTTGTGGGCACTATTGAACTTCCTCCTACCAGACGTCTTTGGTGACAATGAGATCTTCACCGATTGGTTCGATCAAGGCAACAAGGACGACGAGGAGAAGGATACCGATGCCGTGGTGAAACTTCACAAGATCCTCTCCCCATTCTTGTTGCGTAGAGTCAAGGCCGAGGTGGAAAAGTCCCTTCTACCCAAGAAGGAGACAAACCTCTACGTGGGTATGACCTCGATGCAGATCCAATGGTACAAAAACCTCTTAGCCAAGGACCTGGATGCGGTTAATGGCCAGGTCGGCAAACGTGAGGGTTCCACCAAGTTGTTGAACATTGTCATGCAGTTGCGGAAGTGCTGCAACCACCCCTACCTTTTTGAAGGTGCTGAGCCCGGTCCTCCCTTTACAACAGACGAACATTTGGTCTTCAATTCCGGGAAAATGGTGGTGCTAGACAAGTTGCTCAAGAAGTTGAAGTCCCAGGGCTCGAGGGTGCTCATCTTCTCCCAAATGTCCCGTATGTTGGACATTCTCGAAGATTATTGTTATCTCCGGGACTACGAATATTGTCGTATCGACGGTTCCACAGACCACGAGGATCGTATTGAGGCAATTGATGAGTATAACAAGCCGGACTCAAACAAGTTCATCTTTTTATTGACAACGCGTGCAGGTGGGTTGGGGATCAACTTGGTCACCGCCGACGTGGTGATTCTCTACGACTCGGACTGGAACCCCCAGGCGGATCTACAGGCCATGGCCAGAGCTCACCGTATTGGCCAGAAGAAGCAGGTCCAGGTGTTCAGATTTGTTACAGAGAATGCGATCGAGGAGAAGGTCTTGGACAGGGCTGCGCAGAAGTTGAGGTTGGACCAATTGGTGATCCAGCAGGGGAGACAATCGAACAAGAAGTCCGACAAGGGCTCCAAGGAGGAATTGTTGACGATGATCCAGCACGGGGCCCAGAAGGTGTTAGACAATACCGAGGGCTCTAAATCTTTGGAGGACGATATCGACCTCATCTTATCTCGTGGGGAGGAGAAGACAAAGGAGTTGAACGCCAAATTTGAAACGTTGGGTTTGGACGACATCCAGAACTTTAACGGGGAGCAATCTGCGTACGAGTGGAACGGCCAGAACTTTGCGTTGAAGAAGTTGGAGAGGATCGGCGGCCAGAAGGCGACGGAGGACTTGAACCATCAGGCTAGAAGAACCAGAAAGGACCATCAATACTCCGTGGATGGCTACTACAAGGATGTGTTGAGCTCGATTTCTGCGAAACCCCCGGCAACGGCCAAGGCTTCCGTGCCCCGGGCGCCAAAGAACCACACGTTGATGGATTTCCAATTCTTTGACCCCAGCTTGGAGGGGTTACTCAAGAAGGAGCAATTGGCCTACAAGAAGAAGATTGGGTATGTTGTCCACAGTGAAGATCTGGAAGAGGAGTTCAACCCCGAGGACAACGAGCTGGGCATTACTCCGGAGATGTACGATCCCCTCAATGAAGAGGAGCGGGAAGCCCTCATTCAAGAGAAGACAAAGGAGTTGCAGCATGTGATTGAGAGCGCGGTCGAGTTCACGGAGGAGGACGTCCAGCTCAAGTCCCAACTCTTGGAGTCCGGGTTTGGTGATTGGAACAGGAGGGAGTTTATGCAGTTTGTTCACGCATGCGCCAAGTACGGCAGGGACGACTTCAAGTCCATTGCTCGGGATGTCAAGGGTAAGTCGAGAAGCGATATTGCCAAGTACTCGCAGGTGTTCTGGATCAATTACCAGAAGGTGGATGGTTGGGAAAGATACCTCAAGGAGATTGAGAACGGAGAACGCAAGCTGGAGCGGGTCAAGCTGCAGGCCAGTATCCTCAAGGCCAAGATTGGTGTTTTGGCTTTACCGATGCAGGAGTTGGACATCCAGTATCCGCCAAACAACTCTAAGCGGATGTACTCAATGATGGAAGATCGGTTCCTCTTGGTGAAGGCGAACCATTATGGGCTGTTGAACCGTAACCTCTACGACCTCATTAAGCGGGACATTATGGAGGAACCCCTGTTTAGGTACTGTTTCTATTTCAAGAGCAGGACGACGACGGAGTTGTCGAGAAGGGTGGGGACGTTGCTCTTGGCTGTGAGTAGGGAAAGCGAGGGTCCTGACGCATTCAAGCGCAGACGGAGGACGCCGGCGGCCCAAGATGAGGGGGATGCTAAGAGGCCGAAGGTGGATGGAGTGCACTGAGGGGAGGAGAATGAGAAAACGAACGCAGAGAGTCTGTGAGTGAACCCAGAGGGTGGTTTGGAAGGGAGATCCACGTATTGTCCAAAGGGAGATGAACGTAATGTGTTCATTTGAGTATAGAATGTAATTTACTGGAAAATACAGTGTTTACTCCATTGATATAACCGCTTAAAGCCGGCTATTGGAGTGGTTAAGTAAGGAAGACGTTGCTCCAAGTGGCAGGGAGGAACCATGTTTAATAATGCAATCCTCATTACCGGATGTTGTTCTCGTGTGCAAGACCATCAAGAGCAATAGAAGAGCAGTAAAGGAGCAATTCATATGCAAAGTTCAACAGTCAGCTCGAAGAGGGTATGCATTATTCCGCCACTGAGGTTGTTCGATGATGAATGAGCCGTGGCGCGTGTAATGCGCCACTTCGTACCCCACAAGAAACGATCCTCGTGAATTCGGTCCCTACCATCTAACTTGTTGCTGAAACTGACCCAAGAAGCAAAGATAGGTGTCTCCAACAATTTTCAAGACAAGAAACACACGCTTAAGAAGGAATAACAGAGATATTCATTGATCAAAGATGGTAGCAAGTTACTTTGCGCTCATTTGCTCATGCGTTGTAAGAGTTGGAAGTTGGTGCCGAAAAGGTGGGGGCAGATACCACTCAATGATTCTGCAAATTTCATGTTGACTCCATCATGGAGCAAAGGCAAATTGATTTTGAGCACTTCTACTTGCGTTGTTTTTGCTTTTATTAAGAGTGGAGTTAAATCCTTCGCAGTAGCGGTTACGCTCTTACAAATTCACCGTTTATATATATTGGAAGTGCATGGAATAGCAGACAAGCAGCTGTAGCTTAACACAGCGGGGAAGTATTCACGTTCCAGGCGGATGGATAATTTTTTGCACTGGTAAATACAATCGACTATCTTCTGTAAGATTCTACTTCCCCTTGATGTTTCCATCCAATCTCGGTCAAAAATGGGAAAACCAGCATGTAAACTTTACTGAGCAGCATGAATAATAACTAACAATCTGATTTGTGATTAGTAGATTGGATGATGATTTGCTTGTCAGTGAAATGAGAAACGGTATGTGATCGCTAATACAAGTTTTTTTGCTACTAAACTGATGGTTTACCCACTGCATGAATACACTATGGTACGTCGTCGAGGTGCTGCTTTTAATGCCTTGAAGAAGTGAGTAAACAACATAAGTCAGTGGATGATTTGCCGTTGCACGCTGACACAAATGAGGTAACCGTTTTTCAGGCATTCATATAATACAGGTATCTGTTTATGGCACCTGTTGGCAGTAGGTGGATGACTTGCCTTTTATCAATTCAATCATTCCTATTGCGATTAATTTGGCCTTTCTTGTATGCGTTTTAGCGCCTGTCTAAGCGAACAAAGTGAGTGAGTGAATGAACAAGAGAATTAATGGCTGCCTTGGCCTTAACGTGCAATTTATCTCTCATCCGGTAGATTAAACCGTGATGAGTGAATGAAATCTATGCTCAGCCCAACCCAGGACCCGGAACCGGAACCGGCGTGAAATCATCCTTTTCTCTAAAGCTAAGGAACTTAATGGCCTGATGTGTCCTGTGATCAATCTACGTGCGGTTTATCACACGCTACACTGTGTCGGCCAATAAACTGATGAGCATGGCATATTCAAGAAGACGACATTCGCCACTTCATTAAGGCAAATGACCCCCAAAACGTGTGAGTTGGCCCATACCTATGCCACGGTAATTGGGTCCCAAAAAGTGACATGGTGCGGCCAAATCACCCAGGTAAAAATTAGACTAACACGGGGAGATAAAGCCACCATACACTCACAGGTCACAAGTTTTGACGTTGGTCTTGGCCGTTTGATAAAGGGAATGTTGTGCGCACTTGTGGGGTTTTAGCCTTCAAATACAGTGACCGTCTTTGATTCTACTCGGAAGGTTATAGAAGGTTTTATACTCAAGTAGCATAGTTGGATATTTTGAGTGGATTTGAGCTAGGTTCCGTTTTAAACCCTCAGAATAGATTCACTTTCCAACACACACCATTGCACCCGGTTTACTTAACCTTGGCTCACTCACAATTTCGACGCAACCACCAAACCTCCTGCCATTGGTCGCTGAGCCGGCTCATCTGTTTTGCGTACTATACTAACCACTGATCACACCAATCATAAAAACACCCGCCAACACGCTACAATCGGTTCACACCACTTTCCTCGGTTACCCTCGCGTCGCCAGCTCCCTATGCTCCTCTCATTGATAAGTTGATGACACCCGTACACCGTTTGCCTCACACGACACCAGCCCGTGTTGTATCCAAAAATTTTTTCTCCTCTCATTTAGAAGCCATTGGATTGGCCAAAAAACTCACCTGCCATTGGTCTTTCTTACAAATGTTGAGATCAGTGAACCCAATTCGTAGAGCGTTTACCACCTCAGCCAGAAGGTTTGTGGACGTTGATTTGAAGATCGACGGCATCCCTGTTTCGATTGAAAAGGGCTCCTCCATCATTCAAGCGGCAGAAAAGGCAGGTGTTTATATCCCAAGATACTGTTACCACGATCGTTTGGCCGTTGCAGGTAACTGTAGAATGTGTCTTGTGGAGATCGAGAAGTCTCCAAAGATGGCAGCAGCCTGTGCCATGCCTGTGGCCCCAGGTATGTCTGTTTTAACTCAAACGGATAAGGTGAAGAAGGTGAGAGAAGGTATCACGGAGTTCTTGCTTTCCAACCATCCATTGGATTGTCCAGTGTGTGACCAAGGTGGTGAGTGTGATTTGCAAGAACAAACACTGAGATACGGTTCAGACAGAGGTAGATTCAACGAAGTTTCCGGTAAGAGAGCAGTTGAGAACAAAGCAATCGGTCCATTGGTCAAGACATCAATGAACAGATGTATCCACTGTACCAGATGTGTGAGATTCTTGAACGATGTGGCAGGTGCTCCAGAATTCGGTACCGCCGGTAGAGGTAACGATCTGCAAATTGGAACCTACGTGGAGAGAAACGTCAACTCCGAATTGTCAGGTAACATTGTTGATTTGTGTCCAGTGGGTGCTTTGACCTCAAAGCCATACGCCTTCAAGGCTAGACCATGGGAATTGAAGAGAACAGAATCGATTGACGTCCTCGACGCCTTAGGATCAGCCATCAGAGTCGACGCCAGGGGTGCCGAAGTGATGAGGGTCTTGCCAAGATTGAACGAGGAAATCAACCAAGAGTGGATCTCTGACAGATCAAGATTTGCCATTGACGGGTTGAAGGTCCAAAGATTGACCAAGCCTCTGATCAAGAAGGACAACACCTTCGTCGACGCCACTTGGGACTCCTCACTGGCCCTCATTGCCGAAAAGATCTCCCAATTGGCCCCATCCGCGAACGAAGTCAAGGCCATCGCCGGTCCTCTGGCCGACGTCGAATCCATGGTCTCCTTGAAGGACTTGGTCAACAGATTGGGCTCCGAAAACGTCACCATCGACGCCCCAGTGTCACAAATCCCATCTGCAGATATCAGATCCAACTACATCTTCAACTCCACGATCGAGGGTATCGACGTGGCCGACCAAATTGTGATCATCGGCTCCAACCCAAGACACGAGGCCGCCGTCTTGAACGCAAGAATCAGATCAAGATGGCTGGAATCCGACGACGTGGAAATCTCCCATATCGGTGAAGCATTCGAATCCACGTTCGCTTTGAACCATTTGGGTGAATCCGCCGCGGACTTGGAAAAGGCCCTTGCCGGTGAATTGGGCGCCAAGCTCGCCAAGGCATCCAAGCCATTGATCATTGTCGGTTCCGGTGTTTGGGAATCCCAAGACTCCAAGGCCGTGGAAGCCATCTTGAAAAAGTTCGTCAAGGGTAAGTCCAACATCATCAACAAGGAGTGGAACGGTTTGAACTTGTTGCAAAGATCCGCCTCCAGAGCAGGTGCTCTTGATGTTGGTTTCTACAACTCCGACCCTGCTGTCCAACAAACTACTCCGAAGGTGGTCTTCCTATTGGGTGCTGACGAAATCGATCCTGCAACCATCCCAGCCGAGGCCTTCGTCGTCTACGTCGGTCACCATGGTGATGTCGGTGCCTCCATCGCCGACGTGGTGCTCCCAGGTACCGCGTACACCGAAAAGTCTGCAATCTACGTCAACACCGAGGGTAGATCTCAAATGACCTCCGCCGCTGTTGGCCCAGTTGGTGTTGCCAGAGAAGACTGGACCATTTTCAAGGCCCTCTCCGAATACTTAGGTGTCGGCTTACCATACGAGGATGTCAGAGCCCTTCGTCAAAGAATTGAAACAATCGCCCCACATTTAACGAGATTCGAATCCGTGGAGCCTGTTTCACTTGAAACCATCCAATTGGGTCTCCAAGTTGTCGGTGTTCCAAAGCCGTCCTCAAGTGTTTTGAAGAACCCAATCAAGAACTTCTACATGACAGACTCCATTTCCAGAAATTCCAAGACCATGGCCCAATGTGTCGGTTCATTCGGTACAAAGGTGGACAAGGTTCACGATGAAAACGCACACTTGTACTTGGGGATGGCTTAAACGTCATTTAGCCCATATTGAAAGGGACAAATAATCTCCTTCAAAACAATTCATATAACGATTCAGTATTCCCCACTACTATTTATATTTTATCACCATTTTTGATCTTATTTATTAAATAAAGTAGAGTATTTATTATAATGGATGACTGGTAAAATTGCGTAGAGCATTTACAATAATGACTAGTAAATGAAGTAGAGTGTTCACCCAACTTTTTATATCAAATGGTCCACGATACCTTCCCCGTGGTCTCTAACCAACCCCAGTAGCCAATCGGAAACCCTGTTTCCTCCCTGCCTTTTCGACATATCCAAACTGAAACATAACTCTTTACCCTTCAATTTCAAGACGGTTTTAAAAACAGGCATTTTTGTCGAATCATCGCTACCCGCCACCGATGACGTTATGAACTCTGGAATCAACTTCTTTTTCAGCAGCAAGTTCTGAAGTTTGGTTCTTGCTGATTTATCAAAGTCTAAGCCAGGATCTAACTGAATCGGTAGATTCAAAGTTGGGTAGTTATCCACAATAGTCGGCTCAGAAGACTTTAATGCTGCGCTGGGATCAGCAGCTGACCCCTCGAGAGCATTCCCAGCGGCGCCTGAATCCTCCTTAGTTTTCTTCTCCGCTCCCGGTTTGACCCTGGATTCCCTCTTGGGCACCATCAATCTCAACATGTGGTACTTTTCCACGGACGCTCTGTTTTCCAAAGTTGCCATTGCTGCCCTGAAACTGGCCTCCTTATAACTAATACCCTCACCTGTTCCTATAATTTCGCCGTCCATGATACACCCAACAATTGTGAATGTGGCTCCCTTTGGAACGTCTTTGATGAATTCCTTGGGTAAAGGATCCAGCTTCTCGTACTGTGGATATCTGATAGCACAGCCAACAAGCGCATAAAGCTCAGTTTTGGATTGTAGATTGATTCTTTGAGAAATATCACAGTGGGGAACGTTTGGTGCCACGTTGAACGATTTTGCCAATGGATTAAGTGCAACAGGCTTGGCATCATCGGTAAAGGAATGATGCTTCTTCGATAGGGTTTGAACCTTATTGGCATGCTGACCATACCCCATCTTTCTATCGTATTTGTCAAGAAACTCCGCATACAGCTCAGTTATCCACTCTTTAATGACCGCATATGCTTCAATGCCTCTATCCATGTAGATACCACCGATGTACGCCTCCATCAAATCGGCAATCAGCTTTGTATACTTTTTATCTCCCTCGGAGATCTGGACAGACTGTTCGTAACTCGATCCCTCGCTTGCGCCTCTGTAGATCAACTCGGCCTTCTTGTCGAAGCCGTAGGCTCTGGCAAATTTCTCCAATGTTTCATTCCTGATGATGGCAATACGGATCTTGGAAAGCTCACCTTCGGGTAGATCGGGGTATCTCTCCACAACGATGTCCGTGGCAACTAGTTCCAAGACGGCATCGCCGATGAATTCCAATCGTTCATTGTTGGTGTTGATTTTCTCCCGATTGGTGAGGATTTCGTTACCATTTGTATATGACTTGTGAACAAAGATCCTTGCCTCGATCGATGGATCCTTAATTTCCGGTAGCAGTGGTAGATTGTGGTTGACACCTCTGTTTTGGACCTTCACCTTTTTCTCAGCCAATTTATTCATCACCAACTTGACGTCCCTTATGCCCTCTAGCTTGGTGTTCTCATCATAGTTGATGATTTGATCAAATATAGGCAACTTCCCCGCATCGTGGAGTGTTTTCAAACTGGATCCCAATTGCAGTTTATTTGATCTTGCCAAAAGTAGAATCTGTCCCGATAGATCCTTACCAAAAGAGTCGACGGTTTTGGACTGGTATTCCACTATTCTATCCAGATATTGGTTCAATTGGTCCACACTTGGTGCAATATCAATAATTCTCTGTAATTGGGTCTGTATAACGCCTATGGCATGTTCCACATTTTCAAACCCACTCAATGAAAACTTTTCCGGCGCCATTTCCTTAAGAATGTCTAATTTGGAGTCATCGTTGTTCAACTTGGAGTCTTCTTCCTCTTCTTTGGGAGCAATCACTGAATCATTTGGGGCCAAATTTTTGACCGATTTGTCGCTTTTTTTCTCCTTTTTTTCCTTCTTCGCCTTCTTTTTACTGGAAGACTCCAATGACCCATCGTGAGACCTCTTACCCATGTTTTATCCTCTTTTATTCAAAGAAAGAGGCCAGTTTCTGAGTGAAAAGTTTTAGAATCTGAAATTTCTCCCTGCACCGCCTTGTTTTTGATGCTCAGCATTGGGTCTCGATTGTCTTTCCATTTGAGTTGGACCTCCAGGTGGTCCATTCTGGTCTCTTTTCAAATCGTAGGAAATTGCATTTGAACCATAAATACTAGAAGAGCCTCCGCCCTTTTTCTGCTCCAAAACACGGTACAATTGGCCACCTTGGGTGTCTCTGTGAGGTTGAGGGGGTCCTGGTCTTGGTCTTGATTCCCCCATTGTGACAAGAGGAACATCACCCTGTTTAGCAGAATAATCCCCGTCGCCATCATTGTCAAGGTGCTCCTTTTCTTCCTCCTCCTCTTCTTCACTGTCCAAGTCGTTCTTGATGGCTCCCCATTGCGCCCTTCTGTTTTTATGCGAAGTACCATAATTGACACCGCGTTCGGTGATTTTAACATTGGGATATTCAGGTGGCGGGCCCAATTGTCTCATTACATCCCACCAAGAAGGTTGCGCTCCCTGAGGCAACCCCAATGCTTTTTGTAACTCTGAAGAAAGCCTGCCAGGCTTGAACTGGGATTTCATTCTGTCGGTGAGTTCCCCACTGGAGGAGATTGATCCGTCCATCCCCTCATGGTATAGCTCCCCGTATGTCAGAAGAGGTGGCTTTCGCTGGTATTTAAAGAAGGCATCGTACAGGACATTGAAATCCAAGTCCAACTGGTTTGATTTCGGCTGAACGCGGGCTCTCATCCGTGCTTTCAAGTTCTCCGAATCCTCCTGGGGTGTGAGTACATCTCTCATTTCCTCAATGCCCGTGGATTTGATGAACGGCGGGAGTTGGAACAGCCTGAATTCACCTCTCTTCTGAGATAGAAATCCCCTCTTCGACGTCCAATGTCTTGGAATCTCCACCACGTTGTGCATGGTTTTCAAGTATGCGTGGAGAAATGCGTCCGGTGCCGTCACGTCCTGCCACGTTATCAGCGAACTGAACGGTTTTGTGGCTGTCTTCAAGTCTGACAGCGGGATGCTGTGTTCTTTCATAAACTGCCTCTTAGAAACAACTTTGGGGGTATCTTTAAGAGTGATGGGTCCTAGCTTAATCTGATCCTCGCTAGTTTGCAATGCACTTGATCCTTTACCAACTTTCTCTTCCTGCAGTGTCTGCGATGGCCCTTCTTTGTCCTCCTCTTCTTCTTTTGCCTGTTCTACCTCCTCTTTTGCCTGTTCTACCTCCTCTTCTTCCTCTTGCTCCTGCTCAGGGTGAAATCTCGCCATAATCTGCCTATACTGGTGTCCCAGGTCGTCGTCCACCTCTTCGAGTACAATCTCCATTTGATTACCATCATTGTCGTCTTTCTCAACAACTGGACCTTGAAGAGCAACATGAGCCTCCAAACCCTTCTTTAACTGTTTCGCCTTCTCTCTTCTCTTCTGGTTCTTCGACACCTTCGCCTTCTTACCAACCTTACTACCCATTTATTCAAGAAAAGAATAGTAGTATAATTTTTCACGCTTTTATTAACCACCCATTGCTTTGCACAAGATGTCAGAATCAGAGCGTCCCAGTGTGACAGACGCTCTCAACGTCAACAACGACCCCAATGGCCCAGCTCCTACTGCAAAGACACCAAATGGAGAAAATAACGAAAGTACACAAAACGATAAGGAAACCACCCAGCTGGAGCAGCTAAAGAGGCTCAAGGAAGATATACTCAAGGCTCTGCGAGAGGTGGACCAATCCCAGCAGGAATTCACGAGAATATCCAACCAATTGGAGTCGAAATTGAAAGCATTCCATGCAAAATGAGGGTTTTCAAACAAGAAGGGAGTACAAGGGAAGCGCATCTATTGAGAAATGGTAGAGTGGGTTTGCCATCTGTGATCTCATCTAAGCGTCGTAATTGCCAGCTGGAGTGTGCGATGTCACGTGACACCGCTCAGCAGCAACCAGCTTGGGAAAGCTTCCACTCATTCAAGACATCACTTGGCTGTTCTTCGCACACCCTTACTTTCTACTTAATTATATATACCCATCTTGGACGTTATCTCACGACACATTTACTGTTTTGACCTCATGTTATTTTTTCATCAATATAAACATCACTCTTTAACGATGTTAACAGGAGTAATCACGCTATTAGGACGAGCCCAGTTGGCTACTCTTGGCCGACATGTGCGTTTCCAAGGCAGGCATCTTTATAAGTCCCAGCGGGGAAAACCTGTGAAGGGAAAGACCCCCGGGAAGGGGATCTGGAGATCAATATCAACAACAAGTCCTACGGCTAACATGACGCCGTCAGATGGCACTCCAGACACAATCGGGGGGTATTTGAAGTATTCAATGTTCAGGAATCTCAATATCAACTCGACGGTCTTTATTGGTTCCCTCTACGAGCTACAGATCAAGGAATACCTCCAGAAAGAGTTTCCTCTGCGGTTGAAGGGTGTCCAGATCGTGGGAGGTTCTGGAGACCGAGGGGTGGACATCGATGCTCGCTCTCATTCCACCTTTGGGACCCAGTTCAGATTAATGGTCCAGTGCAAATGTTACACAAGCCAGAGGGTCGACCCGAAATTACTCAGGGAGATCAAGGGTGCGATCCAGGATGTCCCAGGAGAAGGGGTTGAGACGGTGGCTATGATTGCATGCACCAACGGGTTCACAAGGCAAGGCCGGCTCGAGTTCGACAAGGCCAACATACCGATGATATTTCTCAAGTTCACGAGGCCGAAGTTGGGAGACGTGGCCAAGCCCTATGAGCTGACCAGCTGGGATTTGGGGGAAATGGTGGGGTGGGAGGCAAATTGGAAGGCCCAGGAAATGGGCATAAATGCGGAGGCGGCAAAAGAGAAGAAGAGTAATGCTAGGTGCAAATCGGATACCCTGAGGGTTAAGCGGAGTAAGGTTAAGGGGGTTGAAGGGAAGGGGAGTAAAGTGAAGAGGACTGAGGTTAACGATGAGGTCATGAGTGAAATCAGAGGCGAAATAGTGGCTGCATAGTCATAGATTTTAAAAGTGATACATTTGGAACATAAGTGACGAGTCACAAATGTGGATAAGAAGGAGGTGAGTACGACAGTCTAGCAGCCTTTTTTATGGAAGAGAGGCCGTTCGTTACTTAGCCTTAGATTTGGTTTCAAAGAAACAAAGCATTCACAAAATATACTCCTGAGCCAGAGGGAGTAGTAAAACAAACGTATGTGTTCTCACCCTGAAAACTGGCGAGTATTTGACCAGCATCTGTCAGGAATATTTCTGGTAATGTTTTGCTGTGGAGCTGGTCAATCTGTTAGTGGCTCACATGTCAATTGAGATGAGGTTGAACATTGGATCCACGAGCTCAGCAATTGCTCAGGATGAGATCCGTTGTGCAATGGTCCTATGGACGATATAATGCTCCCCAGTACGCCACTAATGGGGTAATTGTAATACGTGATCCACGATGATGGAAACTATATAGTTCTAAAGTAACACCGGCAAATCCACAGGTAGTGGGCTTGAAACTGCTAAGAACCGACTGAGCCAGTTCAAAACAGATAGCAGCCGTAGATCACTTGTGATGCCAAATATACGGAAGAATTCCTGTAAACAAAGTGAACTGTTTACTTACTTGCGATCAAGGCAGTCCTGTCAATGTTAAAATCTACGATAATATCAGTGGTACGATGACACCAAATAATGAAACAATAAAACATATAGCACACAACACCCCCACACCGATCACTTCCCCATGGCGGTGGGAATATTCATCCCGGCCTCAATTTCAGGAATAGCTCTCAACTTTTCGATCCATTGCATCACCCTTGGGAAGTTCTCCAAAGGAGGGAAGACCAGGCCGTCCAACCATGGATACATGCACAAGTCTGCAATGGAAAGGTGATCACCAACAAAAAACCCGGTCTTGCTCCGTTCCAATCTCTCCTCCATCACCCCGAGTAGTCTAATGGTCTCCTTTTCGTACCTGTCGATGGCGAAGTCGTCCTGCTGAGGCGCAAAGTATTTGAACCAATGGTACTGGCCCTTCATTGGGCCCAAGCCGGCCATCTGGAAAAACACCCACTCGATCATCTCGTAGTACAATCTGGAGCCGTGTGGATACGAGAACTTGTTGTCCTTATCGAACTTATCCACCAAGTAGATCATGATGGCAGCACTCTCGTTGATGTGGATCACCTCTCCAGCCTCGTCAACATGGGTCAAGGAGGGGATTCTGCCGTTGGGGTTAAACTTCAAGTACCATTCCTCCTTGCACTCTGCTCTTCTTACGTCTATTGGTCTGACATAGTAATCTAAGCCTAACAACTCCAACAACGTCGTGATCTTGAATCCGTTGGGTGTAGAGGAAGTATATAACTTCAAATATGGGGCTTTCAAGCCAATTGATTTAGGATCGTTCTCACTGTAAATATATTGAACCATCTTCTTATCAAGTGAGAAGGAAACGGTTGTCCGATAAGATGCTCCGATTTATAATCCGAAGCCCAGCTTTATGGGAGTGCACGTGACCCGATTACGTAACGGCCTCTTGTGTCTCGTATATTGTCTCTTCAGCCAAGATGAAGAGTCTCACCGTGGAGGAGACGAATGTTCTACGTGCCCGTTTGGGGTTGAATCTCATACCGGTTCAGAGCACGGGGGGTAATTTGACGGGTAAAAGCAAAAGGAGACAGACAGTTGGTGTCAATTCCATTTCCGTGGAAGAAACCAACAAGTTACGGGCCCAGCTGGGGCTGAAGTTGATTCCCTTGGGAGAAGAAGAGGAGGAGTATGACAGACATCTGGAACTGCAACGAGGCATGGACAAGAGGGAGAAAGTGGCCGATTTGGAGCGAGGCATGGCTGCAAAGAGGATGGAATTGAAGAAGAAGACCAGAATGGCACAGGGAGGCATCTTGGACCGCACTGGTGGCACCACCCAGAGTTTGGAGGACTGGTTGAAGGAATTGGGGGCTAAGGAGCCAAAGGCTGAGGTCAAAAACCACAGTAAACACAGTAAAGAGAAGAAATCAAAGTTGAAGTTCAAGAATTCCAAGGAGGATATTGAGGGTCCGGTACTTACTTTGAAGGACGTTGATGTTATGGACGATAGGGATGAGGATGTGGCCGACTTGGTCAACAAAGAAGCGGAGCTGGATCTTAAAATCCGAGCAGATTTGCAGGCAAAAAAGCTAGAAAGTGGCCAGATGGTGTCAGATATTCACAGAGACACAAGGCTGCTTGGTTCGGAGCCAGCAGCTAAGAGGAAGCTTGTTTCCTTGAAGTCCTTAAGTGATGATGAGCTGGATGATGAGGATCTCCAGCAGAACCACATCAATAGAGATATTGCCAAACCCAAGTTCAAGAAGGCGAAGAAGAAGATGAAATCCACGGGTAGGATAAAAGCCGTGGAAGATCTTGTTCTCAAGCCCGTCATGTTGGTTAACGAGGATGATGGCGAGGAACAGGACCAGCTTGACACCCTCTTGGCCTCAAATAGATTTGAAAAACTCAAGCAAGAGTCGATCATAGACTGGACCCCCGTGGAGCATGTGGAGACTGTGGAGCCTGCGGTGATCAGAGGATCATTAATCGAGGAAAACATTCACTTTCTAGACAATATACAAAAGGTGGAGCCCAGCAACTCCACAGTGGATGAGCCGAAGGTGGCAAAACATGATGAGCATGCTGTCATCCCCTCCAGTGGGGTATCCCAACGAGTCATGTCCATTCTGAGAGACCAGAACCTCGATCAGGAGTACTCGATTTCCAGTGTGCTCAACCATTTGAAAACAGATGATAAGAAGACCCAGAACCAGGGCGAAATCCAACTCAAGTACACCGACGACCAGGGCAATGAGCTCACAACCAAAGAGGCGTACAAGTTCATGTCCCGTAAATTCCACGGCACCGGGCTCCACAAGCGTTGATCCCGCCTCATCTCAATGGAATCAACTGGTTGTCCCGCATCGGACTTCTGCAGAGAGGACATTCTTCCCGCTCCTTGCACCATTCCAAAATACACGACCAGCAGTACAAGTGGCCACAAGGCCCACAGGAAGGATCCTTCATAGGATCCAAACAGAGCATGCAGTTTCTGTTCCCCTCAGAAATGTAGACCAATTGGGTGGGATCCGCAAGATCAATCAAGGGTGCAAACTCCACGTTGTTGAAATTCCCCGGAAACTCTGTGCCTATTTCACCCCGCTGGAACCTCTCTTTGAAATATTCCACCGCCTCATCATCACCACTCTGGGCACTCCTTGACAAGACCTCCCGAATCATATTTGTATACTTTATCATTAATTGTAATAGGATCAAAACACCAAGAACCTCGTACTCACCATCACCCTCCTTGCGAGGTTTATAACCCAATCCGTAGTGCAGCCCCATCACTCTCTTGCTGATATCGTAATATCTTCCCCGAAGATAAAAGATCGCCAAATGGAGAGACCTCAAATCAGTTAGCGTGTCTGTTGTTATATAATTGAGAGCCTTCTTCAACGGCGAATCCTTCAACTTGGTACTCAAATAGTGGATCACTTTAGAGCCCGCCAGGGGCCCTAAGGAGTACAGGATGACAAACCCCCATTTCCTAAGCATTTTGACTCGCTTGCCTTCGTTAGTGTAGTGCAAGTCCACGTATTGCTCCCCCAAAGTCTTCATCCCAAGTCCTGTCGTCAACCCATAGTAGACAAACTTCGTCACCGCGTCCAAAGTGGGTTTATCTAGGGTGGTCCTCATTGGTCCTCTCTGGGAAGAGAAGTGGTTCCACACATCGGCCATCTGTCCAGCTAGTTTGGCGACATAGAAATCATCCTTCTGATGGGCTCGCACAATTGCGGATGCCCTCGCGTCATCCAATTCCCTGAATATCGGCGGCATTCACACGTTTATGATGGAGGAGTCATCTCCTTGGAGGGAATGTTCCCCCCTCCGGATAACTTTCCCCAGCAGAAGATCCCAGTGGGAGATTTGCCGCGGGAGTCACAGGAACAGTAAGCTGGCGTCGCGGAGACTCGCTGCGAGTCACTGGGGAAGATTTTTTGTCACTGGGCACATTCAAACCGCAGACGGTGTGACGACTGAAGGAAAACATGTGCCTAGTTCTCTTTACTGGGAAACCGCATGATATGGATGATCTAGTGAAAGTATCAATGGGAAATTTGAACAGGGTATCCTTACGAGAGACCCTACAGGAGCAGCTGGTGGATCAAGAACCTGAAAAAGTGGAAACTCCCATCAAGGAGCCACCAAGGACAATTCTGGGTGTTGTGGATACTCCCTTCTCCAACAGAGTTTTGGTGCATCTCCAGGTGATCGCCTGGTCTGTTGGAGGTAACTTGGCCAGAATCTCAATGCAGAAGCTCACAAAGTACCACAATTCCTATATAAACTATCCACAGGGGACCGTTTTGTGGTGTAATTTCACGGCATGCTTTATTATGGCATTCATAAACCATTCGATTGGATTGTGGAGTGCCCTGATGCGGGGATCCGGTAGAACCAGCATGAAGCAGTTGGCCCTACACACCGGGTTGACCGCAGGGTTTTGTGGCAGTTTTTCCACCTTCAGCTCTATGATGATGGAGGTGTTCTTTAAATGTGTTGATTTATTTGGAGGTCCTCTTCCCAACGACGGATACAGGGTGATGGAATTCTTTTCTACAGCTCTAGTTGGGGTGGGCATCTCTCTTTTTGGACATGTCTTAGGCACCCATTTTGCTCTCTTCAGTGATAAAGTGATTGTTCCGAAAGTAAAGCCGGTCTTGATATACAGGAACCTTAGAATTGTGGAAATACTGACCATTGTTGTTGGAATCGGCGCTCTCATTGCCAACTTGGTGCTTACCTGTGCCTTGAGCGTGGACAATTGGTATAAGAGGGATTTCTCCTTTGCTATCCTAATGGGCTCATTTGGAGCACTTGCCCGGTTCCGGTTATCTTTATTCAACGGAAAGATCAGACCCTGGTTTCCATTTGGTACGATGCTTGCCAATTTCATTGGTGTGCTTGTGATCTCTATTTGTTATTTGCTAACATTTGGCTTGAGCTCGAGAGGCGCACCACTCATCACTAATAGAACTCACTTGATGGCGATAAACGGCTTCTCCAGTGGGTTTGCAGGGTCCCTGACTACGGTATCGAGCTTGATCAACGAGCTATACAATTTGGACTCTCCGCTGTACCAACACATCTACTTTTGGCTGACCTTCGTCGTATCATTCTGTATCATAGTATTAATAGACGGCACTTTCCTCTGGACGGTGGGGATGAAGTAGGTTGAATTTTATAAATATGTATAATAGAAATGTCCCGCTTTTTCTTAATTGAACATATCGGAAACAGAGTTGATCTGTTTCTTCTTACCCTTCTTACTGGGTTTGACCTTAATGGAGATCCCCGATTCCATCAGACTTGCCAATTCGTCGACCTCGCCACCGGATTGATCTCCCCCAAGCGGCTGGCTCCCCCAGAGTGAATTACCGTTTGAAATCGGCTTCACACGGGGGATCACCTTCTTCTGTTTGGTAGGAAGAGTTGGAAGTTTTGACACATCCGTCTTTTTCGACGGCGCTGGGGCCGGAGCCCCCCAACCACTTAGTGAATTTACAGACCTGGAATGGGCGCTGTTGTAATTGGACTTTGGTAGTGAAGGTGTAGAATAGGACGTGCTGTTGAAGGAAGACGAGGAGGATAACGACGATGCTGAAGATGACCTCACAGGGGCATAACCCGGTATGCTATAGCCATTAACAGGAGTGTTTGATGAAATTCCCCTTGTCGTTGACCTTGGTGCTGTGAGTTCAGACGTGTTGCTGGACGTCATGCCGGCCAGTGATGGGTATTTCACGTTGGAACTTCTCTTCCCCTTCTTGGTGGCAGACTGTGTAGCGGCCCATGACCCTACCGGAGTGGTCAAGATACCGTTGACCCCGGCGTTGCTAGCAGGTAGTTCCGGAAAACTCTCCTTGAAGACCTTCGCCTTGAGCAGTGGAGCGTTAATCGATTCCAAGTTGGTTCTATCTAAGGACTCTTGTGGAAATAGCTCAGCAAATTCCTTCAAGATGATGGAGATGTCCACGTTATGACCGGATTTGAAGAGCTCCTTGTACGCATCATTTAGCTCTGCTGCGCTCAATTGATGGTTTCTGTACTCCTTGTTGACGCTCAAAAATTGGCTATATAGATCTTGATCATTGGAAAGATAATGCAGAGCCCTCACCTCTAATCTCTTCTTCTTCACGGCCATTGGAACCTTTGGTTCGTCCTCGTCGCCGCTGGTTTTCAACTTTTTACCAACAGGTTGGAACGTGGGGGTTGATAGGTGGCTACCAAACTTAACCCTTCCACCGGTCAGATTGGGATGTTCCCTGGCCATGTGGCCCTGCAGGGCCACTTCGTCTGGAAAAACAATGAACTTCTGTTCCAAGCATGTGGGCACGTTACACATGAAATGAGCCTCCTTCAAATGAGGAAACATGTGGTCATAATCTCTAAAGTATTGGGGTCTTGATGGATCCAAGATTTTACACGTTTCACACGTCATGTGCTGGTCTCTGTAGTGGACAGTCAATTCATCGTCCGAGTAAAAGTGCATCTTCTTGCAGAACTTACAAGCCGGGTGGCCTGTGAACCCATCGTAGTCACCCTGTTTGATATGCAATTGTAGCTTGCTTGCTGTGTACAGAGTCAACTCTTTACAAAAGTATCTCTTGATATTCCAGCAGATGGTACAATAATGTTTGTTGTGTTCTGATTTGACATGGTCATTCAATTGTTTGAATGTGTTGAACGGTGTCCCGTGTGAAATACAAGATCTTATTGTACACACAAAATCTAGCAACCCCATTGTGATATCTTTTGCCTCTGCGCTAGTGTAGCGGATGCCTAGATCTCCTTTGAACCTGGGAAACAGCTCAGTCTTAGGTATCTCATTGAATTCGTACCTCTTATACTTGTCCGTGAAGCTCAACGTTTCGTTCTCGGTTCTACAAACCAAACATTGAGTTTTTCCGTACAATTTCCTCTGTCTGAACGCACACACGTGGCACACTGTGTGGTTACATTGGGAGATTGCAGCCACATTTAGTGGCTCCGCACAAATGAGACATGACGCATCCTCATCGTCGCTATTTGACTCCAATTTGTTATTCTCCTTGACAGATGTTGGTTCATCTCCGCTGTTAGCTCTTCCACCGGCTAAGGCTGTGAAGGACTTGCTCATTGTAGAACCAAAGACGATTCTTTGATAAAACTGCCTTCTGAGTATGTTGAGGTAAAAAAAATTTTTCATCCGTGTAGCGTAGAATCGAAGTGTTACAAATAGGGTGATATTGAGACGAGGATGTCGGGCTTTAACCTTTCTGCGACGTTGAACGTGTTTAAGTTGATTGGGAACCCCAATTTGGGCTTTTCCCCAATGAAAATCGCCACTTTCAACGATTTACCGATTCCAATTCCCCCGCAAAAGGCGCAAATTAAGGCATTGGTTGTCGATAAGGACAATTGCATATCGCCGGCGTTACACGACGACATCTGGCCCGAATATAGGAAAAAATGGGACCAATTGGTCCAGTTTTATCCCCCCAGATCGATTCTGATCGTCTCCAACTCGGCAGGAACCAACGACGATCCCAATCACAAGGAGGCGGCCCTCTTGGAGTCCAGACTAGGGGTGGATGTGCTACGACACTCTAAGAAAAAGCCGGGGTGTTTCCAGGAAATCATGGACTACTTCCAGCGCCATGGAATAACGGAGGACCCCAAAGAGGTGGCCGTGATTGGTGACAGGGTGTTCACCGACGTGCTGATGGCCAATATGATGGGGGCCAACCCCGTGTGGGTGTGGATGGGGGTGAAACTGTCCCAGAGCCCCATTTGCAGGTTTGAAAGATGGTTTCACTCCCAGTTTGAATGATCCCAAACTGTGTAGATGATTTGCTGAGCGATGTCACGTGATCTGCGGGGCAGATTACGTAAACAATAAATTGCCAAGAAACGTGGTACGCGGATCTTTTAATAGCAACAGCCTCCTCTTCTCCGGTTAGGAGCTGACTAGATTTTTGTATGGAAAAACAGGCGCTGTAGGTTCTAATATGTCAGAAATCAAGAGCTTAACCGGCTCTCAGAGCCCTAAAATGGAAGCAAAAGCTCAAACGGCTAAAGCAAAGGAAACCGTTGAGTTTGGTGTCAAGGATCGAAAGACCAGATCAACGCAGCCAAGATCTGGCATCGAATTTGATCCTGGTTGGAACAGCACTGCTAAGGTTGCTTCAAAACAGGCCAGTGGTGCGCCCAGAAGACGTCATTCCAATTGGAGTACAAAATCCAGTGCCAAATCAATTAATGAGGAGGTGAAATACCGTTTCAACAACGAGTCACATAATAAAGGTGTTTTCTTGAACAGGGCATCCTCAAGTCAAGGATGGAAAAGGAGAGACACGTTAGAGGGCACAAACAGTGATGCTTCACACCATAGTAGGAATTCGCAAGAAGCAGATGACGATGTCTGGTTGCCGGATCATGAAAGCATAAAGGGCGTCAATTTTAAAGAATTGGACGACTTCATAGATGAACAAAGGGAAGAGAACGAGATGATCAGAAGAAGGGAGTATGAGTTGACTCGTGTCGCCACCGGGGCGAATATATCAAGCTATACCCCGCTAGTTCAGAAAAACGGGTCTGAATCTTTGAGTGAAAACCTATCAATGAAAGAACCGGAGGTTACATTAGACCAAGAGAAAAACAGGTATGAAGAGTCAATACCAACGAGATTCAGCTTCTTTTCTAGCGATCTTGAAGAAACTATACACACCCCAGACTTGACTGCCCTGGTGGGTGAAGAAGAATCGATTAAGACTCTATTTGGATCGGATGAAACCGTTTGGTGGTTGGACTGTTCCTGTCCAACAGACATCGAGGTGAAAGTCATTTCACGAGCTTTTGGTATTCACCCCTTGACCGCAGAAGATATTCGTATGCAGGAGACTCGTGAAAAGGTAGAAATGTTCAAATCATACTACTTTGTCTCCTATCATACATTTGAAACCGACGACGAGTCTGAGGATTTTCTCGAACCCATTAACGTTTACATTCTTGTCTTTAAAACTGGGATTTTGACGTTCCACTTTTCCCCCATAGTCAACCCGGCAAATGTCAGAAGAAGAGTAAGGCAGTTGAGGGATTACGTCAACGTTTCTCCTGATTGGCTATGCTACGCAATGATCGATGATATTACCGATGGATTTGCACCAATCATTCATTCAATTGAATATGAGGCAGACGCCATTGAAGACTCTGTCTTCATGCATAGTGAATACGACTTTGGCCATATGCTTCTAAGAATCGGTGAGTCCAGAAGAAAGGTGATGACTTTAATGAGATTGTTACAGGGTAAGGCGGACGTTATCAAGATGTTTTCAAAGAGATGCCAGGAAAAGAATATGCATTCTCTTCAACCAAGACCTGATATCGGCTTATATTTGGGTGATATCCAAGATCATATCATTACGATGTTTCAATCCCTACTTTCATATGAGAAAATATTTAGTAGATCCCACACCAATTACTTGGCCCAGCTATCTGTGGAGTCCTTTTACAGTGGCAACAGGGTGATGCAGATTCTTTCCAAGGTGACCGTTTTAGGGACAATTCTAGTCCCAATGAACTTGATCACTGGGTTGTTTGGTATGAATGTTAAAATCCCCGGGGAAAGTAAAGACAATTTTGGCTGGTTTGGTGGCATTGTTGGCATCATTTGTTTGACTGCAATATTCAGTGTTTTGGGTGTCAATGTCTACATGAATCGAGTCAATCAAATGTCTGATAAGGACTTACCACCTTTGAGTGTCAAGGACTTCAAAATGAATACAAAGAGAGTACACACCCAATGGAATGACAAAGCCACAGATCTCAAGAGTTTGCCTACAAAGTTTACAAAGTATGGGGGGTGGTGAGCTATTTGTATGTTTACATAGAAATAAAATTAATATGAAAATTACGAATCTTGGAAGCCGCAACAGTGAATCACTGACTGATAGCTACCAAAAACAGATTGCCCAGAGCTACTTCCCTCACTGAAAACCGAAGGATCTGTGGCCTGTCACCAAAAAAAAAATATGGATTAGTCGATCCGAGGATCGAACTCGGGACCTTCTGCGTGTGAAGCAGACATCGTAACCACTAGACCAAACGACTAATTCGTGAACGTTAAAAAGGCGGGACCCACATGGACCCTTTACCATTTACCTCAATCAAATTCCCAAGAAAATTGCTCAGGAAGGCAAGCACTGCATCTTCCTAATTCTTAGAATTGATGTCATTGCAAAATTTAAAGAACTTAAAGACCTTGAAGATCTTTAAGCATCTCTTTACTCATAGAGAAAGAGCTACCAATGAAGGAGCAATGTCACCAGAATCGGACAAGACACTTCAAACTTATACAAACGCCCCATCCACGCTATTTGAGCAGTCGATTGTACAGATATTCAACTATAGGAAAAAGGTACAGACCTTGTTGATTTACCTCGTCTTTATGTTATCCCAGTTGGTGATTAATTACATTGGATTAATTGTTCTGGATGCCAATAATAGACCGACGAGTGTAACGATCTCCGGCTTGTACAACATTCTAGGTTCTTATTTCTTCCCTTTGGCTTTAGTTGTTCAAATAGATGCAAATGCTACGGATCCCCTCTTGAATTTGAATAAAGCAGTCAAAGTCTTTAGAAACTTTCGTTTATGCACAGTTATTCAATCCATAGGATTAACTCTCTCAATCTGGGCAACGGTGAGAGTATTCCAAGGAGGTCTGTACTTTCAGCAACGTCCTACTCAACCCTCTGAAACCTCCGGTAGAGTAACAGTGGACGTGACAGCATTTATCAAGGTCTATCAATTAATATCTTTGCAAATAGCCATTGGAACATTGGTCCTTTCATTGGTCAATTTGTATATAACAGATAGAAGAATGACGAACTTCTTCAGTCATTTGGAAAATTCCCAACAAGAAAAGGATTTTGAAGCCATGTTTTATTCGGTTCAAGCACCAAAACTTATATACCAGAACAAGTTAAAGAGTTACTACGTCGTTAACAATTCATCGTGTGAAGGGCTACATCGTATTGTATAACGTGCATTTGACACTGTGTGATATTAGAGGCGAACTCAAGCCGTCGTAAAAGGCCATAAATTCAAACTAATATACTAAATACAAATAAAAAGATTAATAAACAAACTTTTCGGTTTAAAAGTAGGGCATCCAAGAGGATTCAGAGTTGGCCAAATGTCTTGGGTTGACAGCATGGGCGATCAAATTGACTGCCACTTGAGATGACACAGATTGATTCTGGTTTTCAAAGTTAGCAACGGAGGTGATCTTCTTAACAATGGCTTCCACATTTAAATTGACAATGTCTTGCAAATGTGGGATTTCAGTGCCAATGACTTTTTGTCTCTGGTTGTACCAGGTCATCACCTCATCTCTCACAAACAAATTCAAAAAGTTGTCCACGTTGTAAGAGGGGTCGGCCAAACACTGGGAAATCAAAACCATATGCATTGACAAAATACCCTCAGTACCGACGCTACCAATCAACTCTTGAATGTTCGGTGTCAAACGGAATGGAACCGTTTCTAATGTACAGAAGACCGGGGCAGCTCTCTGGTGAGAGATGTCCATCTTAGAATTTTGCATGATATTGTTGGAGGTCTTACCACCAGCAATCTTATAGGGAACCATTTCAGAGGTGTAAACCTTCCCTGAGCCCTGATGAATGTGGATTTTATGAGGCTGTCTACCGTTGATGCACATCATGTAGGTAGCAAAGATGAAAGTTGCATATTGTGAAGTAAACTGCTTTCTAAAAACCCAGAAGTCTTCGAACTTCGGATAATAGTGCACGAAGTAATCCTTCATCATGTTGGTTGGAACAAAGAGGGTCTGAATTGCGGACAAAATCTCGGTCTTAACGTTCAAAACATCCGGCTTTGGCAGTCTTGGATCGTATGCAGATCTCAACTTCTCAATATAGAAAGCCAATGGTTCGTCCTTATTTTGACCCTTAGCTTTCATCGATGATTCGTAAACATTGTACATGTTCACATACTTTTCGTCATCACTGACCATTCTGATCAGTGGCGATAGGGGAACAGACGTTGGTAGAGTGAACTCAATGTTTCTCTTCCTGGTTTGAACATTTCTTGATAGTTGGTCATTGAATAAGCGGAACATTTGGTACATTCTTTCTTCTCTTCTAGAGTGACGAGCAGAAGGAAATTGGATAGCAAACTTGTACAGACCACCGTCAGAGCCTCTGATGGTAATCCTCTTATAACAAGCCACGGGACCTCTGATCATTTCAAAAGTTGGCATAAACCTTTCAATCTTCACAAAGCCTTGGCTGGATTCTTTATCCAACAAGTACTGTCCAGGAATATCGATATCCTCAAATTTCTGGTGATGGAATTGACTCAAGTGCGGACAAATCCTCTCCAAATTGACCTTGCCGTAACTCATATCCAACTTCTCCTCCATACAAGTCTTCCACTTCAACAATTTCGAAATATACGTTTCTAGATTTGGTTTAGATTGAATAATATCTTCGTGGAATTCATTCTTGATATGAGAAGGCAAGACACTCTCTGCAAACTTTTCGATACTAGCCTCTGTAGCTGGTGGTAACTTCACATTCTCCCTTGGATTTGGTAAACGGTTGAACTGCTGAACCCCATCATAGTATAGAGCCACAATCAACCGGTAGGCGTCAGCATCAGCATTGATTTTAAATCTTTGGTTAATTTGATCAACAAATGATTCCAAGGAAAGGGTCAATAGTGGATACGCAGATTTCATAATTCTTGAAATTTCATCGATCCAAACCCATGGCTTTCTTTGAAGTAATGGATTCGTCGGAGTGGAACCACCTTGTGGAGCCGAAGCTGGGTTAGCTGATGGTGTGATATTGCCTGTTAAAGGAGGTGATTGCTCATTCACCGGTGTGTTAGCAGCTTCTGATTGCATACCTGTGGCATTCAAAGCAGTTGAGCTGGAGGAAGAAGATTGTGACTGTGCCGAACCGTTTGCCGGACCTGATGATACAGTAGCGGCACCTGCAGCACTTTGTTGGGCAGACAATTGCTTTTGAATGCCGGCATAGTCCTCCTTAGACGTTCTCAATTGGAAATGAAGAGCTTGTGGGTAAGTCTTAGCAATGGTGAACAAGACTTCAAATGCCACTTTACCCTCCTTGTGAGCCAAGGCTGTCAACAATTGAGGAATAAATGTAACCCAATGCCAGATTGGCATCTCGCCCTTGTGACCCAAGAATGATTCAGTCAAAGTGCCGGAAGCATCGTCCAAACTAACTAACCACAAAATCCTGCAGAGTAATCTTCTCGCTTTGTTATTCTTGTAAAGGCAAGCAGCTTGTAAATAGCAACTAATAGCATGTTTTGCAAAATTGATATCCCCACTAGCACTGAATCTGCTGTCATTAAAGAACCCCCATTCAGCCCATGCCTTTGGAAGGTTCAAATCTAATTGGACAGCAGTTGCAAAGGCGGAATTAGCTTCATCTGGAACGTTCAACTTAGCCAGGAACATACCCTTCAAAGTAATAAACTCGGCCTTCTGTTGAGCAGCGAAATAAACCAAATTTGTGTTACTAATAACATCCAAACCGGTGTTCAATTCCGCTGGATTTTGGTAGTAGCACTTGGCCTGTTCTCTCAATTTTAAGAAGGCTTCTTGGATTTCAATATTAGGCAATGTGTAAATCTTGGCCAACTGATTAATACACACCTCTGGCATGTTGTGTTCCCTTGCCACATGAGCAAATCTGTTGATTACCCAGGCAATTTCATGATAACCTCTGTAGGCATAGGAGTTGTTCGCACTATTGCCACTTTGCGTGACTGCAGGCACTAAGGGTAGATAATACTTGTTAATAACATCAAACGCGTGCTTTCTCCAAGTCACCAAATCATTCCAAATGTTGATATCATCCCAACTGTTTGGAAGACGTTCCCTCCAAGCTTGCAAAACCCTCTTCAAATCTTGAGACTTTGTATCCAAGTTCTCCACTGTAGTATTGGTCAAACTTCTGTAAATTTGGATTGCTTCACTGAATTCCACATACTGCTGGAACCCATGTAACAGGGATATGTGAGCACCAGTAACTCTTTGTGGCAATTTCCACCACTTACGGAGGGCTAATTGAATACCTTCATCAATCAACCTTTGAACGTTTTGAACAGACTCTTGGTTTTGGGAGAAAGCTTGCAAAGAAAGGAACGTCTGGAACATTTGTCTTCTTGGTGTAGGAACATCCATGACTGTCTCCACAGATTGCTTCAATGGATCTCTATCTTTCACCCAATCAGCAATTCTCCAACCGCACTCTAAGAGTAAGTCAGTGAAACCCTCATGCTTGGCCAATTCTGTTAAAACGTCCCAGTATTGCAGTTTCTCTGCACATAAAATCCAATCGTCTTCCCAGAGAGCATACTCAGATTCAGAATATGGTAGCACTCCACTTCTAGCCTTTATTTGGGCTGCTTCATACATCTTTAGTGCCTTGTCCCACATTCCAATCTGTTCATAGGATAAAGCAGAGTTGGTTTCAAAGTATTTCGATCTTCTTCTCCATAAGCCATAAAACATATCATCTTCTTGTAAAGCGGCATACATTTCCACAAGAGCATCCTTGTTGGCTTCCTTAACCTTAGAATTTTCTGTGGTTGGATGAAGATCAATCTGTTCTAAGATTCTAATAGCTGGATACCAGGAATCATAGTTCAGGCCCAAGTATTTAACTAAATGCGGAGGCAGTTGTAAATCAGGACACTTACTAGCAGCAGATAACATGATGTGAATGACATTTGGAACAGATTCTTGTTGACGCATATGATAATCCCTTGACAGCAATGTAACAAAGGAGTGCAAAAAGTCTTGCTTTTCACGCTGGGAGATGAAGTTGTACGCCACAGGAAACAAATTACACCATGAATTGTGGATAGCCTCTGGACTTTGATATGAAAGATCAAGAAGAGGGTCAAGGACGTCCTTGGCCTTGATTGTCAAGGAATCATTGATAAACTTTCTGTGTGTTGCCAAAAGATCAATAATGGGTGTTGACGCTGGGATTATCTCCGTCTTCGGCCTCACATTATTGATCTCCTTTAGGGAAGCAAGTTGTGACTCGGCTGACATCAATTTCAAAGAATGTTCAAAATCGAAAGATCTGTAAAGAATTTGAGAGGCTTGGTTCAACCACGGATATTCTGAAAGATATTCCCAATTTTGCTCACGAATGACATAAAACAATCTACTTCTGATATCCTTGTCAATGGAGTTACTCAAAATATTCATCAGCTCTTGACGAATCCCAGTGTCGGAGATCTTAGTACCAACCAAGAATGGATGTTCCAATCTGAATGTCAATTCACTGTACAACAGAGAGTCAGCCTTGAAAATGTCTACAATAATTTGGTAGTACATGTTGGTCAATTCTGGATCATTCTTCATCTCATACATCATCATCTTCGATAGCACCCCTGCTTTTTCCTTGACTGTTGGAAGAATTTCATCCTTGGCGAAAACCCAACCACGAACAATTTCTGCAATCTTGGTCAATAATTTCTTATCGTTGGATCTGTCGATCAATTGAACCATTAATGAAAGGTATATTCTACGTTGATCACCCAAGACCGAAATTCTAAGGGAGCATAGGTTCAAAATGGTTTCCAATAACTTAACAGTCATCTTAGCTTCTTCTGCCGATTGTAGACTGTCAGAAGCAGTTTGGGTCTTGTTAGAAGCCATTGATAAAGTGATATGATCTTTGACCAACTTACCAAATGTTCTGATGATCAATTGGAGGTTTTGATCCAAAATTTCAGGTTGGAAATTGGCAATAGTACATGACAAGGTGATACCGGCAGCCACAGAGTTGGTTGAACTCAAATCCTCACTAATAATTCCCACCAAGTAATTCATAAAAGCTTTGGCCTTCTCCTTCGTTTCTTCATTGGCGGTTTCCAAGTCGGATTCGATCTTGACTGCTTTAATGATCAATGACAATACACATTGCAATGCTTCTTGGATATCCTGATTATGGGTACGAACACAACCATCGAGTAACTTTTGCAAATACTCAAAATTGTTGAAAATCCACTGGGATGGTTGCCATTCCAATACAACGTTCAGAGCCTCTAAAGCGTTTACACAGCATGTCAGCATGTTCTCAGCTCTAGAATCAGGAGTAGACAGCATCTTCTCAAGAAAAGCCAACTTGACGCCCACGTCGGACCAGTATCCTTTTGATAGCAAAATGTGCAAAATGACAAGAGCTTTTCTACTCAATTCGTTATCGGAAGCCCGCTGGTGACATAAACAGATATACCTGATCAAGAAAGTAATACAGGTTTCTTTTTGGCCATTGGGAACAACATAACGAGAAGGTGAAATAGAGCCACCATCCACATCCATCCTATCTGAATTGTCGTCGTTGGCTTCATCAACCTCTCTCTTTGCACGAGTTTCCCAGTTCAAAATCAATTCTGCCAAATCCATTGCAAGCATTTGGTTCTCGGTCATGGAATTGTTCAAAACCGTTAACTTGCCCATTGCAGTGATAATGTTTGGAATAAATTCGTCTCTGGAGCCGTAAAATAGGTCTGCGTGTTGAACAATCAATTGGTAAACATTAAGAACTTGAGTGACAATGTATCCATTTTCACTCAAAACACGACGAGTCCACTTCAACCATTCAACATCAGACCCTAAAATACGATTCAATTCTGGAACTAATAAGTTCAATGATTGTCTAACCAATGATTTGACCTCATTCTGATTGGCCTTAAGTAGGGCCACAAAAACCTGCATGACAAGCTTGGCAGGAGTCTCAAAATTTTTAATGAAGTACGCAATTGAAACGTATGCTACTTGTTTCGTGATTGTGTCCTCTAAAGAGATATTGTTCCAGTTGAACTTGATGATATCTTTCTTCCAATCGGCAACAATATCAGGGTAGTATTGGACCATAACAGATGTCAATTGCATCAATTCCACTCTGAATAAGTCATTTTCGCAGGACTCCACGGTTGTCTCGTCGCTGGCTTTCTTCCAAACATTTTCACCAAGGGCAACAATCCAAGCAGCGGGTTGATCCCCGCTCTTGGCTAAGTCAAGGCCTGTAGTTGTGTTTTTCGCATTAGCAAACAATGTCGGTGTGACAACTCTCTTTAATAGCTGGATCATCGGCGCCAATTCCATCTCATCGCTACCTAATTTGTTGATAGCATAAAGCAGGTATGATTGAACTAATTGGACATCTTTTGACTTAACGATGTCATCCAAGAGGAACATTTCCACAGTGTTGGAGAGGGATATTTGATTAGTTGCTAGGTAGTTCATAAATGAAATGGTATCTTCGACCTTGTTCTCTTCAATCTTTAAAGTCTTAATGTACAAGTCCTGTAATTTCTCCAGAGATCGACCCAATTGAAAGTGTACTTTGGATTCTAGGGTGGCCGTCTGTTTATATTCCAAGCAATCCACTGAAAAGTCAAACATCTTGCTGAACGTTTCCGACGAATATTTCAGCCACTCTGAGTCCTGTTTCCCAATTGCTTCAATCAAATCAACCATGTTAGAAAACATTGCAAATTTGACATCTCCATTTGATTCATTGGATAACATATCTATAAATTCCATGAAATGATCCTTCACTACTTTTCGCAAATTGGAGCTTTCATCCAATCCAACAAAGTAGGCAAATCTAGATCCATGAGCTCTAGACTTAAAATTCTCCTTGAAAAAATCGATGGCTTGATCATGGAATCTATTAAGAAATTGAGCAATTGGTTTTCTGAATGGTGAATCTTGATGGCGACGAAGGTTCTTCTCTAAATAGAGAAGAGTTTCAATCAATTCGTTAAGAAAAGTGTACGCCTGAGAAGGTAACATGTAGAAAATCTTTAAAATGGCAGCAATGATCTTTACAGTATGGTTGCTCTCTAATTTTTGCTTGGATATACGTTGTAATGTTGCAGGTTGGGCCCAAGCCATTAAATGATCCAAAAGCTTCCTCCCAATTTCCACCTTGAAGTATGAAATCAACAATTCAAGTAATTTCGATAGAGCCTCTAAACCTGAAACGGTTAGCTTCTTGTAGTCTGATAGGTTCATCAACATTGGTCGCAACCCGTTCTGTAAAAGTTCCTTTGGTAGTTTCACATTGCCTGATAAAACCTTAGATAGACCCCTGTAAGCAGCTTCAATGATCCTGATACTGTTTGAGCAGAGTGTCTTGAAGAAGACGCTAAGAATTCTAATTCTCACAGATGAATTTGAAAATTTTTGTTTTGTCAGGGCCAAGGAGAGCAAATCAATGCATACAATTCTCAAATTAACCAACTGTTCAGCACTCTTATGTTCAGAAATCTTATTAACGCTAATCAATGATTCATCATCAGCGTCAACAAGGGCTAAAGCTTCGGAGAGCAGTCGGTTTAATTCATCATTGAATTCCAAGAAGGATCCATCCAATTTTAAACAGAATGTAATCGCGTCTATGTTCCCTATTTGCATATGGAAAGGTAGAGCTCTCAATGGTTTACCAAAGATTGGAGCGAGTAATACACTCTTACTTGGAGATATCATATCGGCAATTGGAACCCCGGTAATTTCAGAAAGGACCTTCAAAGATTCTTGTGCCGTTTCTCTCACCATCTTATTGTAATTGGACAAATCGTAAACGATCTGACTAATTAGAGATTGAAATGGTTGTTGGTAAACAACATCCTTAGTGACTTCCTTATTACAGTTCCTCAATATATCCAAAATAATCGATTTGGCTATTTTGCAAACCTCTGTTGGTACATCCGTTGGGGTATCTCTCAAAACAAAAAACATTGCTCTTGAAATTTCAATTTGCCTAACTTCAAAGTATTCGTAGGGAATTTCCAGGTCTTTGATCATCACTTGCAACCCAATACACCCACTGAGTTTATCATAATAAGTATCCTTGAAACAACAGTGTATGAACGTGGAACACAGCTTTTTAATACCCAGAAACTTCAAAACGTCGTTCATTGATCCAAACAGGGTTAAGCAGATATCAAAGATAGTCCTAACCGCCATTTTACCTGCCTCTCTGACCTTAGGGTTGTAGTGGCTCAGGACGTGAACGATGGCATCAAAGAGAGTGTCCTCACTCAATGATTTCTTTCCTTCGTGATTGTTCACATTAAACTTTTTAGCCATGTTGTAGTGTTCCATCATGGTCCTACTTAAGCACAGGACCACGTAATGTCGGCAGATCCCGTTAATTAATTCATTCGCCTCCTCTCTGACTTCTTCCAGAGAGACAGAGTAAAAGAGGGCCTTCAATAATTCCAGGAGTAGTTCTTCCTGTCTGTTAAATCTATCCTCATCTAACACAGAATTAGCCTCCAAAGTACTAGATTCATCAATCTCATCCTTCCCCTGGTTAATAATGAATGACACCACCTGTTGAATTTTGTCTTCGTAATCCTCCGGAATGTCATCAGTATTTATGAACAGCTTTAGAATCGATGTTAAGTACTTGAATGCACTAACTCTGTAATGAATCTTGGGTCTCGTGCTGGTCAAAGCCGTAAGTGCTGAAGAGACTGCAGCGGTCATTGAAACTGGTATTTCATTTGGAACTCCCTCGATTTTGAACATCCCGAGTAATTCTTGATCGGATACTGTTTCCGGTTTCAAATCCTCATGCAATTTCAAAAAACTTCTATTTCTACCACCCATTTTCCCTAAAATCCTCAGTGCTGTGTGAGAGTGTTGATGGGAGTATGGAACAGGCCTTAAATGTTTCCAAAGGGCTTTCATGATATCTTCGATAACAGGTTCAATGATTGGGTCAATGAACTCTACGGTCATATTGTCAACACACAGTTCCAAGGTTCTCAAACCTTGAGTGACCAAGTCTGGCGTGCTGTTGAGGGCATGCACAAGAGGTTTCATTAAATGATGTAGGTATGGAACCAGAACACTCAATCTAACAGGAACAGTCAGGCACAAGTCTGCAAAAACGTCCTTTTCCACTTGACGTCTTGAGTTTGCAAATAGCCTTCCAAGACATTCCAATAAAACTTGAAGAATGGAAAAGATCTCCTTATATAGGGCTTCAAATTTTCCTCCTCCAATGGCTCTAAACAGTGTTCTAATAAGGTAGAAATACACCAATGGATCCTTAGCGGTAGTGCTGTATTCTAAACAATCCAGAATCAACTTGTTTAAATGAGGTAATAATACAGCTTCGTTCTGATTTGGGAAGAGATTCACGGACATAAAACAGAACTTGAATAATCTATTCAAAACATTGGATTTAACAATATCCAGGTCTCCCAGTTCCGGTAACTTGTCAATGCAGAATACAATCAATATACTTGAAAAATTTGATGTGGTCATTTCATTGGCAAAAAAGTACTGAGGAACATGCAATAGGGCCGGGTTTTCCAAGATTGTGTTGAATAAGGCGGGCATTTCAGCCTCTAGGACTTCGTTAAACGCTGCAGGTTCCAATTGAATGAACAAAGCAGCTAATAATTCCATCAAATCCTTCTCTTCTTTACATGATGTAATTGCTGGGCTCATTCCCCCGGATTCATACGCCTGTTTCATCGCTTCTCTCAAGAGAGGCAATTTTGAACTTTGGAAGAACTTCAGACATTTAATACTCTCTGAAAATAACCTTCTGAAAATGGTTAGCTCTTCGAGGCACGTTATACGAGTAGTTTCCTGCCATGCTTGAAATGTATAGTCGCTTGGTGGTTCCGGATTACAACTCTTGAGAGCAATAAAAATGGATCTTAAAAAGGTCATGAACATTTTAAACATATACCTTGCAGAATCCAATGGATCTTGGGTATGTGGCTGGCTCACTTGAATCGGCAAACTACTGTCTATTGTAACAAAAGAAATGTAATCCAGAATTTCAGAATCGTCGTCCACATCCATTTGATCTTTATTAGTTGTTATTTTTGGCTCTGAAAATGGGGGTTTGCCTGTCAATGTATTGGCTGAGGTTTCCAATTGATCCAATTTTGCTGTGTTTTCAGATTTGGTCTTTATGTACTCTTTATGTTGAAGTATGATATCGAAGTAGTTGTTGTTCACTGAAGCGAACCTTTTCCCAAATGAGTCGATCATGATCAAGAACAGTTGACGAGCCTCGTTTTTGTTAGGGAGTTTGCTAATCCTATCCACCAAGTTCAACATCAATTTTGCGCTCATTATATAAACGTTTTGATTCAGAGTATTGTCCTTTAGATGGTCACAGAATGTTTCAACACTCTTCCAAATTTGGTCACTGGTAATATTTTCATTAAGGTGAACAAAATCTGCGACTATTGTATAAGCCAATGGTCTCAATGTTTCGTGGGCAGTGAGACCATCGCCCAATAGGACCTTCTCGTTGAACAATATTTCAAATTTGGAAGCGTACAACTTTCTCAAATCCGTTGTTAGAGTGTGTCTAATGGCGTAAAGTAATTCCTTTCTCAATGATGAAGATTCTGGCGGACAATCCTGAAGTAATCTGATCAACAAGTCGGGTATATCCTTCATTCGATCCTCCACAGAAGATGTATCGATCTTTTTTATCAACACAAAGGCCAAAAAGAAGGCCGCCTTAATTTGACAAAGGATTAGATCACAATAAAGGGTTTTATTGACGATGTCGGGAGAAACATGGGATAATATTAAACCCTTTCTCTTCATTTTTTCATGTTCTTTCCTTTGTTCATCTGCCTCCAGGGACATCAAATCAATGACTAATGGTAAGAACTCAGGCACGGTGGATGTGATTAGATTGCTGTAAATGTTGTACAACGAGACAAGAGTAACTGGGCATTCGGCAGCAACTTTTAATGAGTGGGTAGCTTTTGATAAATCTTCAGTGGATTCCTTCTTTTCAACGCTTGGACCGAAGTTCTCCTCGATGACTTGGGGCATATTTTTGTAGATTGAGATCAACAATGACAAATAATCTTCAACTTTCGATGATAAATAATTTTTGTATGATTTATGAAGAGATATGAGTATTTTTGAACACCTGATCCCGTTTTCTTCATTATCTTCCTTTATCACCTTGATCAAAACATCATAAACTTCAAAAGCGTATGGTTGATAAATATCGTTAGCAGGTAATCTCATCAGTATATCCAAGATGAGGAATCTCAACTTCTGTTCAGGGGAATTCAAACTGAATGATATTGGCACTGATTCCAAGTATTCAAAGACGACCTTCAACAAGGTCTTTAAAAAATGATCGTACTCATTGGCACCGATGTACGTGTCTAGAGTGTCGCAGAGTTCCGAAAAAAGCGAGTGTTTCCCTTGAAGGTCCAAAGATTTGTCCTCGAGCCGTGAGAGAAATTTCTCAATATGGTCCGTGTACAAATTGGCACTCATTTGCCTGCAACAAACACAAAAACCTAGAGAGGAGGAAAATTCTGAGAAGATGGGGGATCGCGGGCCTTTTGAAGATGGCTCTGTCACGTGATTCTTGTCCCGATTGGGAAATTCTGGTGCTCATTTGCTCATGATAAAGGTGGTCTAGAAGAAAGTGAGCGGAAGTGGAGATGAAGAAGCAAAGGAAACGATTTTAAGTATGTGCTGCTGCAGTACCGTCAGGTGGTACTTTAGTTCAGGGTAAGTAAATTGGTACTCATGTCGTTCGCAAGTGGATTGGTGAGCTCAACTATGTACTTGGTTCAAGACTTGTATCTCCTAGCAAAAGGAAGGCTATTTTCATCAACAACTAGAAATGGCTCCACTGCCATAAACACTCATAGTTTTCTAGCAATTGGTCAAAATCACGATTTTGGGCATCTCGGAATACACTGGGGGGCATCAACGAGGGTGGAGTGGGAAGATCTTCGACTTTTGGCTGATTTTCTTTATTTTCAGTGTACCATTCGGCATCGGTGAGCTCTTGTAAGGCAACTCGTTTTCCAGACTGTTGGCGGACGCAGCTCGGGCTAATTTCCGCCCTTGTTTGGGAATCAATGGTATTGAAACCTTCTTTGGATTCGCTTTGAAACAATCGCGTTATGTACAGACCGTTTTTATTGTCATCAGAGAACCGTTTATTGCTCAAAATCTTTCCATGTCCAGCGGTGTCTCTGTATATATTGCTCAGCGGATAAAACATATGTCCTCTCGACTCACAATTCAATACGCTTTTACTCCCCTGTTGTAGCTCTTGGTGTGCATGTGAACCAAAACCGATTGGCATTGGCTTTTCTAGAGGCTTCTGCTGTTTCGGATAGGACCCATACGCGTTGCTCAGCGAGTAACTTTTGACCGCTTTCAACTCGAAATTCGCCACAATCCCATCACCTTCATCTTTGTCGTGTTCCGACTGGTCCCCGTGCTGTCTAAGAGCAACAGGAGCTTCTATGCGTTTCATCTGTCTCTGTTTAAGAGGAAAAGACTGTGGCCAACGCCGGAGGTATTTCTCACGTGTCGCTCGTTTAGGATGCTCAGTTCTGTTGCCATGGGTAAGTGATGCTCCAGGATAACCGCTTGTCTTCCCGTGTAATGATTTGCACAATATGGCGTAGCTACTAGCGTCTCAATCCATAGGCCACATGCGCCCATCCAACATCCAGTGGCGACATCATTACAAAGTAGGTACAAATCACCCTCCATCTCACAATTTCAGAACTTCGTTTGCACAAAGGCAAGATACACCGGTCAGCACATAGCTTGACTGCCCTATATCCCCCTCCTCTTATCCATACACCTTTAGTGGTCGTATGGGTCTATCATTGGCCAAAGTGCTGCGCCACATTTGCTTACAGAAGGTGGCGCAGGCTTCACCTCTTCTGCCTCAGGAGCTGAAATTTTTTTTTCAAATCTTTTCTTCACTTAGAAGGCTAAGAATAGAGGGATATCATCAAGATGGCTAAGGCTAAGAAGACGAGAAAGATCTCAGTTAAGAGGATGGTGCAGAAAACAGACCAAAGAATTAAAGAAAACCAAAAAGAGCAAAAGGATAAGAAGGAAGATGCAGAATTGGTGAGATCCATACCGCAGGTGTCATCGGCGCTCTTCTTCCAGTACAACTCGGCCATCAAGCCCCCATACCAAGTAATCATCGATACGAACTTCTTCAACTTTTCGATCCAGAAAAAGATCGACATTGTGAGGGGAATGATGGACTGTCTATTGGCAAAATGTATACCGATGGTGACAGACTGTGTGATTGCAGAATTGGAAAAGCTGGGGCCTAAGTATCGTATTGCACTCACATTTGCTAAGGACCCTCGTATCAAAAGACTCAAATGTACCCACAAGGGTACATACGCCGATGACTGTCTTGTGTCAAGAGTGATGCAGAACAAGTGCTACATTGTGGCGACAAACGATGCGGACTTAAAAAGAAGAATCAGAAAGGTGCCCGGGATCCCCATCATGTCCGTGGGGGGGCACGCGTACAACATCGAGAGATTGCCCGATGTCTTCTGATCTTAGAAACAGCTTAGTGTATATTACGTAATGGACAAACCAATCCATCCCCCTTCATTATCATGTCAAGCGATGACGTGGACAACCTCGTGAGCATGGGGTTTGATAAGGAGTGCGCACTGTCAGCCTTGACAAAGGCCCAAGGTGATGTCAATGTTGCTGTGGCTCTACTGATGGGAGACTACCAGGATGATGCCTCCTTGGCAGGTCCACATCCGGATATGGAGGGGGGGCCAGAGGCGCCCCCAGGGTATGCGGAGAAAACTAGTGTACCGATCGGTATTGACGATGACATCCGGTCGAAATTGGGCGACGAGGTGGTCAAGGAGTATAATCCCATTGCCAACAAGTACAACATTTATGAGGATTTCCCGAAATGCCTGAAGGGGGATGAGCCTGCGATTGTGTTGCCACAATCCCCCGAGCTGTTTGAATCCTATTTGGCGCCCTTGGTGGTGATTTTGGGCAACATCCCGGCGTTGAGAAACCTTCTTTTGAAACATTCCTACTTCAATTACGGGTTCAAGCCAAACTGGTGGAACAAGGAAAGGGTATCCGACAGTCTTTTGGGGCCAATGGAGTACCAAAGGTTGTTGGGGATGATGTCGCCGGAATCCGAGCGGGCCTTCGCATCTTCTTACAATATCACAACTGCCACGAATAAGTCCATCACAGAGGATTTGGAATCCATTGGAGACTATATCAACTTCATTTTGGGCGAAATTGTGTCCTCCTTCTCACAAATCAACTCCGATCTGGAAAAACCTGTCAAATCCTTCTTGGAGCTCTCGATCGAATACAATGGCAAAACCGCAAGATATTACACGATCCCCATCCAAATGGATTGCATAGATTCGAATCTCTACGTGATGATCCACAACCTCTTTTGGGGGAAGAAGTTTGAAAACTTTGGCACCAATAGAATTGAATATGTTTCAGATGTTTTGACGTTCACGATCGATTCCGATGGACACAGTATAACCAACGGCCTCGACCTATTCGACCACTTCTATCCTCATATTTATACCAAGGACCACGAGCACATCATTGGGAGCAATTTAGATCAGATATCCGCCTCAAGAGAGTATTGGGAGGAGATAAACAAGTTAATTGCCAATACAAAGGTGTTCCAGGGAAAGAGGTTAACCGGTCTCTTGGCAACATCGAGTGCCTACCTTCAGAAGGTGGGCGAACAGGTGGATTCCACCGCAGAGATCACCGCTTCTAAAGAATTCTCCGAAGGGGAGAAGATCAAGACCGCTGGGCAAACGATCCAAATGATTCATGACCAAATCCAGGCCAGGGCCCACAAACTTGTCCAGACAAAGTACGATCTTGAGGCCCAGGCGGATGTTCTCACCCAGGGTCTGTATCAGCCGGAGTCGCTTTTCGATCAAAGCCTCCTAGAGCCCTGGATTCTCACCGGTGTCATTATGAAACCGACGGAATATTACTACAGGCGGGGGGATGATCAGTGGTTCCACGTGGCCATTGATCAGGAGACATGCAAAAACTACGAAATAAATCTTGTGGATTTCCAAATTGTCCGCAAGCACGTCAGGGGCTCCACAAGAGTCGATTTTAGTGACGCCATAATATTGACCTATGTCAGGAAGGGTGTGTGGGAGAAGAAAAATTTGGACCCTTTGTGTGACTCCTTGAAACAGTTTGTTGAAACCGATAACGAAACTCTCAAAGAACTCATAGCCAAGCTTAATTAATTGTATACCTCTTAAGAGTGATGCCGCTGAGCAACTGAGCAGCATCCGTGCACCGACACAACAAATCGCGCACCCCCGCGCTCCCTCGGTGCCTTCGCGGGTGGCTCCATTCAACGTGAAAAGAAAATTTTCAGGCCGACGGTGTTGGATGGCTCTTCAACGAAATGGCCTCCAGAGTGTTCACAACTGCTTTGCGTTCATTGAACAGAGCCACCTGGGCTTCTGTTTCAAGAGTTTCTGTTACATCCAGAGCTCAAGCCGTCAGATTCGCTTCTTTTGACAGATCGAAGCCTCACGTTAACATTGGTACCATCGGTCACGTCGATCACGGTAAGACCACATTGACCGCAGCTATCACAAAGGTTTTGGCCGACGAAGGTGGTGCTGATTTCCTTGATTACGCCGCTATTGATAAAGCTCCAGAAGAAAGAGCCAGAGGTATTACCATTTCTACTGCTCACGTTGAATACGAAACCGCCAACAGACATTACTCCCACGTTGATTGTCCGGGCCATCAAGATTACATCAAAAATATGATTACTGGTGCTGCTCAAATGGATGGTGCAATCATTGTTGTTGCTGCAACCGACGGTCAAATGCCACAAACCAGAGAACATTTGTTGTTGGCCAGACAAGTTGGTGTGCAACACTTGGTTGTCTTTGTGAACAAGTGTGACACTATCGATGACCCAGAGATGTTGGAATTAGTTGAAATGGAAATGAGAGAATTGTTATCCGAGTACGGTTTTGATGGTGACAACACCCCAGTTATCATGGGTTCCGCTTTGATGGCTTTGCAAGGTCAAAAGCCAGAAATCGGTAAGGAATCCATCTTGAAGTTGATGGCCGCTGTCGACGAATGGATCCCAACTCCACAAAGAGATTTGGAAAAGCCATTCTTGTTGCCAATCGATGAAGTCTTCTCCATCTCTGGTAGAGGTACTGTTGTCTCTGGTACTGTGGAAAGAGGTACCTTAAAGAAGGGTGAAGAAATTGAAATCGTCGGTGGTAAGGACGGTGCTTTGAAGACCACCGTCACCGGTATCGAGATGTACCACAAGGAATTGGACCAAGCTCAAGCTGGTGACACTCCAGGTATCTTGTTGAGAGGTGTCAAGAGAGAACAAATCAAGAGAGGCCAAATCTTGGCCAAGCCTGGTTCCGTTCAAGCTCACACCAGATTCTTGGCTTCCATGTACATCTTGAACAAGGACGAAGGTGGTAGACACACCCCATTCTCTGAAAACTACAGACCTCAAATGTACATCAGAACATCCAACGTCAATGTCACCTTGAAGTTCCCAGACTCTGAGGAGGACCACTCCAAGCAAGTTGCCCCTGGTGACAACGTTGAAATGGTTGTTGAATTGTTGTACCCAGTTGTTGTCGAAGTTGGTCAGAGATTCAACTTGAGAGAATCCGGTAAGACTGTTGGTACTGGTATGATCACCAGAATTATTGAATAAATTATTTACCCCTGTTTATAAATTCGGTTTAGTAGCCGAATGATGATATTTATTCTTTTACCTGGAGGTCGTGGTTTGGCTGATTTAAGTGAGTTTGGCTGATTTGAGCGCATTTGGCTAATTTGAGTGGGTTTGGCTGATTTGAGCGCATTTGGCTAATTTGAGCGCATTTGGCTAATCTGAGCGCATTTGGCTAATTTGAGGTCATCGATAAGAGAAGAGAGCTAAAACCGCTCAGTTAATTTAAAAGAGCAGCCACGTCCTCGTATTACTGCTGATATCACCCTCTTTATACAAATAAGATCGATAACTATGACTGGCTGTTGTGCAACTACTACCTCCACCCAATGCGAGTGCTCCAAGAAAACCTCTTGCAAATGTTCTACCCAAAGTAAACAATGCACATGTGAAAAGGAATGTCGTTGTCCACCAGGAAATTGCACATGTTTTTCTTGTGCCAACAATGAGTCAAAGACTGCTTGTGTTTGTTCAACTGTTAAATGTGCCTGCAAAGGCGGCTGCAATTGCGATTCCTGTAAGACTAGCGGTTGCCACTGTGCAAAGTCTAAATGCGGATGCGCTTAATTGATCAAATATTATCTTTCCTTTGTATACTATTTCTTTACTTTTAAACTTCTTTTTAAATTGTTAAACATGGAAACTTGACATTCAAAGTTAAATGCTGAGCAGTTTCAACGAGGATGATCAGTGAAGGCTCATGAGCGGGAATGCCATAGACCAACGCTGCCGGATGGAACAGGATTGTTAGCAGGTTTAGAAAATGAACTATCTATGTTGATCAAAAGTTATAAGCGTTACTCATTAAATTAATTGTAGATTAGGAGATTAAGCCACATCAGCAGCGGCTGCCTCAGCTTTTTCTTCTGCTTCCTTCTCCTTGTGGACCTTCGACTTCAAGAAAGCCAAGCCTGGGGTGAAATGGGTATAGACTTCATCAACTTCTTCTAAGGACAAACCAGCAGTTTCTGGAACGCAACACAGAACGAAGAAGAAAGAGAACACCAGACAACCAAAGAAGACGTAACCGTAAGCAAAGTGAATGGCATCAGTAATGAAGGGGGTGAAAAATGCAATCAAGAACCCCCAAATCCAGTTAGCGGCCGTTGCAATACCCATACCCTTAGATCTAATTCTGGTTGGGTAAGTTTCAGAAACAACCACATATGCGCATGGAGCCCAGGTGGTGGCAAAGAAGAAGATGAATAAACAAGCCAAGAAAATCATGGCATCACCAACAGGCTTCTTAGCTTCGGAACCGTAACCATTAGGATAAAGATCCTTAACACCAATGGAAGCAAAAATCAACAAGCAAACAGCCATACAAGCAGAACCGGTCAGCAAAGTCTTTCTTCTACCGAAGTGGTCAACAACCCAAAGGGCAAGAAAAGTGGAACAGAAGTTGATAACACCCAAAATAATGGAAGTTTCGTACGAATCTTCCAAACCAACAGACTTAAAGATGGAAGTACCGTAGTAGAAGAAGTAGTTATCACCAGTAAGTTGTTGCAAGGATTGAATGAAGACACCAACCACCAATCTGTAGAAAATCTTTGGTTGACCGGTAACCAGTTCACCCCAAGAGGCGTTACCAGCAGCTCTCTCAAATTCAATACCGTTCACAATAGCTTCCAATTCTTGAGCGACAAATTCGGAGTTAATATCAACCTTGTTACACTTGGCAATAGAGTTCTTAGCATCGTCTAATAGGTCCTTTTCAGCCAAGTATCTTGGGGATTCTGGTGTGAGAGTCATACCAAAGATCATGAACAAAGCCCAAGCAAAAGAAAGACCCAATGGAATTCTCCACTGTCTGGAATCCACGTATCCGTGGAAAGTACCGTAAGTAGAACAGTAACCCAAGAAAATACCGGCAGTGATCATCAATTGGTACATCGACACCAAGGCACCTCTAATAGCCTTTGGAGAGGTTTCAGAGATGTACATAGGACATAAGACGGAAATGGAACCAACAGCAATACCGGAAATGATACGACCGATAAAGTATTGAACCCACGAACTGACGGATGCAATTTGAATGACAATACCAACAATGTAGACAACCATGGTGTACATCAAACCCTTCTTTCTACCATAAATATCACCAGTCTTACCCAAAGTAAGACCACCAATGGCACAACCAATGTTAAAAATAGAAACCATCAAACCAGTACGAACCTTTGAAAGGTAGTGAACACCTTCAGAATTGAGTTGACCAAAACGTTGAAGGAAATCTGGCATACCAATGAACCCGGAAATGGTACCGGTATCCCAGCCAAAGACGAAACCACCAAATGCAATAAGGGTACAGAGGAAAGCTGCACCAAAGTGGTCCATGAATTTGGATTTAGCAGAGGTCTCCACCACTGCTTCTTGTTGTAGTGGAGTATTTAAGGAATCTTGGTCCTTATGTGAAACATCTAATGATGACATTGTTTGATATGATTAACTTGTAAGAAGTGAGAGTGGATAGAGAAAAAAATGCCGGGGGGGGGGGGTGGGTCATATTTATAGTCGAAACTCATCAAGTTTCTTTTTCTGGCGTTTTATTTTATTATTGTTAAATTTATCCGGTTCAAAAAGCAACAACAGTTGTGAACTCCTTCAAAAAGTCGGGTAAAAGTACGCGGTGAATCGGTACAGACACCGGTTGTGTGCGGCCACCGTTCACCATGGCCTGTGGCGTCTTGTCCCATCCCTAAACCCTCACAGCGTCAGGCACGGCATCTTTTCCGGGGAATCGTCCCGGAAAAATTTTCTGTTGTGGGCGGCTTTTTGATTGGCTGAAATTTTTCCGAGATGCGGTGACTTTTTGCATTGAGACATATTATTCAAAACCCATTGAAATGGCATCTTGGAACCTTCGGGTGTTGTCCATACTCTCGGGTTATCTATCGGCTATACCATTGGACTTTTCCCGGCAATTTCTTGGTTCCAGAAAGCTTTATTTTCCCCCGAATTAAAGTGGAGTTGTCTCCCGCCGCTCGGGTGCCATTCGTCCTCCTTAAATTTGTGGGTTGTTTGTGGGGTTGGACCATTATTTAATTTGTGGGGTGGAAACTTTAATTTCCCGGGCGCAATGTTGTAACATTAGGTATCAATGGGCTATTTGAGGTATAGAGGGTGGTTTTTTGGAAATAGATTATTTGTAAAAAAATGGGGTGTTTACATCTACTGTAACTATTACTTGTAATGTTGATGGATTCTACGCGCAATAATGACCCCGGGGATTTCAGGGCAAGCCAATAAAGTCCATCTAGTCGCCAATCGCCGGTGGCTGAAATAAGCTTAGGTGACAACTTGATCAGGGGGAAGTTACCGCATCAAGTTATTGCTTGAATCTCCGGGGCTGTTTGGGATGGATGGATAGATGACATCATCAAAGGTTCGCTCTGTCCCTGACGTAATTATATGATGGGAAGCTGTATTCACGAGTATTGACAGTAATACCAAGAGGTTATACGGCTGATGCCAGTTGTTGATGCCGAGCCCAGCACATGTACCGTTTTGTCAAGTCAGCGTGAATGCGTCGTGTACCCCACGTCGTCTACGGTCTGGACCCTTTGGTGAGGTGGTATGGTCTTGAAAAATCAGGTGACGGAACTTTAAATAATAAAATCCGAATTCTTGGACGGATGAATTCCATTGCTCATCATCCCCACCATTGGATGATCCTTAACAGCCGTAAAAGCCGTTCACCATCGGATTACCTTGAAAAGGGTAGCTGAGTTTGGCCCGCCTCTAATTTGGTCTTCCTCTTATTATTGAGCCTTCTCAACAGCCTCTCCACTTCCTCGTCACCATTGAATTGTCTCTCCAGTTGCTGGGCCAAATGGAAGTCCTGATGCGTCATCCATTCCTCAATGTAGACCACCTCTGAACACTTGTCACATTTCTGGCAGAAATTGTCCGGATCATCGTCGATGTCGGCAGCCACGTTGGAATTGGATTGTAGGATGTTCTCTCCACTGGTGTTGCTGATGGGTAGGTTTGGCAACACGCTGCTAGATGCTTCCACCCGAGTTGGCCGTTCTACCGGTTGATTCTTGGGCTTCTTCTTGACATTGCCCACCAAACTGTCCAATGTGCCCGGTTTGGGCCTTTTCGTGCCGGCGGGACCATTCAAGTCGTTGGAGAAGTCCTCATCCACCCTCCTCTTTTTGACATTACCCATCAGGTCATCAAGTGTGTTGATCTTTGAAGCTTCAGTGAAACTGGAGAGGGTCAAACTGGCATGCAATAGAGGGAAGATGTTTCCGGTAGTGGAGACCAACTCATTGGCCAATTTCAACCCCGTATCCCATAGCAACTGATGTAATAGAGGGTACTCCTTGATGTTAAAGCTTATCGTACATTGTTTTGTCAAGTGGGCTCCATCCCGCGTATGAAACCCCAATGTGACCTTTTTTGGTCTGATGGTTGTCCCCTGTTCCTCGTCCAGCTCCTGCAATCTCAAAATCAATTCACCCACAAAGACCTTCAACCAAGGATGCAAGTCCTGCAGATTGGAAACAGATTTGCCTCTGAAGTTCTTATTGGCGCCCATTGATTTTGCCAGGAGTTTTGGTTCTAGCGGAGCAAATAACTCTCCCCTAACGATCTTAAACACCTTTTCACTCAATTCCACATCATTGTCCAAGATCTCGTATAAATCTCTCGGATTCTCAAAATTGTCTCTGATTGTCCTAATCACGTTTTCAGAGTCATCGAATTTCGATTTAATGTACTTTCCTGTCTTACCGCCCATGGACCAAAAATCCGTGATGTCAAAACCTTTTAGAAAGTAAGGTATTGCCCCATTTCTCACTATTGTTTGTTGATCCGGTTTCTTGAAATTGGACGCCAATTTTGCAAGGCTTTTACACCTTCCAACGCCTCCCGAAGTCCAATACCCCAATTGGGCCTTTATCTTGGCTCTTAATTCATGGCATATGATTGATCCAAATAGGAATACAACATCGTCCCAATCATCTATACAATAATTATCGGAATCGTTCTTCTTGGGAATCACGTGACCCTGGAATCGATGCTGTTCAGGAACCGGCCTGACTTCAGGTAGAGGTTCTTCGAGTGAATGGTTTCCCTCAAACAAAAAGGGGAATACCTCCCTCATCCTTTCGTACACCAACCGCCCAAAATCAAGGAAGCATTCGTCCACACTCGCCTTTTCTGTCAAGTCACAGTTTGCCTTGAAGATGTTCATGATCTTCCTACTCTCCCTCCTGTAGGGATCCAACGACACTTTGTGATCCTTCGGGTCCGGTAGGTAATCCATGTACTTCCACACGGGCTGGCCTCTTTTAAATACTGCTGTGTGGGCGATTATCAAGTTGGGACACTTCAATTTCGCCTCCTGGAGTCTATCCATCCGGCTGATCCCGTATTCTCGGGCTGCGTATGACACTGCGATGATCGACGACCATTGGACACAAACAATTGGATCTTCGGAGCTCAATCCCAACCGCATCTGTTCACACTGTGCAAAGAACGCGTTCATATCGATGTGACCTATGCAGGCTAATCCAGACTTGTATGCACGGTTAACATCATTCAGGTCTCTCAGATCTCTGAATGTGAACTGCGATGATGGCATTATTCACCACGTTTTGCAAAGATAAAGAAACCCTCATGAGCCCTCCGTTGCATGTATTTAAGCTGCGGATCTGAAAAATTTTTAACATTGCTTGGCTTTACTTCCTTCTTCCGAGAGCTCTTGACCGATGGCCGCCGGGTCTCGAGAGGAGCAATCCGGTTAAACCTTTTAAAATGTTAGAAACATCTCTAGTGATGACCAGCTGTCGCCCCAAGCGGAGACATAATGACCGATTCGACTTCATAGCCAAACACACTGAAAATTCTGACGGACATGTTTTCTAAGTCTTGTAAATAAGTAAATGCTCGATGACAACCCCCAACGTTACGTGGATGCCACCGATTCCACCCCTCGAAGGTTTAATCATTGTAAATTATGAGTTGATCCGATTTTTCACAAACCTCGTATTCTCTTGAAGGAAATGGAATCAATCACAGACTGGCTACCACTGCCCTACAGGGTGCTGCTACTGGTGAACGTGGGTGTCTTGTTCTGGTACTGGAACGTTCTGGTGTGTAAACACTACCAAATAGACATACTAGCGGTGATCAAATTGAAGGATAGAGAAGTAAACATATCGAAGTTGGTGTCGAATGTCAAATCCACGTTGGTGAAGGTGACAATGATCAACGGTGTGTCGTATTCGATCTACCTCTTCTTTTATTCCAACGGTCTCCAAATGCCCCTCTTGAATTGGTTACCCTTGGTGGCACTGCTGACCATCTTGTATCTCTTGTGCAATCCATCATACTTGTCGACGAACAAGACGTCTCCCGAAGGCGAGAGATTGACCCAAACTATCAAGAGGGTTGTCCGCGGTGGAATTGATCCTTCTCTTAGAAACAACGACATTCTCCTAACGGATACCTTGACCTCATACAACAAAACCATCATCGATCTGCTCTTGTACGTTTCGGGGTTGTTTCTGGGATTGGAGGTGCTACCGTTGAACACAAGTGAACTGTCGAGGGATCACCTTCAAATATACAACTTGGATCTCCTCCTAGCAAACTTTCCCTCAGCTTTGAGACTCAATCAGTGTGTCTATGAATTCAGGGTTTCGGACTCCCTGAATAAAACTCACTTATTCAATGCAATTAAGTATTCGACGGCCTTTGGCCCCACGGTATGTCTTGTCCTGAGAAGAAGCGGCGTCATAGACTCGAATACTCCATGGATTCTTTTCTCATTGATAAACTCCGCATATTCCTTCTTTTGGGATGTTTCAAACGATTGGAATTTCGGTTTCTTTTACAAATACATCTCAGGGTATCACCATTTGCCAGTGTTGAGGGATAGAATGGTTTACCATAGAAACTTTTACCTCCTGGCTATAGGGATTGATTTCAGTTTGAGATTTCTCTGGCTTTTAAAGGTGGCCAGGCCATTGGGCAATTGGGCCGTCTTCTTGTTTACTACAGAGCTGGGTGGATTTGTCTGTCAACTCTTGGAGTTATTCAGGAGATGGGTTTGGGTCTTCATCAAGGTGGAAACAGAATTTATCAAAATCAAAACCGTTTCCGAAGACATTGAATTACAAACAGCGGATTGATTCCCCCATTTATCGTGTGCATTATTATATTTATAAATCACTTTTTCTCCTTTTTACCCTTGGGGGATCTCTTTGCTGCAACAGCCCTCTCCTTCATCGTTCTCACCTTTCTCTCCGCCTTACTCAAATATCTGAACTTCTTCTTCTTTTGCTTTGGCTTTTCTCGTGGTTCTCCACTTTCCGAGACTCCCATGAGTCTTGCATATTTCTTCGCCCTCTTTATACTTTCATCAAGAACCTCGCCAGACTTGTTCAAATTTACGTTCATGGATTCTGCAACCTTTGTCAGATCCATGTATGTAGTGGTTTGAGCGTTGGGGTTGTCCAGTGTTTCAATAACAACTTCGGAGTGGCCAACAACAGGAGCATCCATATTATCAATTTCGTAAACTTGTCTTTTTAAAATCGACTTCACTTGCCCTTCAGAATCACTTGTCATCTCTTCTTCATCAATCCCATTCCATTCCTCATCCGAAGCGCTGTCATCGTCCCAGCCAACGCTCTTACCACTCATCTTTGATGTTTCTTCATCACTATCCTCCAAATCGTCCCGTTTCAAGAATGGGTTCAATTCCATCGCCTGTTTCATCTCCTCCAACTTCTTTCTCACCTGTTCCTTTCTCTCCTCTCTAATCTGCGCTCTCTCCTCTATACGATCCTTCCTGGCCATTTCTTGAGCATGTTTTTGGGCATTCTTTTTACGTTCCACCTTACGTTTGTGAAAACCCGTTAAGTAGCTTGTTCTCGATTCAAAATCGAACGTAACTTCATCAACCCTATTACGGGCTTTCTTTGCCTCCTTATATTTTTGACCACCGGTCAAAATTTCTCTATTTGGGCGACCCATCTGAACAATCCTATATGGCAAAAGTGAAGAATAAAAAAAATTTAAATCTGAAAATTATCACCACTAAGCTAATTGGAGACTCAAATGAGCAAACGGAAAAGAAAGCCCAAATCTGAGGGTATCAAGGGAAGATCATTGTAAATTAAATGAGCAGCATATTCAAAATCCGCAATCACCAGTAAAAACATCCACAAAGGAACTGGCAGGAAAACCAATATTGATGAAATTGGGTTAGGTATTTCCGGGAGTTGAGACAAAGTTATCTGTCGTGTCATTGATGGTTTCATGGGGTAGGTAACCCTGCGTTTTACACCACACGGATAGAATATTACCACGTAAGTCTGGTTGCATCTATTTATGTCAATGGATGTGTTTTGCTAGTTTTTAGCCAAAAACAGATTCAATTTCACGATAAGCCATTGGGTACCAACCTAAAATACATCTTTCCTCTTTTAACATGCAATTCCTTGACCAAGACATGCAATTTATACAACCTTATTTGTTGAGCAAAAGAGCATGGCGTATATTTGTGGAGAGATTACGTAATTATATTGAGAGTATGAAACCTTCGCTGCGGAGCTAAGATTTGGTGGTGATTAGTGGGATTTTTGCAAGCTCACTTCTCTTCCTCTCTCTCCCTGGTCTCCATATTGAATTATAAGTCTTTTGTTTTAAAAAAAATGCATCATTGCACTTGATTATACATTGTATCCCAATTATCACCAAATTATTCACTGTCGGAATCGAAGTCCTCAATAGAATCCACTATAAAATCGCAAGCTTCTTCGAACCTTTCGTCGATGATTGGATCTAAATGTTCAACATCGGTTTTTAAGACTCTACCATACTTTTTCCTTGGTCTCTTCTTCTCGGTATCACCCCAACAGACATGCTTTGGTGAAGTGAAAATTAGGGAGTTCCTGAAAAACCAATCAATAACAGATTCATCGATACTTGAAACGATCGCCCTCAATGCCACCGACTTGTCCAAAAAGTTGATGCTGGCCTTAACGGAATTTCTGACGTCCCTGTGACCCAACAAATGGACAACACCATTGTAGGCTTCACCAACACCGACAAAGGCCACTTTTGGATTATTAAAATATTGGATATAATTGTCCCAAACATACAACATTGCGTCTTGTGCTGCATTGATGTTGTTGTATTCCGGGGCGTCTCCGCCGGTGACGGTGTGTGGGACGTTGATGTCTATGACACCGTACTTTTCCTTTAGAGCCCACTGGATGAATTTCTGACTTTGATCCACAGTCACAGCTGTGTTGGGATCCAAATTCCCCGTCACGGGATCATGACGAGCCCATATCCTACTGGAGGGATGAACAATGATGATGATCTTTTCATCCTTGTATATATTTGGGGTCGCCAAGATGGCCCACTGGGTTGATGGGGAATTGGCCTTCTTATCCGATACCACGATTGGAAGATCTATGAATCCGAACTTTTCAAACAATTGGATTCTTTGATGATCTCTCACAGAATCGTTCAATTTGACGTTGGCCTGTGCCATTTCTAAAAATGTGGAATCCTTGCTGGCCTGGGTCCAATTGTCATAATTCGACATGTTTCCTGGTAACGAGAAATCTAAACCGTAATAGCCCGGTTTTAGAGTCTTCCAGTATCTGGAGTGGATTTTGATAACATCGGCAATTGCCTCGATTGTTTCTGTCTTAGGTATCACCTTTTCCAGCAACTCGGGCGGTTCCCCCAATAAGACCTTGGCCACACGTAATGCGGACTTAGCAATGGAATCCAAATTATACCCGCCCTCCAAAACAACACATAAGTTTCCCTTGGCCAAACTCTTCAAATAATGGGTCATGTGACCATAACCTGAAGGTGAAACATGACATCCACCGATGACGTCTCCATCCGCGGCGTCGAACCCGGAGGAGATGATCACCAGATCCGGGTTGAACTCTTGTGCGATCGGTAGAATGACCTTTCTAAAGGCGTAGATGTAATCCGCGTCACCCACGCCACCCACGGGCCATGGGATGTTCACGTTGAACCCCTGACCGGGTCCCTCACCCACCTTGTCTGCGCCACCTTCTGTGGTTCCAGGATAGAATTTTCCCTGCTCGTACCTGTGAAGAGAGACGTAGAGCACCCGTGGGTCGTTGTAAAACACCTTCTGGGTTCCATTTCCATGGTGAATATCCCAGTCTACAATCAGGATTCTTCTCACGGATTCCGGGTATTGCTTCAATATTGCAGAGGCCGCCACGGCTACGTTGGAGAAGAGGCAGAATCCTCCAGGGGAATCTGGCTCTGCATGGTGACCTGGGGGTCTGACGATGGCGAGGGCGTTTTTAACCTGACCCTCCACCACTGCCCTGCATGCCTCTATAGCACCACCGCAGGATAGCTTTGCACTCAAAAGGGAGTCGTTGTTGAAATAAACGGAATCACCTTTCTCTGTTTCCTTCAATAACTCGTCTCTCGACATCGACTGTGTGGATTCGATGAATTCCAAATGTTCTTTTGTATGAACAAGCAAAATCTCCTCCATCGTGGCCTCTCGGATCGCCAACTTCTGCATGTAGGGTCCTAACTGGTCCACACCTTGAAGGTATTGATCTGTGATGAGGCCGTTCTCCGCCAAGATCTTGTAGATTCTGTAGATTCTCCGAGGATCCTCCGGGTGGGGATCGATGTATTCAAAGTAGGACGTAAATATCTTCGCATGATAACGCATACGCACGTCGTACACCAATCCTGTCTTCAATGGAGTATATTGGAGTGTTGAAGGTATTATCTTTGAGGGAAACGTCACTTTTCTCTCAACTAAATTTGGTGCCCCAGCAGCTTCTTCGTGTTCCCGCTTGAGTTTATTTACGTGCGTCTCCATTGATTATTTTCCCCGTAAATGTGAGAAGAAGCGTGTGGTTTGAAGATGAAGACCATCACCTTGCGTTGAGACTCTTTTTCCTCATTGGGGTTTCTAGAAAACCGTTAATTTTTCAGATTTTCCTTTCTGGAAGCGCTTTGAAATGCAAGTTTACAAGGACTCGGAGCAGTTTCTGGCTCCTGCAAAGGGGAATTTGAGGAACAGGATTTTTGAAGAGGCCAAAACAAAAAAACTGGGGTCGAATCCCAAGCATATTTACGCTTTGGTGACGTCTACATTGAAATATAAGCCATTCTTGGCTTATATTGTCAAGAAGACCCATTTGATGGCCGATGCCAAGAAGATGAAGATGTCGGAGGGTATTGCGATGATGTTAGTCCACGATCTTCTTTTTTCAAAATCAAAAAGAATACAATCCAAGCAACACCAATGGAAAGACCTGATCATTAAGAACAAGCCCAGATTAGAGGCAGCGGTGGCGAGACTCAAAATCAAGCACAATGTGACCAACTTGGAGGATCTTATTGAGGAGGATGACACCCCTGTTAGATGGTTCAGGGCAAACCTGCTGAAAACCAACGCAAAATCATTACTAAACGAATTCAAGCATTTGAAGTTAGTGGACAGCTGGAAAGAGGTACAAAAGGGTACCGGTGTGATCTATCATGACCCCTACATCCCCAACTTGTTTGGTATCCATCCTCGAGAAAAGTTGACAAGCACGGACGCTTATTTGAAGGGCAGAGTGATAATTCAGGATAGAGCGTCGTGTTTCCCTGCATTTATCTTGAACCCCCAGCCCGGTGGAGGCAAGGTAATCGACGGATGTGCGGCTCCGGGTAACAAAACCACACATTTAGCATCAATCGTGAACGGTGAGCCAAAATCCATCATTGCCTTTGAAAAGGACAATAAGAGGGTGAAGATCATCAAGATGATGGTGGAAAAGGCGGGTGGATTGGACTGTATTGCCATCCAGCATGGTGACTTCACCGACACAAACCCTGCCGACTACCCTGAGGTCACTGGGATGCTCTTGGATCCCTCCTGCTCGGGTTCGGGGATCTTCGGTAGGGCGTTCGATGAGCAGGACGAGCGGGACAACGGGGATCAGCTTGCGGAAAGATTGGACAAGTTGAGTGCTTTCCAATATAGAATTGTCAAGCACGGCATGAGCTTTCCAAATGTCAAGAAGTTGGTCTACTCCACATGTTCGATCCACAACGAGGAGAACGAGATGGTTGTTAGAAAGTTGCTGGAGGACCCTGACGTGGTTGCTTCAGGGTGGCGCGTGAGCAACAAAAAGGACGTGATACCGAAATGGCCAAGAAGAGGCCACCTCGAACCATTTGAGGGCCTCCAATTTGCACAAAGTGCGGAACAGCTCGCAAATGGTTGTGTCAGGTCCCTGCCCAAGGTGGACGGGGGTATTGGGTTCTTTGCCGCGAGTTTCGAAAGGGATTGAGCCCCTTTGGTGGTTACTTTTGCTAGAGCATTTTGTTAATGTGTACTGTACGTATGATTTCGCTCCTCTATGCCATGTTGACGATGGTATATTGATCTTGCTTGTGCGTACCTTTAACTCACTTTCAGTTTGCCGATAACTTGCACTTGATAGCACTTGCAAACTCGCTTCGCTCGTATGTTCGTTCCATCGTCTACCTTTCAATGTGTTTCTCTTAAATATACACGATTTCTTTCCTGCATACCGTTTACATACGATTCATTAGTCATGAGCATCGAACCTTACAACCTTCTAACGATATCATCAACAACTTGTTGAGTGGAAGAGTTACCGCCCAAATCTGGGGTCTTGATTTGGTCCTCGGACAAGTTGGCGTCAACAGCAGCGTAGATGTCTGCAGCCGGCTTTGGGTAGCCCATGAATTCCAACATCAAGGCAGTAGATCTGATAGTGGCAATTGGGTTCGAGATACCCTTACCCTCGATATCAGGTGCGGAACCGTGGCATGGTTCACCGATGGCAAAATTGTCACCAACATTGGCAGATGGCACAACACCCAAGGAACCGACAAGCGCAGCAGCTCCGTCGGAGAGAATGTCTCCGTATAAGTTTGGAGCAACGACAACGTCGAATTCAGCAGGGTCTCTGAACATCTTGTAGACCATCGAGTCGACAATTTGCTCCTTGTACTTGACCGAGCCAAACTGTGGGTTTTCCTCGTAAACCTTCTTTGCCAATTCTCTAAACAAACCGTCGGAAACAGACAAGACGTTGGACTTGTGAACAACTGTCACAGATGGCTCGGCGTGGATTGACTTAGCACCCAACTCCCTTTGGGCTTGTCTTTGCAAGGCAATTTCGTAGGCAATCTTTGAAATTCTTCTGGTTGCTGGTTCCGAGATTCTCTTGATAGCTTCAGCAACCTTGTAACCGTCCTTTTCAAAAATACGTTCCTCCTTGATATACAAATCCTCCGTGTTTTCTCTCACGATGACCATGTCCACCGGTCTGCCTATTCCCTCGACGGACTTAACGGGCCTAACGTTGGCATACAAGCCCATCTTCTTTCTCAATGCGACGATAGGAGAAGAGTAGCCAGCGACCTTGACTGATGGGGAAGAAACTGCACCGAAAAGAGCACCGTCACACTTGGTCTTCAAGGCTTCAACGGTGGCATCCGGCAAGGCGGTACCAGTCTTCTTGAACAATTCAAACCCGGCCTCCAAGTCGATGAAATCAAATTCCAGATTGTGCTTCTTGGCAACTGACTCCAAGATTTGCTTACCGGCTGGGATGACTTCTCTACCAATACCATCACCTGGTATCAACCCGATGGTAAGCTTCTTGACAGCAGCGTTGGTGGCGTAAGTTCTGATGGAGTTTGCGAACATTATCGATGATGAGGAAGGTGTCGAGATGAAATGAACTTCCAAAATTTAACCGCCGTTTGACTCATAGTAAAAAATTACCTAAATGGGAATGTGCTCATATGCTCATATGCTCGGCGTGTGTAATCGCCTAACCAAAAAATGAATTGTTATAAAGAGATCATATATACATGTATGGAATTGCAAAATTTGAGTCATAACTCATAGGAGTAAGTGCTTTCTTTCCCAACCCTTGGCCTTGTGGGTGTCCAAATTGTGGCCAGGTTGTGGTCTTTGATCGTCCTTGACTTGTAGGGCGAATGGGTTTCTGTCGGTACCATCCTGTTCTAAATTGGCAAAGGTGTGGTTGACTTCTCTGTGCTTGGCCTCGTCGGCTCTGATGTACAGGATGAGGTCATACATGGTTGCGTCGGGACCCAAGTGCCAGTAATCCTTGGCAATCTGAGGCACTGGGTGTTCACTCAATTCTGGACACAACCCCAACTCCATGTCCCTCAAACACCGGGAGTATGTGCTCACGGCCTGTTCCTCAAGGTATCCCACGAATCTGTGGCATGTTTTCGGGGAGACTAAGTAGGTGAAGAAGAATGCGTTGGCAAACATGCCCTGGCCGAACCACAACATGACACGGGTTCTCCACGTTGGTCTGCCCATTTTCAGAAAGGTGAGCAAGTGCATGCGCTCATTGTAGGCCTCGTCAAGCAACGTCTCGATAAAGGCCATGTCTCTTCTGAACATTCTCATTGAGTTCAAGTGGCGGATGAACCCCGCCACAGATCCTGGGATCCCTGCCACTGATTCCAAGACGATGAACCGCGTCAGCCACTTTTCCAGTGTCATCTTCGACACCGAGTTGGCAATTGCCACTGCGTCCTTGTCATTCTTGGGCTCCTTATAGTTGGTGCACCAATCGAACCCGGATCTGAGACAAAACATAAAATTGTATGTGAGAGAATCCCTGACCGTCTGCACGGGTCTGTGCTCGAATTTCACCTCCTTCATCTTGTTCCAGTCGTAACCGGGGTGGCCGAACATCGGCTTTGTTAGGAATTCCCCCTCCCCGCTTTCCTCCTTTGTTGCCAGTCTTATCATCTTGGTGTTCTTAAACGTGTTTTCACCTTCCAGGGCATCGGATTCTTTTGCTGTCATCGTGGTTGTAGCAGCCGTGGAGGCCAATCTTGTTAGCATGATCCTTGGACGGACCAATCTTTTTGAGTACGTGGTGATCATTGTAACAAGGTGGTGAATGTAATAAACAAGTCGTTCTCCATTGGAGGGTGTTGGCCCTCCTTTTATATTCTTGCGGCTAAGGCATTTATGGGGCTCTATACTTGAAAAAAAGAAATGAGCAACTTTACCAGAATGACCAAGAATGGTATCAAATGACCTTCTAAATGGATGCCAGACGGTAGAAATACTGAGTTTTTTCTCATTACCAGGTGGAAAGCATATTCCTACTCTCAATGCTTAAAAATTGCCCAAGAAATCATCCTTTGGCCAGCTATTTCCTCAGCCATTTGTCTGGACCGCATGGTAACAAGAAATTTCCTCTTCCGGTTTCCTACGTGACCGTTAGAGAACTATCATGAGCGAAATGGTTCACGACAGGGAACTTGGTGGCAGTTGGCCCCAGCGCATCCTCACCGGTTCTAGCCAACAGGCACCTTGTACGGTGAGGAATGTCTTGTGTTCTCCGAGCGGACACGCATTGAAAGGTGACGTGGACTGTAATTTTTCGGGGTTTGGCTGTTGTTATCAGCGAGTGACCCAGGTGCGACTTTCTACGCTGCGGCACGTCAAATTGCTCAAATGCTTGGTCACTCATGGGAAGCTGTTGTCCATGTGGAACCACACTTGGGTCACGACGTGGGAATTGGATAGGCGTCTGTGCAGTGACTGTTTGGATGCCCCCATTGGACCAGTGGGGGGGGAGAGGGGGGCACTGGGTGATCTTCCCCTGAACAGCGGCGCGGTGTTCTGTTTTCAGTGAGAAAAGTACTGGGAACCAATTTCCGCACTGGGCGCGGATGGCGAGCGGGAATTGTGGGAATTGGTGTGGGAATTGGTGCGGGTTTTCCTTTTTCTCCACCCGACAGCGGGCTCGAGGGGCTACTGGGGCGCACTCCCTTTTCTGCTTCTGCGAGCCCTTTTTGTACCGTAGCATCTGCTGCTTGACTGCCATCACCCCCCCCCTCCCCCATGTTCAATATACCAACCTCGTGGCTTCTGGTACCAATCATACTGGTTCTTGTCTACAGATGGACACAGCGGAGACCCCCTCTTGAGTCGGTGACCGTGCGGAACGGCGAATGGGTCAAAACAGGCACCAACCCCCAGATCCAATCCTTCGTCCCCTCCGCATTCGCCAAAACAACCTCCTGGGAAGCCCTCACCACTCGGTCCACATGGCGCAACACCCTCTAAGATTTCTTCAAATAACATTAACTTCTAAATATACGGAAGAGGAACCGTGGTCGACCCGCTCGCACCGTCCGCCCTTTATAGACTCCCCCAGCCAGCTGTAGGGACACCTGTATACGATCTAATTCTTGGACCACAAATAGCTTGGTAGCGACAACCACCAGGAGGCCCTGCTCTTGTCAAGGTTCTTATCCACCGCCACCCAGTCTTCCTCCTCGTCCATCACATTGTTCTCTTGGCCGTCCATCCACCCGGTGGGTTTCAGATTGTCCACCCGCCACTCGCCGTCCACAATGTACTTGTACTGGCAGTGGGCAGCAACGTCAAGGGTCACTGTGAACCCGGCAGGGGTCCTGTGCAGCTCATGTTTTTGGGCCCATCCGTCGCAGGATGTCACCACGTACACCGTACCCGGAGTCTCGCTCTTCCAAACAAACGTATGTCTCATTGGCTTACAGTATAAAGGAGACGATAGCAAAAGGCTCATCGATAAGGAGGAGGTCTGATCTGAAGGGGGGCGCTCATGTGCTCATGTGCTCATTCACTCATGGCAATTAGAACCATCAACCCAATACCCACAAAGAGCCAAAAGATCTGGCCAACGAGCTTTCTCACCTCCCGGCACCGCGTCGTACCCTCCCCAAGTTCAAGCACTTCGGGAAGAACCGTGAACGAGATGTATAGGAAGCCTCCTGCGGTGAAGGGTAACGTGAGGTCGGCAACGTTGAGGCCAAAGAGCCACCTGGATAGGTCCGCCGAGTCCGAAGACACCGGCACACTGTTCTGGAGGGTGATCCCAATGACGGTCCCCAAATACGCACCCAGGGCGGTGACGAATTGAGAGTTCATGGCCTGCCACTTGGTGAAGCCTCCTTGGATCAGAAGCGCAAAATCTCCCACCTCGTGTGGAATCTCGTGCATAAAGGTGGCCAGTGCCGTTGTGGCGCCGACGTGCTTGGAAATATAGAACGAGGACGCAATGGCCAGGCCGTCGGTGATGTTGTGTGTAAAATCGGAGATCAAGTTAAGATAGACGGTGGACTTGACGGAGGATTCCCCGTGGGAATGAGAATGGAAATGGCCCTGGGAACCCTCCTCGCCTTCGTGCTGGAGGATTCTCAACGACTTGTCAATCAAAAAGAAGAGGAAGAAGCCGACAAAGAGCCCCAAACCGAGCACAACGCCCCTACCCTCGTCAATCAGAACATAATCCCGTCCGTTCACATTCACGTCAATCCGCTGGCCCGTGAACGTCTGTGGCAGCAAATGTAGGAAGACGTCCCCTAACAAGCCTCCCAGTGCAAAGGAGACAAGCATCGAAAGGGAAGAAACATTCATCGTCTCGGGAAGCAGGGCCAGAATCAGATTGGGAGGACCGCTAATGTAGGTAGTGGCAAGCAAGGCGTTACCGGCGGGACCAAAGGGGAAGAGCTTGTCAAAGAGATAATGGATCCATTGGGAGCCTAGCTTTTCTGAAAAAAGCTGAGGAATGGCCGTCTGGAGGTCGTTGTGGGGCTGGTGTGCCAACACACAGGGTAGAATGCCAAGAAGGGCGACAATCGACATTTAATCCAAGATTGGCTAAGAAGAAGCAGTGAATTTCTTATTCTCAGAAAGATGAGGGAAGCCCTTTCTAGCGTCTTTGATGGATAAAACACCCGTGGCCAGCCATAAGATTGTGGCCTACGAGGTCAACGGTTCCCATCGGCTTCTATTATCCCCCCTGGTGAAAACAGGCGCTTCAGCCGCCCACCGGGGGACAAACGAGGGTGATGATGGTGATGAGGATCTGCGAGACGATGATGTTATTAAGGCCTTGTTCAGAGAGTATCCCATCGAGCGGGACCATTTGAGGATAGACCGTGCCCAGGACCGGTTTATGGTTATGATCAAAAGCGATAAATTGAAGATACCAAGCATAAAGATTTCACTTCATCAGGCTGGTATCATAGATGCTAAAAAGGTGACTACGGCCCTGGTGGAGCCGGCCATGGCGGATGCAGTCAAGGCTGAGAAGCCTGTAAAATGCCCCAAGACTCACAAGGCGGCCAAGCCGAGACCAAAAGTGCGTCCAAAGCATACAATGAATAGATACATGATCCACACGATGCCAACCCAACCCGACTACATGGACGTTGGAGATCTGGCCGGTGATGCAGGCGACGAGGACCTTGTGGAGGCCTTGGTGTCGCTCACGTTGATGGATCCCGTGAGTGGGGCGCATTTGGTGACTCCGCTGAGAAGCCGATTCTGCTCCCACAATGAGTGCTTCGATTACGATTCCTTTCTGTTAATGAACCACTTGAAGCCGTTCAAGGTCGTCGTGCGACGGTACTCAAATGCCACCAGATATCCCGGGGAGGTGAACGTCATGGCGATCTTGCAGGACTCCAAGAGGCCGGCTAAGTCGAGCAAGACGTTCAACAAGGTCACCAACCAGTACGAGTACAAGTTCAAGCAAAAGCAGTTGATGGAGCGCAAGAAGCCCTACAATGAGTTGAACTACTTCTGCTGTCCGATCTGTAACATGGAGTTCAACATCGGTCAGCCTGGAGACGTCTACGTTGTGGGGGAATTGGCCGACATGATCCAGGACGTCAAATTAGAGCCCAACCATGACGAGATAGAGAATTTGGAGATAGATATGATTGATAAGGGCAAGTGGAGGTGGGTGCGACGTGAGAACGAGAAGCAGGAGATGCTAGAAAAGAAGATCGAGTCCCATGAGATCGAGTTGGTGGAATTGGACTCCGACGACGAGGAACAGCCCCAACCCCCGGCTCAATTGCCGCCCCTACCGCTTCTTGCTCCCTTGGTGCCACCGCCGCTATCCGAAAGCCCGATGGTATCGGAAACGACAGCAGTCGATACCTCTAAGGATTCGACCGTCTTTCGTCAACCATCACATGAGGCCATTGACGCTGTTGTTGACGATCTACTCAACCTCGGAGAATACAATGCGGAGCCCGGCATATTTATGGGAGACTTCCCCTTGCCAGCGTCTCCCGATGCCACCGACACCGAGAAGGTTGTTTCAACAGATTACCACGACGCCATAGCACCCCAAATGGCTGTAGAAAAGCTAGGACATCCCCCATTCAAGGTGATATCCAACCCCACATACAACACAGCAACAGATGTCACATGGGTGGGTGATGGTGGGGAGGACGATCCCATTGTTTTGGGCTAATTACAGTGTATAATATCAGATCGATGTATAGTTACCCTCCTGAGCATTCCAAGGTACTGCTACTGGGGAAAGTCCTTCCCACCAGCAGTCTCTGCAGGGCGCAGTAAATTTCCCAGTGGGGTGCACGCGGGCCCAGTAGATATTTTCCCAACCGTAGCTTGGAGCCAACCCAAACCTCGTTGGCTGCTACCACCCATTTAAGCCTCTCCACATCCTCCTAGACCACCAATGGCACCAAATCCACCTCTGGGCGCTTATCCGCCCGGGACCCACGTCATGGTGGGAACCCATCCCGCAGTGATAGCAAAGTACATCTCCCACGGGGGGTTTGCTGAGGTGTATCTGTGTGAGGACCGAACCTCGTGCTTGAAGCGGGTCCAGGTTCCCGATAAACCTCATTTGAACACGTTGAGACGGGAGGTGGACACAATGAGAAGGTTGAAGGGCCACCCCCACATTGTGCGGTACATCGACTCCAACGCCTCCCGTGCTCCCAATGGCCGCTACGAGGTCCTGGTACTTATGGAATATTGCCCCCAAGGAGGGTTGATAGACTTCATGAACACGCGGTTGGTCCAGCGATTAACAGAGCCTGAGGTGCTACAGATAATGATCCAGGTAACGGGAGCCGTGGCTCATATGCATTCAATGTCTCCACCGATTATCCACAGAGATATTAAGATAGAAAACGTTTTGGTTTCCAGTGATGGTGTCTACAAGGTGTGCGACTTCGGGTCCAGTTCCCCGCCACTACATCCTCCCAAGAACGTGGAGCAATTCCAAGTTCTTCAGGATGATATTATGAGAAATACCACCCCCCAGTATAGATCTCCTGAAATGGTAGATCTTTACCGGGGTCACCCCATTGATGAGAAGTCGGATGTCTGGGCCTTGGGAGTCTTTCTCTACAAGTTGTGCTACTACACCACGCCTTTTGAAGGTCATCCGATGGGCGGGGATTACGGGATTTTGAATTGCTCCTACACAATCCCCCACCAGCCGGTGTACAGTTCGAGGTTAAGAAACGTTATATCGAAGGTGCTAGTTGCCGATCCGAACATGAGGCCCAGCGCTTTCCAACTGTTGGAGGAATTGAATAAAATGACGGGTCAAAAGCCGCTGACTTTTGGCTATTCTCAGACAAACGCTTCCAATGCGCCGGTGACTCCAAAGAAAGTGCACTCGTCTGCTTCATCAATGGTTTCCTCAATTGGTGGTGCAGTCACCCATGGTACGGGGGCGGAATCCGTTTATTCGATCATTCCGTCATTGACCCCAACTTCATTGAAAACGACTCTGAGCAAGACGGAATCGGTTCCAATGACCCTACAGCAGCCGGCTCTTAGACCAAACTCCTCCCTGGGGAGACCCAACAGACGTCCGGTGTCGATGTATGGGGGATCCACCCCGGATTTGCACACAACCACCACCACAACCAGCAAGGAGGATCTATCCCTTCTGATCAACGATTTGAAGATTGAGAACGTGAAATTGTCTCCGCATGCCAAGGATTTGTCCTCCAACGCGGACACGCTCAAGAATGAGAACATCTCGTCATCAATGGACTTTTTAAGGAACTTGTCTCGCCAGAATACCAACACGAATAAAACTGGCGGTTCCCAATCTACCGGCTCCAAATGGTTGAAAAAGAAGAGATCCAGTATCACCTCGTTGAAGGACCTGTTAACTGGAGGGTCCACGAGTTCACATCAGCAGAAAAACACTGGTAGTGTGTCGAGAAAGGCGAGTGTGGAGGTGGCGACACCGAGGAAGACCCTCCCAAGTGGACATAAACTGCCCCCTTTCAACGGTCTGGAGGATCTGAAAGAGATGTCTCCCGAGAACAAGACCGTGAAGAAGTTTGTTCAGGATGTCCCGCCGGTGGGGTCGAAGAAGAAGAGTTCGATGATTCAGGAGAGAACTGCGAGGTTGTTTAGAAGATCCAGCATGAACGAAAGCTCAAAGAAGACAGCGTCTGGGTATGGAAAGTACACCGATCTGGAATTCCCCGCTGCCACTAAATCCAAGGCTGTGACGGCGTCGATATCGGAGATGTCCTCCTCGCGCGCCCCCCAGCAGAGCAAGGGGTTAGCTGCCGTAGAAAAGAAGCCACCGCCACCACCGAAGCCTAAAAAGCCCTCCTATTTGAAGGGGTCCAATGTGAACGCCGATGATAATGAGCTGGATTTGATGGAGTATCAATTCTATAAAAAGTTCCCACCTTCATCCAGGGTGTGACCACGTCATGGGAGCTTATATTTATTGTACACTGTTACTATTATTGTCTTAGGTATGACCGGTTCGTATGACCTTCTTAGTAAGGAGTGAACTTGTATTTTCTACTCTTTTTATCCTTACTCTTCTTGTGAACCTTGTCCTTCACCTTGTGTCTCTTGTGTTCCGCCACAGGTTCTAATTCCACTTCCATCACCTCCTTTGGTTCTTCAAACGGCTCGCTTGCGATGATGAAATTACTTCTTGAATCCGTCATTTCTGCATCACCCTCTTCTCTACCCCATACCCTCACACAGCTATCTTCACCACCCGACCAGACGACCCCGTCCTTAATAATCACGTCTCTCACCACTTCCTCCCCATGACCGCCCTTGAGTACGCCCATTCTTGTCAAATTGGTGAAGTCTTCTCCTTGAAACTGGCCGATTGTCACCGACTGTGTTTCGTGGGATCCCATGATAGCGTAATTTGGAGCTCTGATGTCTACAACGTAGTCACAATTCCACAGCTTTCGAAGATCTCCAAAGTCCTTGTGGTCCTTTTGGGACTCGACTGAGCCCTCAAACTCCTTCTCCTTAGTCAGATCAAAGAGAGAGAGAGTCTCCATGTGGGATAAAACCAACAATCGATCATTTGTCAAGAAATTTGCGCTGTGAACGGATTCATAGTTGATACTCTGGTAGATTGCGTCCTCCTCATCGGCAATTTCCAAATTGTAGACGTTAATGCATCCATCTGTCGAGCCACTCATCACCAGGTTTGGCTTACTAGGATGGAATCTCACGTCGGTGATATCATCGTTATGTCCGTCTTTTAAGGTTCTAAACGGCACGTTATGGCTTCCCAATTTACGCATATCCCACAGGGTTAGTTCCACGTCCTGAGTCTTCAATTCGGAGCCTGTGGCCACCAGTCCGTTCGATGAAATATCAAGTGAAAACATCGGCAGTCCTCGAGGGTTTTCCAGTGTGTGAAGAGCAACCAGTGGCTGTCTCATATCAAACACCTTGACGGTGGAGTCCCATGACGAGGATAGAACGGTGTTCAAGTCCTCCGGTGGTGTCATTACCTTGGTGATTGTTGAAGAATGGACTGTTTTTGAGTCCATAAGAGCACCATTGTTGCGGGAAAAAAGACCGATAGAACCTGATGCGGTGGATGCAACCGTTGAGCTTTCTCCGAAAGCCAAACAAGTGACCCAGTCATCCAATTTCGTCGATTTGGTCAACTTCATCTCTAATAAAGAAACTGAAAAATTTTAAAGCTCTTTACTTACGTGTTGTTTTTTACTAAAATACCATGTCTTTTGTGAATAAGTCAGGTAAGAGGTTTGTTCCTAAGGCCGCTACAAGGCGAGGTGGCAGAAAGTTTGACAGTCCGTCTAGTGGGAAAAGGCTGGAAACCAGAGGCCACGATTTCGACTCGATCGACCCAAAAGAACTAGTGGAGGCGACACAAGTGGCTCCAAATGAGATTCTCAAGCCTGTGGAGGCCCCAGTGGTCCATGATGAGCCACTATCCACACAGGAAACTTTGATCGACAGTAGGACTCAAACAGACCGCTTTACACAGCCACAGCCCGTTCCAGTGCAACGGAGATTGAATTCATTGGCAACCCCAACCCAGTTGCACAAGGGCGGGGCAGAGCCGACAACAATACCAATCAAGCCTCCCACGAGAAGAAGCTCACATGTGAACATCATGGGCAGGCGACCCAGTGCGGTGAAAACGTCCCGTCGTGGCAGTACCAGTCATGAGGATGTTCCAATCGGTGGGGTCATTACGGGTAATGAGCCGGTCCAGATTGGAACGAACGGGGTGAAGATGGGGGAGCCGATCATAATCCCTCTGAAAGAGAGGCGGAAAAGCTCATTTTCAATCGGAGTGATAAAGAAGAGGCGGTCGTCGGTGTTGAATGAGGATCCAATCAAGGCCCGTGTGAAGGAGGCGGTTCAAAACGTGAGGGAAAGAAAGAGAGACCAGGGTGCGAATAATACCAAAAAGAAGGAGGAGAAGGACTCGGAACCAGCAGAACCCGAGGTGGTGGTGATATCCCAATTGGAGAAGGATGCCAAGTACAAGTGGATGATGTCGAAGACCCAGGGCAAGCTGATCAAGGTGGATGTGTCGATGTTGGACAAGGAATTGAAGGAGGAGGAGGACAGGGGCGGGGTGGTTGTGGACGTTTCGCCGTTGAAAAAGGATTACAATTTGACGTTCAAAATTGACGACGTGAAGCAGTTGCGGGATCTGAGGGTTGTGGACGACGCGCACTTGACACAGCACATCAAGATCGACGAGGAAAAGATGTCGATGGGGGATTTGTGCAAACCGTTCTTCCCAATTGGGGAGGTTTCAAAGGATTACGAAAAGGCGGTGGAGGGTGAGCGCAAGAGAACAATGCGACAGAAGAAGCTAGCCCAGGAGAGAAGGATGGCCAGAAAGTACCGTTTGAATTTCGGGGTCACCACAGACCAGGAGCAGGATGTTAAGACCATCGAGGTCCAGTCGTTGATGGATGGCGACCACGCCGCTGTGAAGGCCCACAACGTGCCAAAGTTGCAGATCCAAAACGGCCAGGTGGTTTATTCGCAAGAATCGACGTTGGTCAATCGGCACGGGGAGTCCACCTCCCATGGGGACTTGGAGAGGGTCGAGGAGAACCCCTATGAGAATATTGTCACCTCCAACACCTACTCGAAGAAGAAACAGACCTTGAAGTGGACTCCTCAGGAGACGGCGGAATTGTTCAAGGCCATTTCCCTTTGGGGGACCGACTTTTCCTTGATTGCTCAGTTGTTTCCCTACAGAACGCGGAAGCAGATCAAGGCCAAGTTTGTCTTGGAGGAACGCAGGCATCCTCATTTGGTCGAGTTTGCCCTCTTGAGGAAGCTGCCCGTGGACATCGACGAGTACTCGGGTAAATCCGGCAAGCAATTCAAGACGTTGGATGAGTACAACGACGAGCTGCGCATGGTCAAGGAGAGACACGAGGTGGAGTTGCGTTCGATGGCCGAGGCAAAGGAAAAGGCCCAGGTCGAGGACCGTGCCAACTTCGAGTCTTCCCAGAACGCCCCACCAAAGCCCCGCTCCAGAAAGGCCATCATTGCCGAGTTCAGAAGAAACGAGGAGGTTGTGGGTTCTCTTGATTAGCTCACCACCCGTGTGCATATCTATGCAATCTATGTTCATTTTTACCGAGAGGTCAAGGGGTGGGGAGGGTGCGGGGGCAGGTCCCTATGGGATTCGTTGTAAACGAAGTTACTGGGGAAGACACCGCATGAGCCACAAGATTTCGTCATTAGAATGTCCCGCACCAACGCATACAGATGGCCAGACGAATTATGCGGCCCAATTGACTTTATGTATAAGAATGCAAGCCAATCAAAAGCCAATCGCAAGATAGTTGCAGGCTAATCACAAGCTAATCTTAATATTTTGTACGAACTGCTCTGGTGGCTTTCTCTTCTTTGCTGAGCCAGTAAAGATTTTCTCTGCTAGTGACTGCTTCTTTTTTCTTTCCTGTTTCAACTTGCTAGCTACGATAATTAATGCAGGACTATCTTCTAGATATCAGAGACGGTGGTCATCGCCTCCACCGAAGGTCGTACAGATATAGGACCAAATATATTAAATTTACGGTGAAACAACGACCCAAACAGGTAACAGCTTTTGTGTCAATGATCCACCTGGCATTAGTCTTTATGGCTATTATGCTGGTGTGGAGGATGATCTCCAAGGTGGATCCACTGGGACTTGTGGGGAGATACGAATGGATCAGGGACTTCAAGCATTTGTTGTACATGGGTGTGGCACTCTGGGTGGTGAATTGGGTGTATTGGAATTTCAATAATCGGGTCGAGGAATCGCTCTTGATTGTGAATGAGTTAGGGCTTCAGACGGAAAGTGTGATGTTTAAGACGACACTTTGGGGGCTTTTATGGTCGATATTTGGCAGATATGTGATGATGGTTCAAGATCCGCAACTTTCAAAGGATCTGGGTAGCCTGGAGCAGAGGGTGGTGCTGAACCAGTCATTCATCCCCCTAGAGTTTGTTAAGGACATTGTTATTAATGAGGGGTTCAAGGGCTCGCAAGTGTTGTTTTACATGGGTCTGATTTCCAAGACCAATGACGAAGGTTTGGGGATTGAGGTTGTTTTCCCGTATTTGAGGCCGAAAAGAGAGTTGCTAGAGCGGGTGTATAGAGGGTGTCGGCCCTACTTGGAGGAGGTACAAAATGAACGAACGGACGAACGAACAGACGAGCGAACGTAGCGAGTGAGTGACTGTATGGCGTATTTGAGGCGGAAAAGAGTGTTACTAGAGCGGGTCTGCCAAGTTGGGATCAATGTGGAGATTAATGGTTAAAACCCGGATTAAACGAGCACACCGTGAGTGGATGTGTCTTGGATTTGTGAGTTGGTGAGGGTCATTGCTTGGGTTCTGTATAGATGGAGCAAACAGCTTTAAGTTTGTGAACAGGATTAATTATAAATATGGAGATTTAATATGGAATTTAATATAATAATGTGCGTAGTGTATCTTGCCGTAGAATGAGTAAACTGTGAGGTCTAACGTCAACAGACGGTGAAAATTAAGATTATATGCGTACTTCTCGGGGAATCATCGATCATCAATATGGCTCTTTTGTTGATTGCATGAGCATACATTGCCATGGTCTGCTGAACTCATCATGAACACAACAAGAAACGAGCGATTCATTTCTCCTATTTCTACAAAACACCCACCTGACAAGCGATTTCCAACAGCTGGCCACAATCGTCTCACCGCTCGTAGGCTTATCAAATCGCTAACCGAGCCTATTTAAAATATACGAGCATCAAGCAAAATGTACTAGGCCAATTCCAGCTATCCATAGCACAACAACTTTCATGCTGTTTGTATTAAAAGGCAAGCCTGTAAACCTGGTTTGTGCAAGTGATTTCATCCTATCACGGCTCGAAGTAATCTCAGCTCGTTCGTCTACTTATGACATCATTAGCTTCATCTGCTGGTTATCACCAGGCAAGCCGCAGCAATCCTTTCCCATCACACCTGGCGTGACCGTTCAATCAACATCCAATCGGAGTACAATTTTGCTTCCTGCTTTATACCCCGAGATCATATCGGCTTCTAAACGATATGTCCGATCCAACTCCATGCAAACCACACACCCACACAACTTCCCTCGTTCCTCAGAAATTATAATGCCCCCACCCCTCATAAGATGCACATGCTTCTCCTACTACAATTATCCCGACTTCCTCGTCTATTGCTCTCCTCCTTTCATGAAACACTTGCTGAGCGGGTCAACTGGACCCTTGCTCTTTTCACCCTTTAAGAAGTTGCAAAATCATCATTCCTAGAGCTAAACGCATCTGGCTACCACCAAAGTGGAGCGCCTTTGGCATTCCATTTATCTGTAAACTTCCCCCCTTTTTACCTCCCCGCAATGCCCACTTATTCCTCTCTTTCGATGTTCTCACACCTAATATTTGGATGTCAACAATAAGATTCAATGCTTCCTATGAGAATTCCAAAATTTTGAAAAAAACAACACAAAACCTTCACCACCTTCACACCCAAAAGCTCGCCATCTCAATACGACCCCACGCTCCCAAGTTATCCTCCCTTGCTCTCCCCTTCTCGGGCAGCCTCAACCACGGTTGCCTATTTAGGAAGGCGCGAATTCCAGGGATGTTGATAAATTTTTCTCATCAGGTGAGCTACAGGCCACGTTAACCCCCCTTTTCTCTTACAATTCCAACTTAGTCACTCCCTTCATGAAGTTCTCCATTGCTACTGCGTTCGTCGCTCTTTCCGCCTTGGCCTCTGCATCCCCAGTGGCCCACCTTCACCACAACCACAAAAGAGAGGTTGTTCATGTCACTGAAACCGTGATGGTCACGGTGGAGGGTGACGGTTCCGCCCCAACCACCACCGCGCAAGTGGAAGCCCCAGCTGCAGTGCAAACCACTGTCGGTGCAGTCACCGATGGTACCGCCACTGAGTACGCCTACCAAGTGACGACCAATGCTCAAGAAAAGGCTGCTGCCGCTGAGACCTCCACCTCCTCGACCGCCGCTGCAGAATCCACATCTGCCGTCTCCGCCGTCTCCGCTGGTTCCTCCGGTGCCCTCGGTATCACCTACTCCCCATACAACTCCGACGGTACCTGTAAGGACTTGGCCAGTGTCCAGGCCGATTTTGAATCCTTGAAGGGTTACAACCTCATCAGATTGTACGGTGTCGACTGTAACCAAGTGAGCAACGTCTTGCAAGCCAAGAGCAGCTCCCAAAAGTTGTTCTTGGGTATCTTCTACGTCAATGACATCGCTGGTGCAGTCAGTGCGATCTCCTCCGCCGTCTCTTCCCACGGTTCTTGGGACGACATCCACACCGTTTCCGTTGGTAATGAATTGGTCAACAACGGTGAAGCCACCGTTGCCCAAATCAAGCAATACATCGACACCGCCAAGTCCGGATTGACCGCCGCAGGTTACTCCGGTCCTGTTGTCTCTGTCGACACCCACGTTGCCATCTTGGCCAACACCCAATTGTGTGAACTCTCCGACTACATTGCTTTCAACGCTCACGCCTACTGGGATGGTACCGTTCAAGCCGACGGTGCCGGTGCTTGGTTGCTCTTGCAAATGCAAAGAGTCGCCGTCGCCTGTGGTAAGTCTGTCATGTGTGTTGAATCCGGTTGGCCACACAGCGGTAACGCCAACGGTGTTGCCGTTCCTTCTAAGGCTAACCAAAACACCGCCATCTCTTCCATCGAATCCACCTGTGGTAGTGACACCATCATTTTCACTGCCTTCGACGATATGTGGAAGTCTCCTGGTTCCTTGGATGTTGAACAATTCTGGGGTATCTACTAAGGGATACCATTATTTTCAACCTTTTTTCGGTTTTAAAAGCCCCTTGGTTCAATACATCCGTATTTCTTTGTCAACTCGTTCATTTTTTGTCGAGCCTATGTTTCGATCCTTTTTTTCCCCTCATCGAGTCATATGAGCTTCAATCCTTTGGTCTCCTATATTATAACTTCGTTTTGAATACTTTGTTTAAAATATAAAAACCATCACAATTATACGTAAATTCTATATACATTTATTCAAGATCCGAAACTTGGGTCTTGATTCTCAAACCGTGCCATTTACCCACATTTTCCTTCAAAATTTGGTTAACCAAACGGTGTTGTTTGATCATTGTTAACCCCTTAAAACGATTGCTGTGCACTTCGATAGCATACATCTGTCCACAGCCACCACTCAAATCCTCAATCGAGATCTTGCTAGGGGCCAATTCTTGCGCTAATTTCTCATAAACTGACACCTCCTCTTCGGTCAAGTGACTTGGTGGAGGCGGAGTCACCACTTTCGTCGTGTACAGTCTCCTACCCAGCACCATCCTCGTCGATCTCAACATTGTTACTAATAAACCTCGATTCAATTGGATGAAATTTTCTTACTCATAAATAGACAGCATTACGTAACGGGTGGTCATCCGATAAAGAGTCAACCTTGGATCGCTTCCTCCTTCTCCTCCAAAACAACCTCTTGAACCTCCTCGATGATGGTCATCTCCACCTGTTCAACATCCTCGGTGTAACCCATCTTAGTCATCTTTCTTTCCAGAGCAGTCTCCCATTCTCTCCATTCCTTCAGCAATCTCTTTCTCTCCAAGATGAGATCCCTCATTTCCGCGTTGGATTCCATGATATCCAACTCTTCGAAACGAGCAATGGATTCGTTCAATGCCTTTCTCACTCTCTTCTTGTCATTAATACTCAACAAGGATGCAGGTCTTGGTCTCCATTGGAAGTCGTAGAATTGATCGATCGCCTCAGTTCTGGTGATATGACCAACAAAGTCATAGACTGTGTAACCGTTGTTAACTGGAGAGGTCTTTGATGATGAGAATGCAACAATCGATCTCCCAGAAGATTCCCAGGAGAGGCCTGTCAACCCACCGAAATCTTCTGTAGCCAACAACTTGACCTCCTTTGTCTTCTCCTTTTCGTTTTCATATTCGCAATCGTAGAAATCCAATTGAGATTGGACCTTGCCAACACACCCAGTAACAGCATATCTACCCACAGGGGACCACTCGATTGTGTTGATGTCCTTATCGTCAAACGAACCGGATTGGACCCATTTTCTAATAACGTTCGCCATCTTACCTTGACCAACCTTAACCTCTTCAATGTTGTAGAAGGTGACGGAGTGTTTGGTTGACGTACCCAATTGAACATTGGCTGAATCGGTTCTATCCCTCTTAGAAATGAAGGCAAACTTATTCCCCTTTGGTTCCCACGCAAATTCGCTCACAACGTCCTGTAACTCAATCTTTTCGATTGGAACATCCTTTTCGGTGACTTGGAAGATCTCCAAGTTTGTGAACATCGTCTTCTTGGATTTGGTATGTCTGTTCACCCTGCAGCACAAGTATTTACCACCCAGTTGCCAGTAGAGCTTACAATCCGCAACTTGAACTAATGGTGCCGTTCTCAACACTTGTCTTTGTGGCAAATTCATCACACTCACCTTAGCGGACTGGTTGTTAGATTCCGGTGTCCAGTAAGCCAACATCACCTCCAATGGATCACCCTTCTTGTAAGTGGCAGTTTTGATACCGGAAGGTGAAAACTCAAAGTCTTGAACACCCTCAATCTTAAGCAACTTCTTGTCTAATAGATCAAAGTCATTCTCAGAGTCATACACGGCAATTGCATCTGGACCCATACGGGCACAATATCTCTCATCGAAAGACCATTTCACCAATGGCCATTGTTGGTCCATAGCAGCCGGAACAACAAAAGTCTTGACAGGCCAACCGGTGACAATATCCCAGATGACTAACGTCTTGCCCGCATCTTCGCTTGTGAATGGGTAAGATTCTCTAATTTCTGGCTTCAACTCCGATGGATCAATCAATGGTTCAGATGAATAGGTGATTAGGTACTTCTCATTTGGTGAAATGTCCACCTTTTGGACGTTTGGATGGACGTACTTGTTGATTCTAACAAATTGATCACCACCCCAAGATTGGACACCGTTCGGGAAGGTTGTAAACAAATATTGACCCTTCGGAGACCATGTCATGTGAGAAGAGGTCCAATTTTGTCTTGGTTCAATCACTTCCTCCTTGTTGATGTTCTTCTTAAACCAGTAAATACCGTCCGACTTTTGGGAATTCAAAAGGAATTGATCTCTACCATTTGGATCCAATAACCACGAGTTCAAATAGCCAACGTTCTTGAATTCCGGAATCGTTGGTTCCTGAAATTGATCCGGCACTTCACCGCTCAAAACATACTTCTCAATATCCGTCAATCTGTTGACCAATAATCTATGCTTCACATCCAACTTCTTACCGTGCAACGTCTTAACAGCCTTTAAAGCTTCTTGTTGCTTAGAAAATTTGATGATCAAGTAACCCTTGGTCTTGCCTCCCTCCAAAGGAAGCAAGATATCCTCAATAGTACCACATTGACCAAACAGCTTTGATAAAACCTTCTTCAAAACTGGTGCCTTGGCCTCTGGAGCCACTGGTGCACCATCAACAAGAACGTAAGAATCCGTAGGTAATTGAGGTTCTTCAACATGATACTTTTCTGTCAAATCAGAGAAGTCCAAATGGGAGATATCCACAGTGGATGGGTCGAATTCCGACATGATTCAATGAACTTTAAGCTTGAAAAGACGTGAAAAATTTTCGTGCAAACGCTCAAAAAAACTGTCTGGATGTCGATTAGGTAAGATTGGGTAATCGTGCTATTACGTAATTGATCACCGATTATTACGTAACAGCTTTTCCCAGCTTCTCCTCCTGACAGAGGTGATTCTTGTTATTAGTAATGGTGCTCCAGCTATTTTTGGGGGCTACAATTGAGTCTCAACACTTAGATACTATTACTCAATGTTTGGAAACAATTACGGGGTTTGAGGGAAATTCAATCAAGAGACAGACGGTCATTTTAGCTCCACGCTGGCCATTCGACCCTCCAGAGAAGGCGGGCCAAATCAACCAAATCCAGAGCCATAGGATGAGGTTGACGAGAGTATGGGAAGGAGAACCGAAAACTGCGTTGAAACCTTCACCTTTGACCGAAGGTGAGGGGGATATTTGGACTTTCCAATTATCAGATATACCGATTGCAACGGGTTCAAGTGATGGTATAACAAACCAAACGATTTACGAGACGACAATCTATCAAAGCGACGACATATTCGGCTACATTGATGAATTGGGGTATAAAGTGGAATCGGAATTTTGGATTGGTGGCAAACGATGGTATTGGGGAGATATCATAATAGAATTGACGCAGATCTTCCTTCATGATGAGGCGGATAAAGCAGAGGGGTTTAAATTGAAACCATTGTCTGGTAATTATTTGATGAGAACAATCGTGAATGTTATTGCAATCAACGATTTGGAGGCGATCGCCCGGGGTAAACGTCAATTGGAGGCTCTAAAAAAGGAATTGGGTGATGTGGTGACATTAATATCACCAGACAGATCCTCAATGGACAGTAGGGTGGGCTCAAAGTTGGCAAATAAACGCTTAAATTAATATGAGTCTTATTTAATATACAACTAATTGATGTACAAATATGCTAAAAGATCTTCTATTCACTATCACTGATGTATAACCCAACGTTTACACCTTCGTCATTTGCATCTTCGAAATCTTCGAAATCTTCATAATCTTCATAATCTTCCCCATCGTCATTCTCCTCCGCAGGCTCAGTAACGGGGATTGGTGGTCTCTTTAATAAATTCAAGAGTTTGGTGGATTGTTCAACAGAGTCCCCCTGTCTTGATGTTTGTGCAGTCTGAGTGGGATTTTTAAAGATATTGACGGGATTGGCATTTGGTTCAGTATTTGATGTTGGCCTCTTCAAAATGTTGGAAATGACAGTCGGAAGCGGCTTCTTCAACATACCTAACAATTGGGCACTCCCCTCGGATTGTGAGGAGTTAGTCGACCCTGAGATGGATTCTGGTTCTGATGTACTCACTTGGGAACCTTGCTTTTTTAAAATGTTCAAGAAGGGGTTCTTTTCCGTTGTTGGCATAGCTGGCTTTTTTAACATATCCAAAAGGTAAGCACTGCTATCCGTAGTAGATGCGCTTTGTACAGATGTTGGCTTCTTCAACATATCCAATAAGTATGAACTACTATCAACGTTGGGGGTGACAGCTGGTGAAGGCGATGCAACTAGTGCTGGTTCAGGAGCTGGTGTACTAGGTTTCTTCAAAATGTTGAGCAAATATGCACTGCTGTCGGAATCCTCGTTTGAAGGAGATTGTGGCTCATTGATTGGTTTCTTCAATATGTTCAAAAGGTGTTTTCCATTGACTTTTTCTTGTTCTTGCGGTTCTGACGCAGGGGTGCCTTGACGTGATGGGTTCTTCAAAATGTTCAACAGTTGAGAGGAATCATTTGATTGGTTGTCCCCCTTGATCGATTCATTCGAGCCAGTGGAGTCATTGGAACCATTTAATTCATCACTTGGGGGAATTGGTCTCTTCAAGATGTTCATTAATTGTGATGCATTAGACTCGGTAGAGGTTGGTAATTGTGCTTTCGTTGAGGTTGGTGTTTTTGAAGTTGGTGAACTGGTTTGGGGTCTCTTCAACAAATCCATTAATTGACTAGCATTGGACTGTTGGTCTTCGTTTCTCTTTAAAATCTTCATTGGGCCACCAGTTGAGCGTCTCAGGGAACCGTTCGTTGATCCAGCTGAGGATGGCTTTGAAGTCAAAATACTCAACAATTCCCTCGAATTGGCCACTTTAGATCTCAACTTTGGTTTACTCAAAGAGGAAGCAGATGGGGCATGGACGTCAACCTTGGCACCATTGGCACCATTTTGGAACATCGGATGAGGTGGCATAAATGGAAATGGGTTGAAGCCTGGCATTGGAGGTGGGAAAAATGGAGACATAAAAGGTAGCGGCGGTAACATTGGCATTGGAGGAATCGAAACCGGAGTAAGTTGGTTATGCACTGGTATTGACATGGTTGGATTGGTTGTTGTGGTGAGGGCTGTTTGTGGAGCATTAGTTGTCACTGCAGAGGTGACGCTTGCGGAATCAAGTTCATTTTTCTTAGCAGCATTTTGAATAAAAGAAAGCAACTCTCTACCCGGATCAACAACGCTTTGATTTCTCACCTCTTTATCAGATCCAACACCAAGTAATTTCTTCAATTGTTCCGTGGCCACCTTCTTTAGGTGGGTGACATCTGAGTTCTTCCAGGAGTTGACATGGGAAATGATTGGTTTCAACATGGAATTGACCAAGAAGTATGTACCTGAATTGTTCTTCATATCTTTGTTTAACTTTTTGAAAGAATACCATTGAATATCAACAATTTCAAATTTGGCCTTGGGTTCGAATTGTGTATCATCCGGCACGTTCTTGATGATGTAGATCTTGTAATTCTTTCCTTTCAATGTTCTTTCAACGTAAAGATCCTCATCAATCGAATCACTGGCATCATACCCCGTTTCTTCCTCCAATTCCCTAATTGCACAGTCAACATCTTTTTCATCTTTTGAAATCTTTCCCCTTGGGAATCCCCAGGAATTACTCTCAATACCCTTCACCAATAACATCTTATCCATCGATTGGTTGATTAGGGCACATCCTCTCACTGGAATTGTTGATTTGTATTTACCAAATGATGCCAATGCAACTTCCGGATCCCCCCATTGCCAAACCACAGGACACAATTTCACCAAAGATTTAGTGAACTGTTTCATCTTTTTCGGTTGTAATAGCGGATTCAATGATGTCACATAGTCTAGGTAGAACCAGTGGGCTTCCTCCATTTGAAAGAGAACACGCTCATAACTGGCCAGATCCTCCTCCGGACAATTCACAACAAACCTCACAATCAAATCTTCTAAACATCGGTCCAGTGTCTCATTTACAAACCCCTGTTGTAGTGTTATCGACATTTCTTTTGGAACAAAACGTTGATTTCACTGCTCTTTTTCGACTTTCTCAGCATATTGAGATGACGGAGGGCGGCACAGGGGCGCGCGGGGGTGCGTGTGTGTTGTGCACAGCCGGCACCGGTCTTTTTTTTCATTTCTAAGCTATTTCCACGACAAATAGTTAAGCGGGAAAACATCCAATCCAATGTCGAGGTTCGATTCCTGTTTTTTTTAGAAAAAAAATTACAACGTGAGGTTGATGGTGTGCTTTTAAATATCAAAATGTAAGCCAGAGATTATAAGTAGAGAAGAGTTTTTTTTTATTAAAAGAACGTCAAATAAAATACAAAAATAACAAGATTTTTTTTTTTCACTTTTTTTTACGTTGTGGCCAAGTGGGAAAAGCGGTCATTTATAAAATTTTAAGTTTCAAGTTCGAATTACAAAAGTCATCCGTGTTTTTTGAAAAATTCGAATCAATCATGCATTCTCACTGAACCGCCAACATCCTCAATGCAGAACCAGAAATTCCAAGTAGAAGTGGACCCCACCGAAGATACGGAATGGAATGACATTCTACGTGAAAAAGGGATCATTCCAGAAAAACCCCCATCACCGACGTTGCAATTAGAGGAGGCCCTCGAGGAGATCATCCAAAATCAACATTTGAACCGGTTGGAGAACCTGGATTTGGATGAATTGGACGAATTAGAGGATGATGAGGATGAAGAATTCTTAGAGGGTTATAAACAGCGTCGATTGGCTGAAATGAAACAACTCCAATCGAAAGAAAAGTATGGGTCTGTGGTGCCGATTTCAAAGCCGGAATGGTCGAAAGAGGTGACGGAGGCATCAAAGCAATGCTGGGTATTTGTCCATTTATCCTGTCAATCCACAATCCAGAGTAGATTACTCGGTGTCATTTGGAGCCAACTGGCGGGTAAGTTCCAAGACATCAAATTCTGTGATATTGAAGGTCGTAGAGCTATTGAAAACTATCCTGACTCCAACTGCCCAACAATCATCATTTATAAGGATACCGAGGTTGTCAAGCAATATGTGGGATTGTCACTGATAAACGGTAACGATACAAGTGTTAGAGATCTGGAAGGTGTTATGGTGGACGTGGGTGCGATGAAGGAGACTGATTCACGTCTGCTAATGAATCAAAGAGGTGACGAGGATTTGGAGGAATCCCACAAGCTGAGATTTCAAAAGAAGACCATCAGAGAGGCGTTGAGCGATGATGATGACTTTTTCGATTAAAGTATCCTATATAAACTCATTAATACAATAGAATAGTAAATATGCCCTCACCTTGAACACTTCTTCCTTATCGACCCGAATGACGGTGGCGTCATCAAATTTGAACCAATATTGGTTCTTCTTGACGTATGCAATATAATGACCAGTATTCACACTACCGATGTGAACCACGATCCCAAACAATGCGTAAGTGGAGACGCCGTGATACTCACCGGACGTATAGTGGGACATATCCAATGCCTCGGGTATACCAACATGATGTTCAATTTTGGCACTAGTGCGGAAATGTTCGAATCTCTTCAATTGGATTGTCAATATTGGAGGTAGCTTCGAAATCTGCAACTGTTTCGACACCTTTGTCTTCTTTTTACAGTGAATGCAGTTATAGAGAGCATCCAACTCTTCCCTTTTTGTGAATTTGTTCAAACAAGTCACCAAATTTTCCATTGGTGTTCTACCTTCTGGGCCAAGCTGTTGGATTTCCAAACTTAAATCCAACATCGGGTCCACGGTGGCCCTCGTGCTATTACATTCGGAACAGATCAAGGTACTCTGCAATTTCCCAGCAAAGGTCTTATGAATGATGCAATCACAGTCCACAACCTGTGGTTTGGTTTCCGATATCCCATCCACTATCGGTGTGCTCTCCTTATTTTGCAGATACTTTCTTGATTTGGTATCATTTTTGTGGATTTGATGTACAAGAAACTGCCAAAACTCATGGGCATCCTGTTCACTATATCCTGCCAATGATCTTTTCACCTTCCAGGAGGTGGTTAAGAAATCCACGGGTCCGAATCCAATGATGGCCTTTGAAGAGTAGAATTCCTTCATGATATCGTTTAAACAACAGGACAAGCACTCTTCGCATCCCTTTTCACAGTCCAAATGAGAACCCCTGAAATAGTAGTTCTTAATAAAGGGGTTATGAATGGTACATTGTAGCACTGCTGACATAAAGCATGTCGAGCCCATATTGATGAACCCTCTCAACCCTAGCGATGCTTTAAAGCTTGGCGGGGTGGACATGGTGGTAACCAGCTGAGATTTATCTGGACTATGCTCTGATTCAAAGATGGGCGCACCGGGGTAACTCTTGAACAATCCGTTTGTTTTAATCACCTTGATCCGAATGCCTTCTAAATACGGATGGGAGCAAATGTCCTCACATTTGAAGCAAACCATGTGTCCTGTAGACGAATTGACTGCAAATAGATGATTCGATTGTTTATGGTGGTCATGGGCATGATCCATACATCTCACAGTGGCACATTGAATGCACATGAATAGGTTTGAATTCTTTTCTGAACAGAGCTGACACTTCAAAATCGAGTTTCTCGCCTCAATCAATTTCCTAGTATCCACCGCAGTGCCCTCCTTGGTGAAATACTCTCTAACTGATCCCATGATGACAATCTTCATCGCAATTTCATAGGTCTTCAAAACTGCCACGCGGGCCTCTGATTTCAACACTTTTCCCAAATGTGGACAACAAGGTGATGTAACAAAGGTTTCTACAGGATGCAGGTCCCGAGGAACCGTCTTGGACATCCTATGATCAAACTTTTAAAGAGGAATCGGTGAGTGATAGAGAGTTACGATTTTTCGACCTCATACGGTTACCGAGCATTAAATATAGCATAAATAAAAAAGGAATAAATGAACCTTGAGTATGGCTGGTACCACCGCCGCCGGTGCTTAAGATTTAGCGCCTTCAAATGGTTAACTTTAGTATTTCAACTCCAAAAGTTGACTAGAGACCAATTTTAAATCCATGTCGAGTGATCCTGGTGAATTTTTGACACCACCATCACCGATAGCCACTAGAATGGTGTTTTCATTCATTGCCAGAGCCGTCACCACCCCCCCAAGATTCCTGATCTGGGATTTTCGCTTCTTGGTCACGATATCCCAAATGCCCAGAATTCCATCACCACCGGTGACCAGGGTGGTGCCGATATTTGCGATTGCAAAGATCGGTTGCGAGAGCAAACTGGAATCGGTGAGCGTCTTCCTGTGGGGCCTGAAGATGAACCCTCCCCCGGGTTCCATTGTGGAAATGGCTATTTTACCCTCCATGCTTGCCTGCATGTATAGCAGATGCTCTCGTTCTTTTGTTGTTGTTAGCTCGGTTTGAGTAACTAGGGGATACCCGAATCCAGGCGTGGATGTACCTAGAGGTGTAAATTGATGACTCAGCCCACTATAAGCGTAACCTCTATTGGTCACAATTGAATCCTTCACAACGGTGACGAGTATATTGAAGTTCAAATGACAGAGGGACACAATGTGAGCGGCCAGCTCCAGCTCCTTCACTAGCTCGTATTTCACGAACACGCGCACTCTTCCTTCTCCTGCAGTTACTATTGTATCATCATCCAGCAGCATTAGATGGTCCCCACGGGGGATCTGCCATATCCTTGTCACCTCAAACGTGACCAAGTCAATGATCTGTAGCCCCTCCTGCTCCGTCATCACTCCCAGTCTTCTGCCATACAAAGAACACGAAGTTACTCTGTCTACCAGCTGAATTGTACGTAACCTGTGACGCGTGAGAGGGTGGAATAAGGCAACTTCTCCCGTTATTGTCACAGCAATCCCTCCCTCCAATGTCAAAAACACGTCACAAATGTAATCCACTGGTGGATCTTCAAATTTGTTCATATCAGAGGGTTAATGCCACGGGAAGGGTCAATGCAGACAAGAGAGTGAACCAGTGCGCCTCATCTAGAGATGTAAATAAACCAATGTGGCGCATTAACAATCACGTGACAACTCATAAATAGCTCAGCAACACACAAAATGTCCGTCACCACCATTACAATGCGCCTGTTCTAGAGAAACCAATGCAGGTACTCCCACATTTATACAACAAATAATCGGTCTTTTCCGAGAAATACCCTTTTTTGTTATCTTATCTTCGTAGAGAAGTTTTTTCTCCCATTTATGACTCTGGTTCTTCGCAAGACTTTATTCAATGTATTTCTTTGAGGTTTCTGAAAGGAAAAGAATCATTCAAGTTGTTTGTGCGGTTGTTTGGTGTCTCTTGGGAGCAGGTCCAATTTTTGGGTTTGCTGCCTTGAAGCCGATTCTGATTGACCAGGGTGTTTACGAAGGGGTGTGCAAGGTCGGTGAAATTGGTGTGATGTCGTTCAATTCCAAGTGTACCCAACAAGATTTGAACTTGAACAGGATGTTCACCGTGGGGGCAGCTTTGACGAACGTTTCCGCGCTAATCATTGGTGGTTCATTGGACCATTTTGGTCCAAGGTTTTGCGGTATTGTTGGTGCCACCTTCTTGGCATTGGCCTCACTGGTCTTTATCAACTCCAAGTCGATCACCTTATTTGACCCAATTTTAGTGGGTTATTCATTGATGGCATTGGGGGGACCGTTTTCCTACATCTCCTCGTTCCAATTGTCTAATGCATTTCCAGAAAAGTCGGGTCTAATTTTGGCCCTGCTCACGGGTGCTTTTGACACATCATCTGCAGTGTTTTTGGTTTACCAGAAGCTTTATTTGGCTAACCCTGATTTCTTCACCTTGGAAACATTCTACAGGTTGTATTTGATTGTTCCGGTCTTCATCTTTGTCGTTCAGGTCTTCATCATGCCCCATGAATCCTACTTGATTCCCCCACCGGAGTTGATCCCAAACCCAACCGACGAACAATTGGCAGTGTCCAGATCTGCCAACATGGAGGAGAGCTTACACGTTACACCAGTAGACGAAGTAGACGAAACGACCCCATTGACAGGTATCGACGGCACCCCATTTAGAAGAAGAAAGTCGAGTATTGGTGATGCGATTAGATCGGCATATGTTGAGAATGAAATTGAGGCCCAGTCCAAGGGCCCATCATTTTCAACCTCAATCTTCGGTGTTTTACACGGACAACCTGCGTCTACTCAATTCAAGTCTTTGTGGTTTATTTTAATGTGCTCATTTGCCACCATTCAAATGCTGAGATTGAATTATTTTGTTGCCACCGTCAATTCTCAATACAGCTACCTCTTTGGATCACCAGAGGAGGCCAATGCCTTGAATAAGATCTTCGATGTGGCCTTACCATTGGGTGGTGTCATTTCAATCCCATTTGTTGGTATGCTCTTGGATAACTTTTCCACCTTCAACGTCATGAACGGGTTATTGGGGGTTTCCGTCTTGATTGGGGTTTTGGGTGTCGTTAAGAACTCTTGGATCTCCGGTGTTATCAATGTTCTCGTTTTTGTTTGCTACAGACCGTTCTTCTACACATCCATTTCCGATTATTGTGCCAAGGTCTTTGGGTTTGAGACCTTTGGTGTCATTTACGGATCAATCATGACCATCTCCGGCGTCTTCAACTTCTTACAATCAGAATTGGACTTTTTGACTCACACAAAATTCGAAATGAACCCAATTCCGCTCAATCTCTTGTTGTTGGCCATAACCATCGTCATCGGTGTTTCCACCGTCTTCTACATTGGGCTTCAATCAAGAAGCATCTTCCAGTTCAAGAATACTCAAGTTGCGTAAGCTTACGTAACACCACCATATTTATTCTCTTAGCACCAGAAAATTTTTCTTCTCTCTTCATCACTCTTTCTTTAGCAATTAGGACCTCTTCGAAGATCCCACACTGTAAAAAAGTCGGTGTGTGATTCAAAGCGAGGTCTAGATTAAAGTCCCCAAACCGTTGGAGTTTCCCCCGTAACCAGGGGTTTTTTAACAATGTAGAAAACAAAGATTTTCACCGTTTGGGGTACAACTCTAAATACAAGTAAATCAATCCAAATCCAGGTTTAACTTCATCACCCTGGCAGGATCCATGGATCCAATGAAGTCCGATAGCTTCAATGGTCTCAACTTGATGTCCTCAACGCTTGACATGAGACCACCATTGGAATCAATGACGTTTGTTCTGATGTACTCCCTTGTTGAGTTAATTGCCGCATTCCTGCACAGTTCCTTCAAATCGGAACCTGACATGCCCTCTGTGATATCGGCCAATTGGGTCAATTGGAAATCGATTGTTATTCCCTCCACAACCTTTTGCAATATTTTAAGCCGTTGGTCTCTATTTGGAAGAGTGATACTGAACTTCTTTGGCATTCTCCTCAGAAATGCAGAATCAATATCAGTTGGCCTATTAGTGGCCCCCAAGATCATTATTCTACCACTGGACACCAACCCATCCCACAACGTCATAAATTCGGCCTTCAAAGTCGCAGTAACTTCGTGATCTGTAGAGGATCTTTCCCTGAGAAATGAATCAATCTCATCAATAAAGATGATACAAGGTTCCAACTTGCCCGCTAAACTAAAAAGTGCATCCACCAATTTGTTACTTTCACCAAACCACTTATCCATAATGGTGGACATTCTGATGGAGATGAAGTTGGATCCACTCTCCTTGGCTAAGGCCTTGGCTAACATGGTCTTACCACACCCCGGTGGACCGTACAACAAGACACCCTTGGGGGCCGATAATAGGGAACCATATTGAGAGAACAATTGGGGATATACCAATGGTAAAATGACTGATTCTCTCAAATCATCAATAATCCCCTCCAAGCCTCCAATATCATCGAATGTCACATCAATATCCTCCGGTGGAACCAAATAGGCCAGCATCGTCTTCTCATATGAGGATAATTGTGAAAGAACAGCCTTTAAATGTGGAGACTTTGTCTTCAGCTTTTGAATGTGTTTGTTGGTTTTTGACTTTTCATCTGCCGTACGGGTCGTAAAATCCCCCATAAGCACCGACATCAGATAGTAGGCAGAAAAAGTTGTTGCTGAAAGCAACAAGCACTCTCCAATCATCTTCAAAGCGTCTGATTTGTTCATTTTTATCAAGCTCAAGGAGAAAATAGTGGTGATTGGAGTAACATTTGATTAGGTAAGCCGGCAAATCACGTGACTGCGTCCCATCGCATTATGATCACTTTCTGGATAAGCTTTACATACATGGACTATAAAAGGACTAGTACATTTTAGTACTTTGTAAGAATTTAAGCAAACGGTATCATCCGCCTCCGCCTGAAGAGATCTTTTTTTATTTTAACATCTCAGTTGGCATTTAAAGCATACTGCTAGTCACCTTTCTCATATTTGTCATTCGATATCTATTTAGTGTTTACATTTTAACGATTATCATATACACAAACTTGAGTTCATAAAAATCAGATGCCAACTTCTTCTGACACACAAGAGTGGATTTGTGCCTCTTTCTATAGACTCCCTTTGTGCAAATATAATAATATATCCACAAAGTTTTCTACTTTATTGAGCATCAATAGCTCATCCTTGCAAGCCTTTACAAACCCATTGGTATTTACGCTTAGCATTTGTTTATTGTATGACATGATTACATAATCCACTCAAAAATTTTTTCTTGACGATCTGCTTTTATAAGGAGAAAGGTGATCAAATGGTGAAAAGGAGACATCAGATCAATATTCCCGGCTCGATGTTGGATTCCTTGAGGGAGGCGGAAGATAGGTATGAACATGATACACGTTTTGCGCAAAAAAACCCAATTAAAAGGAGGAAAATCTCCCCTCATGAACAAAGAAAGTTGGATAAGAAACAAAAGAAACAGGATCAACACTTAAAGAGATTGGAGCATCAAAAGAAACTGAAAGAGAAGAAGCAGCAGTCACAAAATCAAAAGAAGAATATTCAGCAAAAGGTCAAAAAGGCCAATACGGGCAAAAAAGAACCAAGCAGTGAACCCAAGCCGGAGGTTAAAAAGAGAGTATCTTTCTCCAATGAAGACTCGATTCACTCAATCCCTGCAAGAGGTCAAGAGGAATTGGAAGATTCTTCACAATCACAAAAGGTGAAAGTTTTGGATTATACCGCTTGGGAGAGAACTCACGGTTCCAGCTCTGAGGAGGATTATTCAACTGACGAGGATTTAGAATTAGCCCTAAGCGAGGACGATTCCCAAGACGAACAAGATGAAAAAGATACGATGGGATTGATTGATAAATTGAAGGCCTTGAAGAGACACCAAAGGGGAGAGATTTCAGACGAATTTGAAAGTTCAAAAAGTTCACAGGAATCGGAATTGGAATCGGAATCGGATCGAAATCTAGCTGAGGATGAAGAAAACGAAATCCTTGCAAAGTTAAAGGCACTTAAAGGCAACAAAAAATCCACCACTGAGATGAGAATTGTCAAGGAAGACGATCTAGAAGATGATGAGGTCTCGGATTTTAATTCCGATGATGAGAAGGAAATGACGGCCTATGATGACAACGAAGAGGACGAGGAAGACGAAGAACTAGAGGAAAATGACGTTCTTAATAAGCTCAAGGCCATAAAGGGTAACAAGAAATCCGTTTCCGAAGTCAGAATCGTCAACGAGGATGATTTAGAAGATGACGAGGTTTCAGATCTTGGCTCAGCATCCAATTCTGATGGTCAAGAAGAGATGGCTGAGGAAGATGATGGTATCCCTGTTGAATTAAAAGCCCTAAAAGGCAACAAGAAGTCCACTTCACAGGTAAGAATCGTTAAGGAGGATGATCTTGAGGATGACGAGGTTTCTGACCTTGGATCAGACTCAGAAATGGATGTTGATTCTAACGGTGATGAAGAAACAGAAGAAGGCGATGCTTTAGCTAAATTGAAAGCCCTCAAAGGAAACAAGAAGTCCACTTCACAGGTAAGAATCGTTAAGGAGGATGATCTTGAGGATGACGAGGTTTCTGACCTTGGATCAGACTCAGAAATGGATGTTGATTCTAACGGTGATGAAGAAACAGAAGAAGGCGATGCTTTAGCTAAATTGAAAGCCCTCAAAGGAAACAAGAAGTCCACTTCACAGGTAAGAATCGTTAAGGAGGATGATCTTGAGGATGACGAGGTTTCTGACATAGAATCGGAAGTTGATTCGTCTACTCCTGAATTTGTGGAACCTGAATCACCAAGAGATGATCAAGAGATGGAATATTATGCTAAAAAGTTAGGTCTTAAATCAAAGAAGTTGAAAAAGGAGGGAGATGATGATTTAGTGGGAGGCTTATTCGAAGGTTTAGATTTCATGGATAAGTATGACGGAAAAGAAGAAGAAGAAAAAGAAGAAGACGTTATATATGCCGATCCCGATACCCATCAATCTAGAGACGATGATATGGAATACTATGCCAAGAAATTGGGAATTGATGCCCGGAAGGGATTAACAAAACAAGACGATGATGATATAATTGGTGGGTTATTTGATGGGTTGGATTTTATGGGTGATGATACGAAATCTCACAAGGGTACAAAGAAGCAACCTCCATCCGATGAATCTGAATCTGATGAGAATGATGGATCTGATGATGAAATCAATGAGGATGATTTTGATAATGATGATGACTTGGATGAAGATGATAAGGCCCTCTTGCGTGAAATGTATGGCTTGGAAGACTCCGAAGCCTCTGGTTCAGACTCAGGCTCAGTTTCAGATGCAGAAGATGATGGAACACCGAAAGTGAGAGAGAACCCATATGTCGCTCCAGTTTCTAATTCCGAAGAGATAGAGGAAGTTTCGGGGTCCAGATACATTCCTCCTGCGTTACGAAAAAAAATGGAAGCAGAGGGTGGAGACTCCGAGGAATTAAAGAAGGCTATGAGGGTTTTGAAAGGTCCTTTCAATAAGTTGTCCGAACCTAACATGGCGAACGTTATTTCCGAATTGAATGGAGCCTACAATGACAACCCAAGACATTTTGTCAATGAAGCTCTTTTAAAAATTATTCTACAATCAGTTGTCATTTCCACTCCAATGTTAGAGAGTTTCTTAGTGTTATACTCAAGTGCTTTAGTGGCTCTTTACAAGTTACAGGGTGTGGAGTTCGGTGCATATGCTGTTCAAACTCTCGTCGAAAAGTTGAATGAAAAGTTGAATTCCAACCCCACGGGTGCAGATTCACAAAAGGTTATTAACTTGATGGGATTGATTGGATATTCTTACACATTAAATTTGGTGAATGCTAAGTTGATTTATGATATAATTCGGGAAAAGTTGATAAAGAATGTGAACGAACTAAAAACGGATCTATTATTAAAATTGGTGAGATCATGTGGGTCCAGGTTGAGATCAGATGATCCAGACGCTCTCAAGGGGATTTCTTTGGAATTGAATAAATCAATTAAAGATAACGAACAAAAAGGGGTTGTCACCACTACTAGAACTAGTTTCTTGGTGGACACTATTAATAACTTGAAAAACAACAAATTGAAGGGGATGGAGAACGAAAATACGACTTTGATGATAAACAGAATAAAGAAACAACTTGGGTCCATTGATAACAACAGGAATCCAGACCCAATCAAGGTCAACTTGGCTGATATAGAGCAAATTGAGGAAAGGGGTAAATGGTGGTTAGTTGGTTCGGCGTGGAAGGGCTTGGATAATGCTGCGAAAGAAGGAGTTAAAGACGAGGATAATGATGATCTTATTGAGGATCTTCTTGGATCAAGTGAACCAAATTGGTTGGAATTGGCCAAAGTTTACAGAATGAATACTGATATCCGTAGGGCTATCTTTGTGTCAATCATGTCTGCTGAGGATTACATGGATGCCTTCGTGAAGTTGGAAAAATTGAGATTGAAAAAGGCTCAAAGAAAGGAGATTTTGAACATCTTGATGCATTGTGCCACTATGGAGAAGGTTTACAACCCCTACTATGCCATCTTGGCCAAAAAGCTGTGCGATGACCACTCTTTGAGAAGATCTCTTCAATTAAATCTCTGGGATTTTATCAAGGAGTTGGATGGTGATGATACCACCACTAACTTAGTGGGAGATTCTGACGAGACTGAAAAGCTGATGAAGATCTTGAATTTGGGCCGATTTTTTGGTTCCGTCATTGGTGAGGGCTCTCTGTCCTTGAATGTTCTTCGTGTGGTGAACTTTTTAACTGCAACAGCGGATGTTAAGATCTTTTTGGAAGTGATGTTGATCACGACGTTGGATACTATTGCAAAGAAATCCGAAGTAAAGGCATTTGGAGCCGGGGAAAAGAAGTCCAAGCAGTACAAGTTTGGAGGCAAGATCATGGCCGAAAGAATTGCCAAGTGTGATGAACAGCCGCTTTTATTAAAGGGCCTTCAGTACTTTTTGAACAACAAGTTAAGGTCTAGTGGTTTGATTAAGGGGAAAAAAGAACAGGTGAGGGTCGACTGGGCAATTGACACCATGTCTGACATGATTACTGAGATGTTGGAGAGGTCTAAGGGAGAATGATAGAATTTGCTTATAGTTCGTTTTAATACAGACATTTAAAATTCGATTGAATGATCAATTCGAGATAGGTGGAAGTGGTGACAAAATCATGGAGTCATTGGCAGGTTTGGTTGTGGGACCAAGAAGCGCATGCTTGCATGCTTGTATTAAATATAAGGGATCAGAGGTTGAGTTTTCAGGATCCTTCAAATGGCGCTCGGAAAACATATTGTAAAACAAACCACTGTTAGTCACACCTCACCAATCTCAATAAGGACCTATCTAATCACAAAAAATGAAAATAAAATGAAGACCTTGTTTGGATCGTATTTGAGTTAACAGTGAAACCGGCCTAGATGCATTGGTTCTAGAGTTTTGATGGGAAAAGCGTATAATCTTGCCCCATCATCCATTGTCATAAAATCAGCCTGTATTTCAAATCGATTCAAGGGTAATAGATTAAACCCATCGTAACCCTGTTAAACTGTTAAAAGAGTCTTGCTTAACATGACCCATAGTGATATATGCAACCCAATATCCAGGGGCATTTAAGAGTACAAATTAAAGTCTTACCAAAATCACTCGCCACCGTAACCCTAGTAATTTATAAAATAGCTTGACTTACTCACAGGACAATATTTGTGCTGAGCATTGTGCTTACGTCAGCAAAGCTTACATAACCACCAAAAATTACAGAACAGTTGATCATCGCCAATCGCACAATCTATGTCAAAGATATCAACTTTGTGTACATCAATCAACATGGTTCAGCCTCTAACATCCGGAGTAGATCACTCTATGCAAACACTAAGCCCATGAGCTCAACACAAATTTTCATCATATCACGTGACCCGCAATTGTGGCGTCTCCGAGATCTTTTCAAACTCCGACGTGGTGAATTCTTGAAAAGAAACTCAAGACAAGCCATAGGCTAACTTCCTTCTTCTTAAGGCAAACACCTGATCATGTCGAACAAGGAAACAGGTTCAGAAATCGTTTCTGCCACTGCTGAGCTATTTTCAGCAACTTCAATTGCTCCATTCGGCGTGCCATTGGACCCATATCAGGTTAAGGGGAAGGTTTTGAATTCAGTTTCCTCTCTTGTTGCTGGTACTTCTTACCTTTTGAATAACAAGATTTTTAACTACAGCCCACCTGCGGATGTTGGTGAAAACCCTGTGCAATTATGGTCCGTTTTGAACAGAAAGAATCTGGAAAATGATGTTCCATTGGTGTACAACTTGGATACCACTGTTGGGTCGGGTAATGTCCTTTTGGGTTATTTGAAGAATTCTTCCTCACCTGCCACGGTTTTGGCCACTTCAGGTACTTTGACCCACATTGGACCCGTTTTGTTGGATCAGAAATGTGATAAGTTACCATTGGCTATTCAAGTTGGTACTTTAGATTATGATTTCTCCAAGGGCGAATTAGTTTCCGCCTACTCTGACTCTTTGAATGCCGCGAAGAACTTGAGATTGCCAGTTTTGACTTCAACCGGGGGGTTGGAAGCTCAATATTTCACCATTGTCTCCAACGTCTTGGCAAAGTTGAACATTGCGAACATTCATCTTTATAATGGTGTTGATGCTATCAGGATTCACGGCACCATTCACGGTGTCTTATCTGCTGATCAGATCAACGATGTTGCGTCTAAGTTGTTTGTTGCTTTGGCTGATGAAATCACTAAGATTTTACCACACCAAAGAATTACCTTTGCTTTGCAAAAGTTAAATGAGATTGCAGGCACCTCTTTTGAATCCTTTGAATACTACGGTGATAAGTCTTCGGAGGAAGTGGTCGTTGTTTACACTACGGAATCCACCGTCGCCTCCTTAGTCAAGCAAATCGGTACTTTGGCCCCATCCAGCGGCGCCATTTTGGTCAAATCTCCCGTCGGATTTGATTCCAGCAAGTTCAACTCGTTGATTGGCCCACACGTCAAGAAGATCACTGTTGTCGCAGAGGCTTCCGAAGGTGTTGTTTCATCCTTGAAGTTGGATGTTCAAGCTGCTCTCTTCTTTGAAGGGAAGTTTGGCATTGATATTTTCGAGTCGACTTTTCAATCCCAATTGACTAGCGTCCAATTGCAAACCATTTTAGGCTCTACCACTGAACTGACTGGCGCAAATGGTTCCTCTTTCAGATTCATCTTGAACGATAATTCCCAATTCAGAAATGTTCCATCCAAGTTAGCCCATGCTCTATCCTTGGTTGAAAATTTGGACATTAAGTTCAGACCAACCTTTGATAACACCATCAACGCCGGGTTATTCCAAGTTGACATCACCACTGGTGTTGACGCATCTGGAAAGTTTGATTTGGTCTTGGTTGAAGATTTGGCCATTTTGAACACTGTCGATGTTTACACCAACTTGAAGACCAATGGTACTGTGGTTGTCCTTAACGACGCTGAAACCCCGTTTGACATGGACAAGGTTGTCGAAAAGTTGATTTCCGTTGAAACAAGGAAGGTTTTAGCCTCCAAGCAATTGGATTTGAAGGTTTTAGATTTGAACGTTATTGGTGACGTTGAAGCCACCCAGGGTAGAACACAATCTATTGCCATTCAGACCGCATTCTGGAACTTGGCTTACCCTCAATTGGACCCACACGCCGTCACTACTAAGATTTTGCAAGCTTTTGGTTCGGAAGCGGAATTGTTGGCTTCTGTCATTGCCGACCAGATTGAAACTACCAAATCAAGCGCTTTTAAGGAGGTTAAGTTTAACGAAGAATGGGCGAAATTAGAATCCGAGGAAGAGGAGAAGGTTTATTCCACTTTGAGAGACACCTCATTTGCTTCCAACCCAAGAGAGGCATTCATCGATGATGTGACAGTTAAGATTGAGCAAAAGTTTGATTTGGCCAAGAAATTGATGTTCAAGGAAGCTTACGGTACATCTGATGAATTGAGACCTGATTTGCCAATCACAAACTTTGTTGTCAAGGTGAAGGAAAACAAGAGGTTGACACCTGCTGATTACTCTAGAAACATTTTCCATATTGAGTTTGATGTCAGTGGTACTGGTTTGACTTATAACATTGGTGAGGCTTTGGGTGTTCATGGTAGAAACAATGTTGATATGGTTGAGGAATTTATCACCATGTACGGCTTGAACGGAGACGATTTGGTCGAAGTTGCTTCTAAGGAGGACCACCACATTTTAGAGGTGAGAACCTTGAGACAATCTCTTATTGAAAACATTGACATCTTCGGTAAGCCAGGTAAGAGATTCTACGAATCTCTTATTGAATTTGCCAAGGATGAGAAGGAGAAGAAGAAGTTGGAAACTTTGGTTTCCCCAGCAGGTGCTGAATTGTTCAAAAAGTTCCAAGAGGAATACTTCTACACCTTTGCTGATATCTTTGAACTGTTCTCCTCCGTTAGACCAACTGCTGAAGAATTGGTTCAAATTGTTCCTGCTTTGAAGAGAAGAGAATATTCGATTGCATCGTCTCAAAAGCTGCATCCAAACGAGGTCCACTTGTTGGTTGTTGTTGTTGATTGGGTTGATTCGAAGGGCCGGACTAGATATGGTCAATGTTCCAAGTATTTGTCTGATTTATCAGTTGGTCAAGAATTGGTTGTTTCTGTCAAACCTTCTATCATGAAGCTGCCTCCATTGACCACTCAACCGATCGTTATGGCTGGTTTGGGTACTGGTTTGGCTCCATTCAAGGCCTTCATTGAAGAAAGACAATATCAATTGGAACAAGGCCATGAAATTGGTGAAATTTACCTGTACTTGGGTTCCCGTCACAAGAAGGAGGAATATCTTTACGGTGAATACTGGGAGGCTTACATGGATGCCGATGTTTTGACCCACTTGGGTGCAGCTTTCTCCAGAGATCAGGCCGAAAAGGTTTACATCCAGGATAAGATCAGGGAGAACTTGAAGGAGCTGAAGGATCTGATTGTTGATAAGAACGGTCACTTTTACCTCTGTGGTCCAACTTGGCCTGTTCCTGATATCAGTGCCTGTTTGCAGGACATTTTGGAGGCCGATGCAAAGGATAGAGGTGTTCAAATCGATGGTGCTAAGGCTGTTGAGGATATGAAGGAAGAGGGTAGATACGTTTTGGAAGTTTATTGAAGGCTCAGCTTTCCCTCTATACAGTTTCTGTTTATACGATTACGATCTGATTCCTATTTCATGCTCACTAAAAAATCACAATAAGAAATGACATGCCCATATAGTGAACACGCCAACATCCTCACTAATTTCCCAGTACATTATGGCAACAGGAAACCACGATCGTCGAAATACTGCCCCAATTCTTCACTTCGGTATAGCAGCCACCTCGTATGACTCACGATTATTACTCATTCCGTGATTATCTCTTGCGAAGGGTGGAGCAGAAAAATAACGGCTGTTGCCCCGTATTTTTCTCCGGGTGGGCACTGAAAAATAACCGCCTCCCAGTAACTTCCCCAGAGGTTGTGCCGGTGGGGAAAAGATAACCGCGCTTGCTCAGTAACTTTCCCAGTAACTCCTCCATAACAGGTGGGGTAACTTTTTCAGGGGGTCGCACATCGCCGGCCCTCGCTCCGGTGATGGCTATGCGGAGAAAGCCACGCCGCTCACCATATTTTATTTGAAGGCCTCCCTTCTACTCCGCGTACTAGGAATGAAACCAACCGCAATAAGAAACCGTTTCTTGTGAATCTCTTGGGTCTTGGCTGTACTTGAAGCCCTTTTTTTTATTTACTTGACCAACGCTCTCAAACAAAGTCCGCTCTCCGAAGTCCGGTATCGGGCCGGTATGCGTCATTCCTCTTGGCTTTATCACTAAAAATTTTCAGACATATAAGGCGGACAAGTGTTCCCCCCCTCGGAAGCCAGATGTGGTGGTAGATAACAATGTCATCGTCAAGCGAAAAGAGCGACATAGCGTCGACAAAAGACCAAGAATCACAGCACGTGATTGACCTGAGATTATCAGATGAAGAGAAAGCAGCAAAGGTTGAAGAATTGGCTCAGCAGATGGGTATCAACCACAAGAAGCTGCTTTGGAGAATCGACCTGTGGGTTGTGCCACCGTTCTGTTTGATGTACTTTTTGGCCTTCTTGGACAGAGTGAATATCTCCAATGCCAAGGTTTACGGTATGGAGGCGGATTTGGGTCTCGTGGGTAGCCAATTTGCTACCGCATTGACGGTCTTTTTTGTGCCCTACATTGTCTTCGAAGTGCTGTCAAACTATATGTTGAAGGTTGTGAAGCCCCACCAATGGCTCTCCGTTTTGATCTTCCTTTTTGGTATTGTTACCATCTGTATGGCCTATTCAAGGAATTTTGCTGGTTTGGTCGTGTGCAGATTGTTCTTGGGTATTTTTGAAGCGGGTTCTTTCCCAGCAATCTTTTACATCATTTCCAACTTCTACACAGCGCCTGAATCCTTGAGGAGATTTGCCTTCTTCTTCAACTGTACCTGTCTTGCAGGTGGTTGTGCAGGTGCTTTGGCCTACAGAATCAACGATTTGGACGGTGTCCATGGCCTGTCCTCATGGCAATGGATTTACATCATTGAAGGTTCATTCACTGCAGGGTTGGCTTTCTTCCTCTACTTCTTGGTGACGGATTTCCCAGAAGAGGCCCGCTTCCTCAATGATAACGAACGTTTGTTCCTTAAGAAGAAGCTGGAAATTTATGCTGGTAACTCCGGTTTTGAAATCAAGCAAACTTGGGGTGATATTGCCAAGGTGTTCAAGGAACCAGCCTTGTACATCTGTGCCCTCATTTACTTCTCTTTGGTCGTCCCAGCTTACTCATATGCATTCTTTGCTCCAACTGTCATTAAACAGATGGGCTACACTGCTATGGAGGCTCAAAGACACTCCATTTACCCGTGGTTGGCCACGATGGGGTTCTCTTTCCTCTTGGCCATGTGCTCTGATTATCTCAGACACAGAACCACATTTGCTGTCTTAGCTGCAATCGTTGCTGTCATCGGGTTAGCAATGATCATGGCGAGCGAAAATCCTAATGTCAGGTATGGCGGTTGCTTCTTGGCCGTTATGGGTCTTTATTCCTGTATGCCTATTTTGATTTGTTGGATGTCTCTAAACTTTGCCGGTCATACGAGGAAATCGGTGGCCACTGCATTTGTTATTGGGTTTGGTAATATTGGTGGTATCATTGCCTCCTTCATCTACCCAAATGTGGACGCTCCAAGGTATACCAAGGGGTTGGGTATTGGTATTGCATTTTCCGCACTTGCTGCAGTCTCATTGACTGCTTACACCGCCTACCTCATCTGGATGAACAGGAAGAAGGAAACCGCGGAATACCAAAACCAATGGGAAAACTACGATGAGAGAACCAAGATCATGAAGGGGGATCTTTCACCGGACTTCAAGTACATGTTGTAAGCGGGGGGTGTTGTGGGTGTAATTAATTTTAAAAGTTATAGCTTTTTCATAGTAATCAACATATTAGAAACATAAACGAGAAAGGTGCTGTTTGAATCGATTGGATATAAAGAGAACCTACACCAACTGCAAGTTTGAGGTGTGTCATTTTGTTTATTTCTAACAAACCTACAGTCAGTTGATTGTGAATTACCAGAGAGCATGTTTGACAAACCGCTGAAGATGGATGTCTTTGACCAAGTGATTGATCAACGAACCTGTTACCCACGTATTAACATATGCGTTTGATTGGTTATCTGCAGCATCTTCTACTGTTCTGTTTGCCTACTAGTTCATCTTATTTACATCTGCATTTGTTCAAGACCATTTATTCACACTCGCAAGCCATTTTCTCTGTTTGTGGATTATTTGGAACTTGTTTGTCATTTAATTATCACATACTTCCTCACTTACTCAGTCACTCACGAACTCACTTTGTTCTTTTTTCGATCGTTTGTACATGAGCATATGAGCCATAGCGTCACATTTTAGTTCTACAGCAACCAAAGCCCTGCCTTTCTACCGGATGTCAAATGATTTAAAATAAGACCCCCTTCCCGCTATTCATTTAGAGAGTGATATCCGACGGATTTGGAGGAAGTGCAAGGGACCACTTGTAGAGGAGGAGCCACATGTGGCGCATGCTTTAAATTCAGGTCCATGCGCCACCCTCCCACCCGCTCAGGTCGCCCACCGCTCAAGCTGCCACAGGTCGCTCCTCACTCCATCTTTGAAATATAATTTATTGAAGGGTTTTGCGTTTGTTCGTTAATACCTACAGTTAGCGGATTCAAACAAAAACAATTCAGCTTGCGTGCGCGTTTTTGGGTGTCTAACACTCACACCGGCATACTTAATCATGCATTCACTCACAAAATCACTTCTTTTGTTGGCTAGGTTAATTTCAGTTGCTAAGATACATACCTATTCACTCCCCAACAAGCCCACTTCGTTCGTTTGTTTGAAAGCTGCATCACGTGATCAACGTCAAACTCTCCACGCCGGTTACATCTCCTCTTGCGAGGTGAAGGATTGAAAATATTCCGGCTTCATCTGACCCCTGTTTCTTCACTCAGGTAACACCACTGCCATGGCCGTACTAACTCTTGCCATAAACTCACATCAAACCCCCTTCTACTGCCTGAGCACATGAGCACCCTTTGACCGTTGCAGATCTGGGGAAAATTTTTTTTGAAGTCTTCACTTCCATTCGATGTTGACTGTTTTCCCCACAATATGAGTTCGGATGTGGCCTTTGCCCACCAGATGGAGGAGATTACGCGTGTCTCCCAATTAAGAACGATGTTTTGTGAAAAAAGGGGCCAGAATCAGCACCAGCATCAACAGGGGTTGAACCAAAACCAGAAGTATTCAAATGTTAATAGGAACATCAAGCCAAGAAGGACCAACTCCGGAGAGTCTACAAAGGGAACCAGACGCTCCAGAAATTTAATCCAACAACAAGGCCAGTATTTCAACAGGTATGACAACCAAACACCAAACCAGCAGTTGGGATTTGATCAAAATCAAGGTGGATTGAGTTCCCAGTTTTTGGAGTCCTTATTGGTGCAACAATTCCAGAGATCACAAACACCAACCCTGAATCAACCGCAACCTTCCAATGGTTTCAACTTTTTTGAGACTGTGACCTCGCCAACTTCAACAATTCTGGGCAGTAACCCGTTTTCACCATCCCCAACGCCAGCTCCACAGAAACAACCACAGGAGACCAATACCCAGGGTCAGGGCCAGGGTCAGAACCACCTTGGGTTTGACAACTCATCCTTCCCATCTTTGCAAACCCACATGTCACTCAATGACTTGTCGTTGTATTCGCCCAGTACCAGCAACACGGGCTACCATCCTCATCAGCTCATCAATCTGGACTTCTTTGATTCCACGCCTGGGCTGAACTCCCCTCTTGGGAGCGGGGTTCCAAGACCGGGGACTTTGCATACTCAGGCGGGTGACTCAGGATCAGGCTCAGTCTCAGGATCGGGATCCGGTTCTGCTCCGGGTTCTGCTCCTGCATCCGCTCCAGGCTTATCAAAGGGCCTCGTGGATCCCCTCGAGAGTATTTGGAAGAGGGATCTGCCAAGTGGTTCCAGTAGTGCCACCCCAACAACTGCAACTACCCCCGGTGGGTTCCATTTGGGTTTGGGGAACTCTTTGGATGAGAGTTCATATTTTTAAAATAGGAGGTCTTGTAACATTAATTAGGTTTGGATTAGTTGGGATTATGTATCTTGTGTAAGAGAAAGATATTCACTTCTCAGCAGCCAGTTGCCAGGCCGGAATCCCACCAGTGGAACTCCCGCCGGCATTCATCTGCCATGCGGGGATGCCCGCCTCCTGCGGAGGACCCTTGTAATCGTCCTTAAGAATATCCTTCACTGAAGGCACCGAAGTTGGTGGAGGGATGTTCAAAGTGTACTTGGGACCATCCGAGCCTGTAGAACTCACTGACTTGTTCGTTATCAGATTTGGCGGAGGAGTCGAGATAGCAGAATCGGGGGATTCAATTGGTTCTTTCACAGCCTCTTTCACAGGGACTTTGATCTCCATTGTTTCCACATCCTCTTTTATTGCTCTTGTCATCTTCGACAAGTTTTGTAATTCGTTTGCAATCGTTTCTTTCTGGTTGTCCAGATTCTTCACAAGGGTCTGCTTAATGCTTTCCAACTCCAACTTGAGATACTTCAACGTCTCATCGTTGCGCAAATTCCGCTCCTGGGTCTCCTTTATTAACGATTCCAATGTCACCAACGTATCATCAATGACCTTTGATTTCTCGTTCTGGGTCTTGATGAATTCCTTCTGGTCGATCTCCAACTGGTTCAGCATCGACTCCACCCTTTCAAACTCCCTATCCATTGCCTCTTTATCCTCGTCCAATTTTGTCCTGCTGGGCGGAGACACCGACGGAAGGATGTGGTTCTTCACCACATGGTAGGCCCCGTAGAGGAAACCCAACGTGGTCGTGGACATGATCAAATAATCCTTCCAATCATATGAGGGCGGCAATTGTCTCATGGGCACAGGCGGAATCACTGGCATCGCCGGAAGCGGTGGTGGCATCGTTTGTCCCAGCACCCTCTCAATTTCCTCCTGTGTGAGCCCCTTCGACTCCAAAAACGTCACTCTTTGTGATAGCGGTTGCTGGGCCACCTGGGGGTCCCGTAGAAACTCCAGAGCCGATTGGATCTCCTCCTGGGTTGCCATTTGATGAAGAAGAGGTGGTGACTAAGAGGGCTCCCGTAATCTCAAAATCCTATCCATGAAGAATCGGGGCATTCACCCAAATTGACCCGTGTTTGGTACCAAAATGATCCTCCATGTGGCCACTGTCTATTGGTAACAGTTTGATTGGCTCTGCGCGGAGGGTTGGCCACCCGCGCCGTTCAAAGTTTCCACCCCACCATGGCACTCAATTTTCATCATAACGCGTTGATGAAGCAAGTTGGCCCCACCCTCATTCTCCAATGACGAACCTGTTGACCCCAAGCGGGACGCTGATGGACACGTTTCGGTCCCGGTTGAAGACTGTTGTGGCCTTGGAAGAGACAAATGCACAATCCACAGTGCTGAGAGTCCAACATACGGAGTTCCAGTTGGCCCAGACGGCCCCTGGGTCCTTGATGCCTCAAACGAACATGGAGTTAATTAGAGAGAAGATGGCGGAGGTTGAGGGGCTTGAGGATGCGATTGTGGATAGATCTAAGATCTTGGAGGCAAATGGAAGACCTCTACGAGGACTCAAGACCCAGCTTTTGATGGATGCCACAAACGGCCAATCTCAGCGGGAGCTTCACACGATAAGAGAAGTTTACAATCAAAGCGAGGCCTTGGCCAAGTCGGCGATTGATGGACAATGGGATCCCTTCCTTGACGAAATGAACCACTATGAGCCTGAGATGGAAACGAAGGAGCACAAGAGAAGAAGGAGACCTACGGCACGAGCAGAGGAGATGGTGAATGTGGACGAAATGTCGGAGATCTTATCAGACTCAGAAGAGTATCAAGCCCCTGGGGTGGAAGATTCTGAGGAGTATGTAGGTAGGAAGAAGAGAAAGGTCGTCTCCGATTATGGGTCCCTAACAGGAGTGATCCGCCCTCTTGGAGGGGGTAACTTGACGCCAAAGGAGGTCAGATCAATGGAGCGGGCTTATGACAATACATACATTGCGATTTGGAAGGATCTGGCCCGTAAGGATGGGCCGAGAGCATATAGATTGTTCCAACAAACTTCGCAGGCTAAGACCATCAATCTCCGTAAGACTGCACAGTTGGCTTCGCGAGAATCGATTCGTTGGCAGGTGAGAACCACCAAGACACAAAAGGACCAAATAACCAAAGCTAGAAGATGTATGAGAGAAATGTTGAATTACTGGAAAAAGAACGAACGTGAGGAGAGATCGGTGAGACAAAGGGCAGAACAGGTGGCTCAAGCTAAGGCAAAGAAGGACGAAGAGGACAGAGAATCAAAACGACAAGCAAAGAAATTGAACTTCCTCTTGAATCAAACAGAATTGTACTCTCACTTCATTGGTAAGAAAATCAAAACAGATGAACTGGAGGGCGATATGGGCGATAAATCCAGCAAGGGGACACCAACGGTGGAAGATGGTGAACATGATAACGTTGATATGTCAATAGCAGGCAAGGTGATAAATGATGAAGACTTTGATAATAAGGATGACGAGGAGTTGAGGAGAATGGCCGCCGCCAATGCCCAATCTGCTCTTCTGGAGGTGGAAGCCAAGGCCAAGGCATTTAACAATACAAACGTCAACGGTGAGACAGTCACAGCGGGTGATGGCAATGAAGATGAGTCGGAAAACGAAGGCGAAATGAACTTTCAAAACCCATCATCATTGGGGGACATCAAATTGGTCCAACCATCCCTATTGAATTGTACGTTGAAGGAGTACCAATTGAAGGGTCTCAATTGGTTGGCAAATTTGTACGATCAAGGTATCAATGGTATCTTGGCCGATGAAATGGGTTTGGGTAAAACCGTCCAATCGATCTCCGTATTGGCATATCTGGCTGAAACTCATGGCATCTGGGGGCCATTTTTAGTTGTGACCCCAGCTTCCACTCTTCACAATTGGCAACAGGAAATCTCAAAGTTCGTCCCCGATTTCAAGGTGATCCCATACTGGGGCTCCTCAAAGGACAGAAAGGTGTTGAGAAAGTTCTGGGACAAGAAGAATGTGACATATAACAGAAATTCCCCATTCCATGTGATTGTCACCTCTTACCAGTTGGTTGTTCAGGATGCCCAATATTTCCAAAAAATGAAATGGCAGTACATGATCTTGGATGAGGCTCAGGCTATCAAATCCTCACAATCATCCAGATGGAAGACTCTATTGAGTTTCCAATGTCGTAACAGATTGCTTTTGACAGGTACGCCGATCCAAAACAATATGCAGGAGTTATGGGCTTTGCTCCATTTCATCATGCCTTCCTTGTTTGATAACCATGACGAATTCAGTGAATGGTTTGCTAAGGACATTGAAGCCCATGCAGAAAAGAATGCGAAATTGAACGAGCAACAGTTGAGGAGATTGCACGCCATTTTGAAGCCGTTCATGTTGAGAAGAATCAAGAAGAACGTCCAAAGTGAATTGGGGGATAAGATCGAAATCGATGTTTATTGTGATATGACGAACAGACAGAAGAAGTTGTATAGGATGTTGAGATCCCAAATCAATGTTGTTGATTTGATCGAAAACAACAAGAGAATTGGGAGGGATGAAGAGGTGGAATCGATCATGAATGTTGTGATGCAATTTAGAAAGGTCTGCAACCATCCGGATTTGTTTGAAAGGGCAGATACAAAGTCTGCATTTGTTTTTGGTGATTACGCCAAGGTGCCTGGTTTGGAGGGTCAGATCAACCTAGGGAGAGATTCAAGCGATATCCAATCCAATATCAACTACTCGACTAGAAACCTGATTGACTATGATCTACCGAGGTTGCTGTTTGATGAGCTTTTGTCGCCAAATTGGGAGACAGATAATGGATTGAATGAGAAAGATGCTCTCATCAAGAAGCTCTTCAATGTCTGGGATCCATCCCATTGGTTGAAAGAAAAGAGGAGTGAATTGAAGGTGTTAAAATTAGTCAATGAGACTCCGAATGATATTAAGAGGATATCAGAGTGGGATCTGCTTAAGAGGTCGATTGAAAAGCGTTCATACCTAACGACCCTTGATGAGCGGGTTCAATTGAGAGACGAAATCTACGATGGTGAGGAAACCAAGCCATCAACTTTGATTCTGGTGCCTAGAAAGGTCCCAGAAGCCTTTAAGGGTGTTCCAGATCATGTTTCGCAATCAATGTACATGCAGACCTTTGAACAGGGTGCTTATGAGATGGCGTTGGCACCACCGATCAACCTCACGTGTTCAAGCGGTAGGTTCATGTCCCAATTGGAATCCAGTCTATTCGATGGTGAGATCAGACAGGCTTTGACCCCATTGAGTTTGAACACCCAGGCGGCGCTCATTGAGGACGGTGTTGGCATGGAGCAATGGCCAAAGGCGGAGATGATGCCCGAGGAGAGGTCCAAGTATTTGGGGGGATCGACGATCCGTTTGCCTTCGATGGAGAGGTTTGTGTTGGAAAGTGCTAAATTGAAGCAGTTGGACAAGATGTTGGTTGATTTGAAGAAGGGTGGTCACAAATGTTTGATTTATTTCCAGATGACGAGGATGATGGATTTGATGGAGGAGTATCTGACATACAGACAGTATAAGTACATCAGATTGGACGGGTCCAGCAAGTTGAGTGATAGAAGGGATTTGGTGAATGATTGGCAGACAGATCCCGAATTATTCATCTTTATTCTATCCACAAGAGCCGGTGGGTTGGGTATCAACTTGACTGCGGCTGATACTGTGATTTTTTACGATTCCGATTGGAACCCCACCATTGATTCACAGGCCATGGACAGAGCACATCGTTTGGGTCAGACGAGACAGGTCACCGTGTACCGTTTGTTGGTGAAAGGAACCATTGAGGAGAGGATGAGAGATAGGGCCAAGCAGAAGGAGCACGTTCAACAGGTCGTCATGGAGGGTAAGGTTGACGTTGCGTATGACCAGCAGGAGGAGAAGAAGGATCCTGGAAAGGAGATGGCCATGTTGTTGTTGGCCGAGGAGGATTGATTTTATACATAAAAAGTTGAATAAGGAGCGAATGACCCGCGCTGAGCAAATACGCCGCTGAGCATCACCGATCATTATGTAATATTACATAATCACACTTTCATTCGCCGTTTTCACTGAATTTTTCAGCATTGGAGGCGATTCGACCCTGTGATCCTCCTTCTGTGTGATGAGTGATTGTACCCCGGAGCAGAAGACCTTAGTGGAGGAGATATTGAGGGTAGAGAGCCACGATTACTACAAAGTTCTCAAGGTCACAAAGAGTTCGACAGATGTGGAGATCAAGAAGTCGTACAGAAGGTTGGCCATCAAGCTTCATCCTGATAAGAACAAGCATCCCAAGGCCAGTGAGGCGTTCAAGGTGATTGCAAAGGCGTTTGAAGTGCTCTCAGATTCGGGCAAAAGGAAAATCTATGATATGACCGGTAGAGATCCGGATTCCCGTTCGGCGCCAAGTGGTGGCGCCGGTGGACGACCAGGAGGGGGATTCCCACAAGGAGGTGCTGGACTGCAACCTGAAGACCTTTTCAACATGTTTTTTGGTGGGGGTGCTGGTGGGCCTCAATTTCAATCCTTCCAGTTTGGTAATGGGGGCTTCCCTGCAAACGGGTTCTACTTTAACCCTCAAGCAGGGGGGTTCCGCAGCAGACAACAGGCCCACCATCAAGCGGGTGCTCAGGCAAGGCGGAGAGCTACTGGTCAACAGGAGCCTCCGACCCCGGTTTGGGTCAGCTACGTGTCCCAATATTTGCCAATCATATTGATCTTCCTCTCCTTAATAGTATCCCTCTTCACTGGAAGTGGTGAAGACCGGGACGGGGTTGCAAAGAGATTTAAAGGAAAGGTGCCTCGGTACGGATTTACCGCCAAGGGTCCATTGAAGGTGGAGCGGGTCACCCCAATGTATGGTGTGCCATATTACATAAGTGAGCAGACGAGGGATGATTTTGCAAATAGACAAAACAGCGAAACCCAGTTCAGGGGGTTGGACAGATACGTCGAGGGTAAGTATGTGGAAAGCTTGGAAACGGGATGTTATATCGAGAGAAAGAAGCAGGAGGCAATGTTCAACGACGCTTATGGTTTGTTTTTCAACGATAACGAGTTGTTGGAAAGAGCAAAGAACATGGAAATGCCCAACTGTGAAAGGTTGAGGGGGTTGGACTTGATCTAAGGAGTCCGGTCCCCGTAGGATCAGTAGCCATTGGTAGGACGACTTCCTTTAACATTCATAAAATATCGTACTGGAACGCCCTGGAGGTCTTCCATTGTGATTAACCCACCCGATTATAAAGTGAATAATAAGAATAAAAAATTGTATAAAAAGACGTGAATACATACATACATGTAATGACGAATGTGGGATTAGTTTGTGGTTGCAGTTACCTCCCGTTCATCTTTCTTCTTCTTCTCCTGCTCCTCAGCCTCTTCTTCATGTGCTAACATTTCCTGTAACTCCCACATCCCTTTATAAACACCCCCATCCTTTTGCAAGAGATCCCTGTGAGAACCCTCCTCGACAACGTGACCTTCCTTCAAGACAATGATCTTGTCGGCATCCATGATGGTTCTCAATCTGTGAGCGACCCAGATAGAGGTCTTTCCCATCAAATTTCCTCTCATTGTTTTGAGAATGTCCTGCTCCGTGTGGGTATCCAAAGCCGAAGTCGCCTCATCCAAAACAACAATGTTGGAGTCCTTCAAAACCGCACGAGCGATTGCAACACGCTGCTTTTCACCACCGGAGATCATCAAACCTCTCTCACCAACAAGGGTATGGACTCCTTCCGGCAATTGTGTCACTAATCTGTTCAACTTTACACGGTAGATGATATCGTTGATTTCTTCGTCTAGGCAGCCCGGCTTGGCGTATCTCAAATTTTCCAAGAGGGATGCATTGAACAAGGGGGTGTCCTGAGGAACAACTGCAATCTCATGTCTCAGTGAATCCAAATCCACCTTCTTGATATCCTGGTCATCAATTTTAATACAACCCGACTTAACATCATAGAATCTGAAAAGCAATCTCAAAATCGTCGATTTCCCCGAACCTGAAGGACCAACAATGGCCACCTTTTGTCCCGATGGAATGGTGAAAGAGCAATCTTGTAGGATTGGTCTACCCTCGTAGTATGAAAAGTTGACATTTTCAAACTTGATGACCCCACCTTGGGTTCCCAAATTCAAGAGGGGCGCGTTTGGATCAGATTTAATTGTGATTGGATGCTTTTGAAGCTTAAAAAGCGCCTCCATATCCAAAAGGGATTGCTTCAATTCTCTGTACACTGAGCCCAAAAAGTTCAAAGGAACTGACAATTGGAAGACCAACTGGTTGATGAGAACCAAGTCACCCACCGATAATCCTCCAGACACAACGTTTTGGCAAGCCATGTACATCATTGCGGTCAATGCAGAGGAAAAGATCAAATTCTGACCGGAATTTAAGAATGCCAATGATGTGGCGACCTTGATCGATGAGTTTTTATACTTCTCTAAGGCTGCATCGTACTGTTTTGCTTGCAAGGCTTCATTGTTGAAGTATTTCACGGTTTCGTAGTTGATCAATGAATCTAATGCAACGGAAGCGGCCTTCTGGTCTGCAACATTCGCCTCTCTACGGAATGTTGTTCTCCAAGTGGTGGTTTTGATTGTAAAAATGGAGTAAGTGAGCATCGTCAGAAGAGTGACCGCGGCAAATGCCGGACCGTAGTTATAGGTCAAGATACCACAGACCACCGAGATTTCGAAAGTGATCGGGATGATGTGGAACACCATTGCTGAAAGAACGTAGGAGATACCCTTGGTACCTCTTTCGATAGCTCTGGTCAGCCCCCCTGTTTGCCTTGACAAATGGAATGGAAGATCCAAATTGAGTAAGTGTTTGAATGTGTTATTGGCCACCGACTTGATGGCACCCTGAGCAACTGTGGCAAAGATGGCATTTCTCAATTCTCCCAACAACACCGCACCGAATCTTGTTAAACCGTATGCAATAATGAGGGAAACAATCACTGTTGGTAGAGCCGGCACGGTTTGCATCACCGTGTCACCCAAACCACCCGGTAGGGCGTCAGAAACCGACTCTGAGAGAACCTTCCAATCGATGTTCATATCATCTATGATTTGCTTAAAAAAGAAGGGCACTTGGACGTTCAACAACTTTGCTGAAATCAACAATGTCAAGGCAGACACGACCCTGAACTTGATCCAGGGTTTGTCCTTTGGCCAAATGTATCCAAACAAATCGTAGATGATTTTCAATTGAGAGATCTTCGGAAGTGATGGTGCCTCCTTTGCTTGCTTGGATGACTTGATAAGATCCGGTTTGGCACCTGATGTTTGCTTTGTGGAGTACCATTTCAATCCCTGGAGCGAATGGTTCAATTTCGTGCCAATTTGATATTGGACACCAACTTGATTCCTAAAGGTACCCACTTGAAAGAAACTCCTGCGAAGGGTTCCTTTGAACAGAAGTGTGGTCCTTGGAAACATTCCGTACCTCAGCTGAGAAAGAACCGGTTCCCACTCTGAGGGAAATATATTTAAACCGCAATGGCCCATGACGTTTAGTCACGTGAGCGTGCTGAGCGCGTCGAGCCACTCTACCACTACAAAATAGAAATTCCCCTTAATAGGATTCTTTTTTATTCTACTAAATGGAAGTGTGTAAGAATTGAGAAATTTGCGTTGGAACTTTTGGCTAAATAGAAGATATAGTGCTGAGCATAAATGTGCTCAGCGTTAAGAAAAGAAAAAATCTTCTTTGTCTATTATTTTAAGGAACGGAAAATTATTACAGATTACGGCAGAACCAAGATTTCGATCAATTCCATCAAGCACTAACAATTCAGGCCACCGGCCACCCATCAGCAGGTAGAATGGCGTCCCTGATGGGTATCTCATTGGTGTTATTCACTTCATGTTCTCCACCGGGCTTACGTAATTGGGGTGTTTTTATTTGTTCAGAAAAAAATAATTCGCGGCGTGATCGACGCGGTTTCTGAGAAAAAGTTTGCGCAGAAGTGCTCAATTTTGAACAACTCAAAGGGCAAAAACCACGCAAATAAAATGGTAGCATCTTGTTCATTTGTGCGATAGATAGGTTGTGATTCAGGGTCCATTTTGATACCAAACAAACGATACCCTACATGGTTAAAAGTTTGCGAAAAAAGCAAAATTGGTTCGCTGAGCACTGCCGCGGGGGTTTCCCGACCCAATTGCTATTTAAACCTCAGCTTCTCCGGCGCGCTGGCTTTTTTTTGATGTCACTTGCTACAACAAAAGGAATCTGTCGCGCCATGTCGGAGGTCCAACAACATCAAGATGTTGACCAACAACAAGTGGATCCTCAGTTGGTCCAGCAGTTGGAGGCCCCAGTTGTGGAGGCCCCAGCTGGGGAACCCGCACCTGACACCGGAGGTCCCAGTGCCTCACAACCTGCAAACGGTTTAGCAACTGAAGCTGATAAGGCTGCAGAGGTGAAGGTTACTGAGGAGGTCGAAAATCCCAGTGAGGCTGCAGAGGGTGCCGAAAAGACGAATGGTGGCGAAACTAACGGTGGATCTGCTACCCCTGCTGAAAAGCCGATGGTCCCAGCCCCAAAACCACCACAGGAACCGGACATGTCGAATTTGCCAAAAAACCCAATCCCATTACACCAAAAGAAGCACGCCTTGAACACGATCAAGGCAATCAAGAGGTTAAAGGATGCGGGACCATTCATCCACCCGGTGGATGTTGTCAAATTGAACATCCCGTTCTATTATAACTATATTCCCAGACCTATGGATCTATCAACGATCGATAGGAAGTTGAACGCTAATGCCTACGCCTACGTGGATGAGATAGCCGAGGATTTTCAATTGATGGTGAACAACTGTTTCAAGTTTAATGGTGAAAAGACCCCAATTTCACAAATGGCAAGAAACATCCAGGCCAGTTTTGAAAAGCATATGTTGAATATGCCTGCCATTGACGCACCACTCCAACAGTTAAAACAACAGCAGCAACAGCAACTGAAACAACAAGGAGGTAAGGGCAAGTCCAATGGGGCAACAGATTATCCACGAATCAGGAGAGACACGTTTTCAGACAACGGCAGACCAAAAAGGGAGATCCACCCACCGAGACCTAAGGATTTGCCTTACGACATGAGACCAAAAAAGAAGAAATTCCAACCGGAATTGAGGTTCTCCCAGCAAGTGTTGAGAGATCTAATGTCGAAGCGAAACGAGGGTTTCACGTGGCCTTTCTTACAACCGGTCGACCCTGTGGCCATGGAATGTCCAACATATTTTGACATTGTCAAGAATCCAATGGATTTGACAACAATTCAAAGAAAGTTGGCAGAGGGCCAATACGAAAGGGCGACAGACTTTGAGGCGGACATGAGATTGGTCATCTCGAATTGTTATCTCTTTAACCCCGAGGGCACGATGGTGAACATGTTGGGGCACAAGTTTGAGGATGCCTTCAACTCCAGATGGTCCAACAGACCTGCAACCCCGGAATCGGGAGACGAGGGCGAGTTGGATTACGATTTTGACCTGGACACCAGTGACGACGAGTTCAGACTGGACATGAACTCGATCACAGACCCAACGATCGAGTTTTTGCTTCAAAACATTGAAAGAATGACAAAAGACTTGAAGAAGATGCGGGAGCAGAAGTATCAAGAGTTGAAGAAGGAGTGGCTCAAGAAAAAGAAGGGCAAGAAGGGTAAGAGATCCCTTGCTGGTAAGGGGTTGGTGAGTTCCGGCCCAACACGTAAACGGGCCAAATATGATTCCGTTGAGGACGAGGACGGCGCTCCAACCAAGAACGGGACCTCATTCTATCCAAAACACGTCACGTTTGAGATGAAGACGGAAATCTCCGAGGCAATGCAAAACATCACGGAAAGTATGTTGACCAAGGTCCTGGCCATCATTAAGGAGGGGATGCCCGACTTGCGTGACGACGAGGAGATTGAGTTGGAAATGGACTCCCTCAGCGAGGACACATTGGCCAAGTTGTACGTCTACCTTGTGGGAGACAAGAAAAAGGTCCAGGAGAAGCGGGACGATGAGGAGGAGAAGCGGATCGAGAGTTTGAAGAACAAGTTGAAACAGTTTGAAGCGGGAACGAAGGACGCGGCGGGGGGGTCAAACGCGGCCGCAGGCGAAAGCTCTTCTGACGAGGACGATAGTGACATCTCCAGTGAGGAGGAGTAAAAGTATTTGTAGATTAATGTTGTATAGTAATGAGCAAATTTGTTTTGACACATTTACGGCGCCATAATAACTTTCTTTTTAAAGACGTCGGTTATTGGTTGCAGAATCAGCGATGCTGGACCCAATTTTATCCTCTGAATTCACTCGGTTTGTACGGGAGGAAGACTCTTATGTGGGAGATTTTCCACGACAATTGACCTCTAGAGACGGCGATTTCACCCCAAGATGTTCATCGCCATTGACGACCTCCGTTGCTGACGAGGTATCGGCAACAACAGTGGTTGATCAGGATGTGGGCGCTGTTCCTCTCTACATACCACCAGGAGGAGGGTGTGCCCTCGTTTTTGATTTGAATGCGATGAAGCGATTGAGCATTGAAGTTGTGGGCCAGTTGTCCGGCACGCTACCACTGGCTCCTCAACAGAACCTCTTACTTGGACTGCCCTGGCGGCTCACCGTCTACGAGACGTTGTGGTTAGTCAGCAATGGATGGGGGTATCTGGTCCGTATGGACTCTATTGTTGATGGTGTTCTCAATGGGTTGGACGACGGGTTGTGCGATGCCCTGATCAGCGGCTGGGAGTCAAAGTTAAATCAACAGCGAGAAGATCGACGCAGAAGAGTGCTAGAGCGCTCCCAGCGATTTCAGTCCTTAAAGACCACTCCGCTGGGATCGGCGTTGGGTGAATCCAATGCCAACTTGAGCATGCCGAATTTGGGGGAAACTTTGCGGAAAAGACCCCAATCAGTGCCTCTCGGCCACAATGGGGGGACCAAGGATGTTGTATTTATGGCCACTGAGGACGACGAGTCGAGATTGGGCTCTTTCTTGATGGATATCTGCCAGGAGGGAAATCAAGACCAAAAGGACCTGATCAGACAATTGGTTGGCCCCGAGCTAGAAACTATAGAAACAACCCACTGTATTGACTCTATGAAACGTTTTTGGATCCAATGGGTCACATTCTGCCACTTGAAGAATGCAGGAATGTATCTGCTACCGGGAATGAGATTCGGAGGGTCATTCATGGCCTACCAGGGCGATCCCTTGCGGTATCACTCCCAGTACATTGTGGAAACAAGAGACTACGAGTTTGAGGACATTGGATTGGCCAGATTAGCCAACCGGGGGAGACTATCCACTGGGGTGAAGAAGAAATACCTCTTGATTGGTGTAAAGGGCCAACCAGAAGGCCGAATTGAGGATATTTTTAACATCGAAATTTCACAGCATGACGATTCCACCTCAAAAAATACCCAACCCCTGTCAGGTGTGAAATTGGTCAAGTTTTCATTAGAATGGGCCGGCTTATGATCCAGCAGCTCGGTGGAATTCTGTTCAACGTCATGAGCCATTTAAAATTTTTCCGTGAATTGGTTTGATACCGTTTCCTTTTTTATCAACTGTTGATCGAAACGAGACATATGGCTGAACTGGAAGCGGAATCTAAGCTTTTGCGGAGATCTACGCCTCAATTGGACCGAGAAGGAGCTACCTCCTCTCTTGAAGAGAGCTCCCAGGGCACCAATCGTCCTAATGGAAACGTCATGGAAATCGACCACGATGAGGGGTTGGAGCACCAGATGTTGATCAAAGTGGACACGTTTTTGAAATCACTCGAGAACAAGCTCCACTGGGTGGAAAAGTATCTTACTTCAAACCAACCACTGGGGGTCCAGGGTGGTCCAAAATTGTTTGAGACTTTAAAATCAATTTTGGAGCAGAACCACGAATACAACCTTCATCCTTTGTCCCAGGTGTTAGATTCCTACTACTCTCATGAACCTCTCAAAGGAGACACCTTGAATCAGAGGGTTCTTCATGGGTTGCAGAAGTTGGATGCGAAAATTAGAGAGTTTGAAACTAAGTATGATGTGATGCCAAAACATCCGCAGGAGGTGTTGGAGGAATTGAAGGAGTCGATTTACAACTATGATAAGGCCCTGGGTGCATGTGGACACAGACACTTGAATTTTTACGAATTACCATTCCAGTGGAGAGAGAATAAGTACATGATCTTTGGTTACAGATTTGCAACCTCTCATGTCAATGCGTGGAAGGGGGTTGCATGTCTGCACAATGAATCGGTGAACATTTGGACCCATTTGTTTGGTGCCTTCTTTGTTTTGGGGTTGTCGATCTACCACTTCCCAACAACAAGCTATTTTCAAATGGGTACGATCATGGACCACTGGGTGATGTACCAATTCATTTTATCGGCCATGACCTGCTTGCTTTTTTCAGTGGTGTGGCACACTTACACTAACATCTCCACGCTGAGCACTAGGTGTAGGTTTGCATGTTTTGATTACACTGGTATCACCATTCTCATCATTTCATCAATCATCACAACGGAACATCTGGCATTATACGACCATCCTATCTACAAGTATGGATTCATCACATTTTCGATCCTCTCCGGCGTGGTTGGTGTTGTTTTAGCATGGCATCCGTTTTTTGACAAGCCCGAGTCTAGACCCTTCCGAATCCTATTCTTTATTGCTCTATCTGCTTTGGGTGTGACTGCATTTTTGGTGGCATCTTTTGTCCGTGGGTTTTACAATGCTTATGCCATGTACAAACCTCTATTGGTGTCTTTTGGTTGGTACCTTTCTGGGGTCTTTTTCTATGGTTATCTCTTCCCAGAGCGATTCAGAAGGGATGTTGTTGTGGATGAATTTGAGATTTCCGATGAGACGATCATGGCCTTGGATGCCAAGGGCCAATTAGAGCAGTATTTGAATAAGCAACCTCAGTTGACTGGTATAAGTGGGGTTTTTTCCTTGAGTTGGGTGGATTACGTTGGTAACTCCCACAACTTCTGGCATGTATTTGTGATTGGGGGAATTCTGGGTCATTATTGGGGGGTCTTACGAATGTTTGAGTTGGGGGTTCTGGAGGCGTGATTGGTTCTGATTTTTCACCTGACTTTATATTTAAGAATCCATGATTAAGACACATGGCGCGTGCATTTCTTTGTACTTGAAATAATCAAGAGAATAAAGTTATAGGTATACGCTTATTTTTTGGAAGCTTTTGCTGAGCAAATTAAACAGCATATCTTCAAAAGACGGTATCACAATTTGGGTTCAACAACTGAAGCACAAAGAGGATCTCATGACCATGCAAGGTAATTTTCTAAAAGATGAATTAAAAAAACAAAAAGGAAATGGCTATATTTGGTGGAGTTGAACAAACTGATGCCTATGAGGTTCATTAAATAGGATAAAAATTGGGGTATATGCTCAACCAAATCTCACCGGATTACTAGTTGCATTAGAGGAGTATTCACTGGAGAAGGATCTCCCCCCGTTGTCCGCAGCGGGCGACAAAAGCGGCATCTGCTCATTAACGTTAGCTAGCGGACCAATAACCCTTGGACCGGCCGGCACTCTTGAACTTCCACCTGCAGGTGGTATTTGAAGTTCGGGATCGTAAGGGTCTTTCCTATAGTTCCTTGGTTTGACAAACATGTAAAGACATGCCAAAACCATACCTATTGTACAGAGAGTCCCCACTATGAATCCAGTCAATCCGGCCAGCCACCCAAAGTGAAAGTGGGGCGCCCCTCCCTTGATTAGCCATTCGGGGTCCAAATATTTATCCAAGAGGATAACCCCTCGAGATTGGTCCGGAAGGGTCAATCCCCTTTGTAGAACCCTCACTTCATGGTCTTGGCCGTCGGAAACGCTCAACATTCTTTCTCCACCCGCGAGTTTCCTACATTGAAGAAACATGTTGGGATCCAGTGTATCTATTAGGCTTTCCGGTTCACATTGGATAATTTTATCAATGGCACCTTTCGGTAAGATATGCAAATGGAGAAACCTGTTTAGAGTGGTTGGATCCCATGTCAACATGTTGGATTTCGAGAGGGTTTTATTAGGGGGCAACAATATTGAGTGAGATGATTCAGGCCCCAATAAGTGGGTCATGTTGAACATTTCCAACACCCTGTTGAATTCAACATAATTCTGAGTAGAGAGTATATCCATCATGCTAATTTTGAAGCTTGGTGAGAGAGGAAGCTGGTATATGTTGATATCCATGGATTTCAATGATGGTGGTCCCAAAGTGTGAACTACACCGTTGTTATAAATGATCTCGTCATTCCAATCCAATGGTAATTCATACTCCTCCATTTGACCATCAATATGGTAGATGAATCGAATCGCTTCACCATCTAACCTTTGAACCAGAATCTTTTCTCCTAATCCGTTCGTTGTTTCAATGGCACCTTGGAAGGTTGTATAGATTGGATCATTAAAAACTAAATTGGATAACAGATTTTGCATTACCTTTGGGTTGGACTGAAGATAGGTCCAGACCAAACCTAAGGAATCCCATGTATCTGTGTGCGGTAAAAAGAGGGTTTTGTCCGGGGTTCCCTTCAAAGTGTTGAATTTTTGGATAAGATCTGTTGATTTCGAATATCCCATCTTTCTCTTAGGTATTGCCATTTGGAATTCGTACGGGACTTCTAAATCTCCTCCTTTGATGATGTAAATGACTGTACCACCAATTTTTATTGGATCGCCAACCGTTTGCAGGCTATCGTTGATAATGTAATTGCCATTATATAGTTCGACTCTTATTTTCTGGCAATTTGAGGTTTTGCAATAGTTGGAATCTAACAGAGTGTGTGGATTCTCAAGAGACAAATCTCTCAGAGGTTGAGCAAAATGATAAAGGAGTTGATTTTTCATTGAGTTTTTAATGTTAACATCATCGTTGGATATCTCAATAAAGATAGTTTGTTCCAACAAGGGATCATCTATCAAATCCTCCAAACCTTTGAAATCTAACTCCTTGACAAAGTCCGCCTCATTCAACCCGACGAGGTATTTTCTTGGGGTCCAATTTAAATGGTACCTGCCATCAACCCTTTCGTTCAAAAACAAATCTGTTTCAAAATAATGCAAAAGACCATCATTCAATAAATAGTTTGCTTGTGTTGATTCTCTCAATTGATCTCTGAACTTCAAGACCATGACATCACCCGAGGACTTTGAGGAGATTGAAATTGTTTTATCGTTGAAATCCTCGGTTATCACCTCTTCTGGAGTGTTCCCCCCAATCACACCGTTGAGAAAGTAATTCGAAAGGTAACTGACTCTATCGCTTGCTGCCTCTCTACTTATCAAATAAGACCATTCCACTTCTGAAAATTGGGTCATGTCAAATGAATCATCTGATGGAATCAATACTGTCGTATTACCATATTCTAAATGTAATTGTTCACATGTGTCTCCCACCGTTACCACCCTTGCAAACTTTCTAAAATGCCTTGGAGATGTATCCCTATTTAGAGAATCCAGAAAGTATGTACAAATTGGTAGCTTAGGGTCCATCAATAAGGAATCCAACCCCAACAATCTTGAATTTGCTGTTGTTGAATACAATTGATCAACAACCTTTGCATTCTCTACAAACCAGATCTTATCCTCATCATCATCGCTGTCACCATCTTCATTGCCATTTGGTACCATTTTCATCAGCAGGGGCACAAAAGTGTCTAATTGGGCGCCCAGATCGTTCACTGACGGCGAGAGTGTGTCAAGAATAACTGTACCTTGAATATCCTCTTCGAACAAGGGCTTACCGATGATCAGTTTGTTCAAACCATCCTTTGTCAATTTCCAATCCCTGTTCTTGCTAAATGCATCATTCTGTGGAGCCAATAGCGTGACATTAGCTAATTCGTTGATGTAATCTATCAAATCAGCCTTTTGAATCTCCCGGAGGAAATGCGAGTAATCCTCGGACGAGGAGAGCAAAGTCACCAAGGAACTAGAGGGGTCTGCAGCAAAGTTCGCACATGATCCTAGAAGCTGCGATCCCCAAAGCGAACACCACCGCATATGTTGGAAAGAAGGAGTGCGATAAGAAATCAGAGAAAAAAATAAAACATACACCACGCATGAGCGTAAATGAAATGAAGGCCTGCAAGTATTAGAGGAAGGAAATGGGTAAAAGAGGTATCATCATACCATGATGATTAATAAATTGGTCAAAAGAGTGAAGAGGAATTATAAGTGAAAAAACCCCGTTTTTTAGACAAAAGCCAAAAGCAACAAGGTTTTCTATCAATAACTTAGGTAAAAGTATGTGAAAAGAGTTCAAAGTTATACCATTGTATTTTTCTATGCTTTATGAATCTGATGGTAAATTTTTGACTGCAAAAGACCAAGAATTACATAGATTGAATGCTCCGTTAGACCTCATTTGAAAAAAAAGTTTGCTTGTGACAACTTTTCTATGATGATAACGAAACCCACAAATAGTGGGCTTGTGAAGGAAGAAAATGTTGTAGAAAAAAAGGAGAGTATTTGTAATGAAATGATTGAAGTGGTTAAAGAAAACTCGGACTTCTTTGCGAAGTTTCCGACGATTTTAGAAAGACAAACAGCGGATGCTAAATCAATATTCATTAAGGGCTTCCCACCGCAGACAAGGCCGGGCGACCTAGCACACTTTTTCATGTCGAAGCCCCAGTTGGGCCCAGTATTGCGATGCATGATACCAACTGACAGGTTGACGGGTAACTCGCAGGGGATCTGTTATTTGGAATTTCAAAGTTTGAAGGCGGCAAGGGAGGCACTCCAGTTAGGTGAGCAGGAGAGACAGTTTCCAATTGGGATTTTCAACGGAAAGCAGTTATTTGTGGAGTTGGTTCTTTCTCCCAAGCGGACGAACCTACCGGGGTTCAGAAAGCCTCAAATAATGATCCATCTTCAACTGAGGAGAATGAAAATGATGGCCAGGGCAAGGGCAGCTGCCAGGGTCAAAGCGAGAATAAATGGAAGGATAAAGCCAAAAGTGAACGAGGTCATTGGTTCCAAAACAAAGCAAGGAATGGACAGGATATCGAGGGAAAGCATGGCTGACCAAATGCCCAGTGAAAAAGCTCTTAATGAAGCGGATGATGTGCCAATCGGCGTGGAAAATACTGGGACTAGAAGAGGAAGAAGAAGAAGAGTGATTGCAAATGAGAGGGTCAGGGGGGGTTAATTATAGATCCAGGTACTAACAATGAACATAGACGGGCGGATACAATCTACTATCCGGACGATCTGGAGGAACATCCGGCAGATCAACATGAGATATCACTTGCGGTATCGATTGAGTTCTGTGTTTACCTCTGGGCGCGTCACATACCCATGTGATGATATCTATTTCCAAGGGAATATCTTTGAACTGTGCTAGATTTCGGCTACTATAACTGGTCCCCGGCTTGTACACCACATTACTTCCTTGATATTCTGACTGGGTTAGTTCTACCTTGAATTTGGCACATCGTCTCTTCGTATTGCCTGCTTCGTATTCAATCGTGCTTAATAGATCGTTCGCACTGTTTGCTGTGAAGTGAATGGGTGTACCACCATCTCTATGTGACTAAATACACCTGTTTTGTTCTTCAGTGCAGATTTCAATTGCAGGGTGCCTTGTCAAACAGGAACAACCCTGCATTGAAATAAGGAGATGATCGTGGGTAAATTGGTGCACAGATCATTGTTAATGAGTAGAAGCGGACTTTCAGTCCATTTCCTTGCTGCAGAACATGAACGCAATCACAATTGAATATGCTAAAACCACTCTTCTCGTTCAGATATTATGACCAAATAAAATGTAAAAAAAACCGATTTACGTTCTTGCCAAATCCCTTACTCCGTGAGAATATCGAAAGGGAAACACTAAATTTGAAAGGAAGAGATGGTGATAAATATTTAAGGCAAACTAAGTGTATATTTAATTTAAAACAATAGCCTAGGCCAAGGAGAATAATTCATCGTGAGTTACACTGTGGCTTGCAAGCGGGGAATCTAGTGATGAAAGGAGTAGATGCCAAAAATGCACTTCAAGGGTAATCTCCATCCAAAATCATTAACGTCATCGTGGTTCAGTATCAAAAATATGTCGGCATCACACGGTCCCATTCTCATGGATGGCAGCCTTTGCTGGGCGACAATCAGTGTGTGCCATTCACCAATTACAATTTTGCCCTATTGATCAACGCCTTGATAACCTCTGCTTCTCTCTTCCCGGTCTCCCAAGCAGCATGGGCACATCCATTACCATCGAGAATGATCCCTTCACCCGCAAATCTGACCCTTGAGGTTCCCTCTTCGCCGAAGATGCCTCTAGGGTTGCACAATGTCTGGACCATTTCCTCATAGTCCACAGGAACGCCCAATGGAAGTCCTGTGTAACTTCCCCTGGAGTATGGGTCGAATGACCATTCTGAGACCCTAACAAAAGAGGGTTTTGGAATTTGATCCACTTTCAAGTTGGACACACGTGCCAATGCTGGCCTCAACAGGTCCATCACCCCCGAGAAGTCACCGGCACGGTATTTCTTTTCAAGGGCCTTGGTAAGGGGTTCGGGGGTCAAACAAAGAATGATTGGCTTGTAATCCTCAACCCCGGCTCTCTTCAACACGTTTGCGATGTTGATAAACAAGACTGGGGAAGATTGCTGGCCAACACCGGACTGGACGCCGATTTGTGACAACTCCTGGGGCTTTAAGGGTTTTGAGGTCATAAGCGACTCATTGAATGTGAGATCGTCGTCCGCCATCACATACATTCTGTCCACGCTTGGCCAAAACTCCTCTGGGAACTCTAGAAAGACCTTACCCAAGTGAGAAAAGATGCCTGAGTCAAGGGCACTTCTCAATTTCTGTGGCAAGGGTGGGGACCATGTGATGCAACCCTCTTCCTTTGGATCAGTCAACGAGAGAATTGACAGTGGGGCGGTCACTATGAGGTAGTCGCAAGTAAAAATAGAACCGCGTTTAGTGGCAATTTCGATCTTCCCTGAGCGGTTCTTGGCGATGTGGGTAACGACTGTGTTCAAATGGAAGTTAACGCCAGTGTTGTTTGGTTGCAGCAACTCTTCCACGCTTTCCTTCTTCACCATTTCCAACAACTCGGCCAGTTCTCCGTCGTACACCGTCTTGTAGCCGTTCAAGACAAGAGCATCTCTGCCTAGATGCTCATCTGCAGCAATGTTTCTGGCACTGAGATCCTTCCAGTCGGACCCGATCCACAACTCCATGTATCTCATGAGCTGGTGGGCATATCTGAGCTGGACTGGGGTCAGCGTGTACTTCTTCGCCTGCAAAAAGTCGAGGCACGCTTGTCTCATTGAGATGTCCTCTTCTAATGGTAGCTGGCCTACAATGTATTTCATGTACATTCTCAGCTCTTCCTTAACAGGCAAAATCTGTGCGTCCTCGACATCCAAAAAACCCTCGGCGGAGTAGACGTTCATTCCTGAGTCATCAAAGGCAAAGTTGACCTCTGGACCCAAGTTGGACTTGGTGAAGTACTTCTTCAATAATGGGTTTGTCAAGCAGTCGTGGAACCAGGAGGCTCCAATGTCGATGGTGTGGCCACCGGCTGTTAGCTCGGAGTGCAAACGGCCTCCGAGTCGGTCCCTTGCTTCCAAAACCGTTGTCGAGATCCCGGCTTTGGTCAAATCGATGGTAGCCTTGAGGCCTGACATTCCTGCGCCGATAACGACACATTGCGAGTGATGTGTTTGCTCATAGGACATGATGTTGCGGTGGCTAATGTGGCGGAATGGAGAGGCGTGTAGTGATCAGAGGGGAAAGATGGATCCTTTTAAGGCTATACGACGGCGTATCCAACTTCCTCATTGGGGCCCTACGCGCGCATGGCTTAAAAGGGCAGAGGGAAGCAAACCCTAAAAATGGTCCATGTTTAGTGTCATTCGATTCCCAATTGGCTCTTTGGAGCCCTTGGTGGCGCCACCAAAGGTTTCTATTCAAGTATGGGCCCACTGCGGTGGCCCTAATTGATAGCCGCGGATCACTCATGGTAATGTATTTTTCAAGGTTATTATGCCACCGCGGATGTCTTTATCACCATCTGCTTATCAGCGCCAAATGAACCAGCAGGCGGTACAAGCGACGGCAGGGTTTCTGCAGCCCCCGGTGGGGATTCAGCATCAATCGACCACTCCGGTAGGGGCAGCTCTGGGATCCCTCTTGGGACCCACGCTGGCCGTGGGCCAGAGCGCCCGCAGAGAGTATCTAAACTCGAAGATGTTTGGAGACGACGTGGAGTTCTGTCCACGGACGGTGGCCCAGCGAGTGACGAAGTTTGACACCAAGGCGTCGATATTCACCCCCGACGCCTCCCCACAGTAACGACTTTGTACACTATTACTCTTTTATACCACTGAAAGCTACTTCCTCTTTATCGAACAGGATGCAAGTCTCGATAGGCGGCCACGAGGTGGTGACGACGGCCAGTGGGACACGGACAGTGTTCTACCAGGTGTCCGTGGAGGAGGGTTCCCGCCAGTGGCAGGTTCTCAAGCGGTACACGGAGTTCAACGACCTCCACAGGATATTGGGCCAGTGGTATCCAGCAGTGGTTCTCCCGCCTCTTGCACCAAAACATTCCTTGTCTCGGCTGTTGGCCCATCCCTGGGGATATAGGGAGGATTTGGAGATCATCGGTCGCCGCAATCGGTTGTTGGACTGGTATTTGAAACAGTTGTTGCAAAATGAATACTTGAAGGAATCATGGCTAGTGAGGGAGTTTTTGATGGACCCCAATGGCCAGTGTAGCCACACACCCCCGCCACTGGTAGGGGGGACACCAAACAGTCTTCTTGTGCCCTGCCAGCCGGACAAGGTGGACGTGATGAACCCATATTTGGCGCAACTTCCTCAGCCATCCCAGCGATACATCCAGCGCACCTCAAAGCCACCGCATTTCGTCTACTGGGAACAACAGCTGGCAGGCATATGGTCAGTTGTTCTTCCGCTGGAAACCGATATGAAGAACATAAAGAAGGATTTGAACAAGTGGAGGACAAGTCTTGTGGAAATGGGGGCCCTTTTGAATATCCTCTCCATGATGGAACCCAACTCCACCAGCGGAGGATTGCGCATGTCTTTGGAGACATTTGGGAATCGGATGGATTTGACGTTCTTAAACATCGAAGTCTTGATAAACGGTGTCAACAAGGGGGTTTTGGAGCCCTTGCTTGTGATCAAGTACAGTATAAAGGAGGTCGTGCGGATTCTTCACTTCCAGCGGGCCAAAGAAGCCCAACTCAAGCTGCTTGATGAGAGAATAGGTCGCATGCAGCTCCAATTAAAAGGGTTAGTGGATAACCTTGTGGAAAGGAATATCTTGAAGAAGAAGATGGATCCGATCCAATCTCCCACATTGAGCAGGGCGCTCAGTGACGTGAGGGGGGAAGAGCTTCTTGAGGCCCCTGAAACTATAAAAATCATTGAAGGATTGAATGAGGAGTTGGAATTAAGGCAATTGCCTTGTTATATTGCGTTGAAAAAGGAGATGGGATGGGTTGATCAGCATGTGGGAGACCAAGTGGGGGAACAGTTGAAGGATCTCATAGGATTACTAGACAATGTGATGGTGAATTGGAGAAATTGTTGGTGTCAGTTTAGTGAGGCACAGTTGAAGGTGTGGTCCATAAGCGAGTAGCAGGTGAAACAGCGGTTGCAGCCATAACGATGATGATAGTAGTAGGCTAATGAACAGGTTGTTATACCTGCTTTAAATCTTTAGGTTATAACTTACAGTTCATGCTAACTGAGTGTTGGTATAGAATATGGAGTATAAGATGTTGGGTATCTTCCTGAATGCGGCACAGTTATTGTTAAAGCAGAGCCAAGCAAGGCCAACTTTGTGAGAGATGGTCTAGTGAATAATGAACCACTCAATTGTTTCATACGACATCAATGGATGGTGGATCGGGGTGAAGTAATCTTCGGTCACCACACGTAAGCTAGGACTACAAATCTGCGTAATGTCAAGCGTTCAAAATAACTGTTGATTTATCAACAATATACTAAACTTCTGTGCAATACACGCACGATCCTGATTGATCGATCTTTGCCTTTGCAAAGATAAACCAATAGCACACTACTGCTACCAGGAACCCTTCCACCCACAATTCCCTAACCGATCTTTAGAGGGTCTCTGCCTGTGAGGTATGATTGAACACTAAAACAGTAAAGCATCGATTATATGCAGCAAATTTGTTTCATTTTGTTAGCTTTATTGTGTATTGTTTATCGTTTCATACAGTATCAATATTGACTTTCCTTTTTGGTGAAATTGAAGTATAGCTGCTGAGCATATCAAAATGCATGCTATCTTCTGTAGTCAGCTTCAAATTGGGGGAGGTCTTTTTCAGAGCACCAACTGATCACATGTTAGGTGATTTTGGAAACGGTTACGCTTTCCCCCTAGAACTATTTGGATAATATTAATTAACGGTGGTGTGATTGGTCTTGAAAAGTGCTTATAAACCACACAAGTGGTGGTCAAATCATATATTGATGGAGATGACGATTCAGTGACTTTTTTATCCATCAGTGCTTGTGTACTCTTTTTTCAACACTTTTGAAGTGAATCAAGAATAAAAACCACGTGATACAAACATCGTTGGTTTTAGAGTAACCCGGAATACCATTGGGTAACTATCAATATGATAACTTTTGGTACATTGAAACCAACTAAATACTTACTGAACATCCAAATCATATAAAATAATGCATGTATTTTGACACTATCAGTCAATGCTTATCGGAAATGCCATTTGGGTGAATCCTCTGGAGATACTTCACAATTTCTAAGGGTATTTTGCAAGAAAAGCAGTCATCTTACTAAAATAAATAAATCAGGGTTACAGTAAAAATATTAGGTGCTTTGTAGATGCACCGTATTGCTGGCGATTGCATTGCTGTACAGTTTACGCTGCTGAGCCAGCAGTATTTATTTTTATCCCAAGCTGGGCAAAGACATCTTCCTTCACAAAGTACCCATATTTGCTCCGAAGATGGATCCCTTTGCTGATAGAAACGCTCTCCCACTGGACAATGTGACGCCGACACCACAGAATTTCTTTTCTGTATTGTCAGAAACCCAAAAACTCCTCTCAGAATACGAATCCCATTTGGATCAATTATCCCAGGCCCAGCACCACCAACAACTGGACAGGGTGGATAGAATCAACCTCCAGCTGAGATCAACCACCTCTAATATCAGAACACAAATTTTCACACTGGAATCGGCCACAGTGAAATCGGACCTTGACCAAATCCGTCAGTACAACAACACGCTCCAGAGGTTCCGTAAGTTGGTCCAGAGGGAAAACCAGCTGGGTATGGATTACAGGCACCAATTGAGAGATTTGGGTGTTCAAGAATACCAAATCCTTCAGCCGGAAGCCACCTACGAAGAGGCTTTGGAAGCTCTAGACTCGGCAAATGTTGGAAGTCAGGGAGTTTTGGCCAACCCTCAGCTCGTGGAAAGATCCCAGTACGATAAGGAGCTGCAAGAAAGATTAGGGGAGGCAAACGTCGTCTTCCAAGAAGTTAGAGATAGACACCAGGAATTATTGAAGGTGAACGAACAAGTGGCCCAATTAAATCAATTGTTGGACGATTTACAGGATTTGGTTTTGGAACAGGACATTCAATTTGACTCGATTCAGCACAACATTGGCAATGCGGAGATTGACTTCGAAAGAGGGGACGCCAACGTTCTGAAGGCACGTGACCACGCCAAAAAGGGCAGGAAATGGAGATGGATTCTATTGGCATGCATCATTTTACTCATCTGTGCTATTGTTGGTGTTGTGGTTGGGTTGGTCAAGGGTCTATCAGGACGTTGAAATCGTGAGAGAAACTTTGCTTCAAAATAATATTTTATATTTTAAAAAAACAAACTAAGCACCGTTGGTGGATTGCTCCTTCCTGCGAGCCTCGATTTCCAGTATTATCTTCTGCTTACTATCCTCATAAAGGGGGATTTTATTGGAATGGAACCAGAAAAGAAACCGGCTCAGAGTCTTTGGCGACATGTACTTCTTGCTGAACGCTAGAATCCCATATTCCACTTCTTCCTTGTTGTATTTAAGTGTCAATAGCTCCTTGATCAACTCACCCGTGGAATACAACATAGCTAGATAGGTTGCCGTACACGTCATCTTCAAGTGTCTTCTGGCTGGCATCATCTCCTTGAAGGTCAGGCCATTTGTTGACTCATCCCCTTTGAGCGTCAACTCGAGAATCTTGTTGAACTCTAAACGGTTCAATTGAAGCGGTTCGGTTTGGGATTTCTTCACCAATTCAATCAATCGTGGGTCTTTGATGGCATCCGGTATAATCACATCATCCGATGTCTTTTCCTTCTTCACCACTGTTGGTTGGGTGGTATCGTCGTCCGGTCTGGATATTCTTCTCTGTAAAGCCCTCTCGGAGCGGGCTTTCACGCTAGTCTCCTTATGAATCAATTGCTCCCTTGCTTCCTCTAACTCCATCTGTTCATCCAATGACTTCCGCCTCCTCCTAGGGGATGCCTCCTCGCTATCCTTCGTTTTACTCACATCAACAAATCTTCCATTGATCCCTCTCACTGTGGTTCTATTCATTGAGGATTTGGAATCATCATCGATAGTGGCGGAAGTGGTGGGTCTCCTCTTTGTGGAAAACACTAAATTGGTCTTTTTAAAACCTTTATCATCATTCGGTTCATTGGATTTTGAAACCTTACCCTTGGCACTTGGTTTGTTCGTGCTCTTGGTCACGGTGGTGTTCAAGGACGTACTGGTGATTCTGGGCTTGGTCTTCCTCTTTGCAACCTTCTTTAACTTCTCCGAATCTTCGATGTCACTCGAAGAATCTTCGATCAATTGGTCCGATGTCTCCACATCACCAATGCTTGAAGATCTCCTATTTGAATCCGATTCACTCAAATTCATTGCATCCTCTTCTTCATCGCTTGCAAGCAAGGAGCTCAAAACCGCGACGTTTCGGTTTGCCTTCCCCGATATTTTCAATTTTGGCTTCATCACCTTGGAGGCAGTTTTGGTCCTGCCGTGTCCCTTCATTTGAGAAACCTTCGACCTTTCGGTCATTTTGCTTTGCTTGTTTGGTAGGACGACTCTATCCTTTCTAGAAATGACCAGCTTCTTAGGTTGAGATGGTGATGCAGACATCGAACTAGCTTGGTCCTCCTTCTGGGCTTTTTGCTGAATTTCTATATCCTTCACCAATAGCAAGTTGTTTGTTTGAACGTTGGTGATGACTAAACTTGTCAGCTTTGATATCGAGTCTTCCACTTTTGTCAACCCTCTTTCCAATCTCTCTTGGATGTCGACAACTTTGTTGATTCTCTCATGGAGTAGTTGATGTTGCAATTCCACCTTTTCATCTCTCAACCCCGCAAAAGATAGAACCTTATTCAATCCCTCCTTTATTTGAACATCCTGATCGCTTAAAAATTGGTTCATACCCTCCATCAATTTATCAAAACCAAGTTTCACGCCATTGATGTCTCTCCGGTCACGGATCTCCCTAATTTCCCGCTCCAGTCTGTTAATCCCATCCCTGATGGGCTTCAATTCACTGGGTTGCATAATGGGCATTGGGAACGTCGTCATCGATGGATGTGGAGGATGATGCATGTTCATCCCAACAACATTCCTATGTACCGAAGTAGGTGGTGCTGGTGGTGGCTGTTGTTTCTGCTTCTGTGATTTTTGCTGCTGCTGCTGCTGCTGCTGTTGCTGCTGTTGTTGTTGTTGTTGTTGTTGTTGTTGTTGTTGTTGCATTTGTTGTTGTTGAAGCTGTGGCGACATTGGCGGCAGCTCCCTGGACGGAGCTGTTTGCCAGTGAAACGGTCCCTGGGGAGCGTGAACACTGGACTGTAGCTGCTGGTGCTGGAACTTCTTCAGTGGGTTCTGTTCCTCCATTGGTCTGGGAATGAAGAATGGCTGTGACGGAAATTATTTTCTGGAATTACCACGACAACATACGCCAAAAAAATTATTACACCATTTCATGAAATAAGGTGCCAGTCCGATGGGAAGATAGCCATGGGAATTTATTGAATGTTAAGCCATTGAAGAGTACTTCTCCAGAGAAACACAGTGGTGTTTTAAATTTTGTAACTACTATTCTGTAGGGTAAACTAGAGCATAAGACTACCTGCCCAATTTTGTGTGGTGGAGGGGGAAATACGGTGATAGTTGGCCAGTAAGTAAATGTAGTAGGTAAATCTAGTAAATAGTGGTATTAAATAAGGTTGAGGTGGATTGGTGAAGCCCGTGATATCTATCGGTAAATTTGTGAGCTGATTCACGGGGATATAGTTTTTAGAAATAATGTCGATGAAACGGCGTTTCGTAAGAATTAACGCAATCAGTGATTGTGTTTATTGCATATCTTGGCTATTTTCCTTTGATGACACTCAGTTGAACCTCTGACACATTCAAATGATGTCACTGACTTCCACTCTTCAATTTGAATATCTCGGCCTTTATCCCCTCGTAAGCGTAAAGATATTTGTCATCCAACAATCTCATCCAGACAACCAACTGATACCATGAATTTGTACCATTGATTTTCATAAACGCGGTCAATCCTTTTTGTATCTGGCCACTAGTGTAGCCTTCCCTGTTTAAATCCACCACCAATTGGCTCGCCCGGCAGTACAACTTCGATCGTGAGTTAAAGCGCACCTCTTCTTCCCTTTCGTTATACAATTGGATGATCGTGTGGTAATCTGTGGTGGCGTCCCCCCATAGGGACAATCGGTAGAAGTCCTCCACCGACATGGTTGAAAAATTGATGTCATACTTGAAATCACCCGACTGGGTCCTCCGACGTGCTTTAGAAGGTCTCCTTTTGCGTGTATTGGTGGTGATATCCCCTTGACTTGTGGCGTCCTCAGAGTGGGCTGATTCCTCCTCGACAAGAACAGGCAGGCCAAGCTCTGCTTCTTGCACTTCCAACAGTGGACTCTTATTTAATTCCATCTCCATCTGGCCGTGCATTCGTTTCTTGGGTGATGGTGCTTCCACCACATCCCCTAACTGTTGAGCCTCCTGTTCGATATCGGCGTTTTCCATAGATGACACCTGTAGTAGGTTGAGCAACCCCCCTCCGTTTTTGGACCCCTCCGTGGGACCACTAATACTGAACCCCCAATCGTCCATTTCGTCATTTGAACCAAACGGAGTAGCTGCAAGCGGTGTCTTCTTGAACTGAATCGTGTTTCTCCGTGATGAAAGTTCCTTCCTGATCTCCCTCACTTCGCTGAGGAGTTTCGTATTGGCCTCAACCAAAGAGTGCACCATATTCGACAAGTGCTGAACCTCCTGGTTTGTCACCTCCAATAATCGGTATGTGGTCTCTGGGACTGCCTTTGTTCCTTGGTTCAATGCTTCGTTTATATTGACGCTATCGGACTCATTTTCCGCCGAAACCGTATCAATTTTATTTGGGGTGATTATACTAGTCTGCAAAATTGATCCCATTGGATTTAAACTGTCTGCTAGCCGCGTGTTGGCCATTTTTCACCGTCAATAGATAATGTTGATGACATGGAAAGTGGTAATTTTTATTGTTATTAAAAAGGGCTCAGCAAGACTCAGCGTAGATAAACGGATTCTACAGAAATAATAAAAAAACTAGTTTTTGATGGCCTTCCTGACCACTTCCTCCACAGCATCCCAATCATCACTTGGGACCTGCTTTAAATCAATCCCACCAAAGAACTTCGAAATTGCCATCAAACATTCGTAACTATTCTTATCGTGAATAAAGGAGATCGAAACACCCTTTCTACCAAATCTACCCGTTCTACCGATTCTGTGCAAGTAGGTAGCAGGGTCTGGTTTCCCACTCTTATCGTATGGCATATCGTAATTCACAACCATTGTCACGGTTGGGATGTCGATACCTCTTGCTAAAACGTTAGTTGTGATCAAGACCTTTGATCTTCCCTCCCTGAAGTCGTCGATCAATCTGTCTCTCTCTTCAGGAAGAAGGGAACCGTGCAAGACTGAGACGGCGTGACCCTCCTCCTTCATCTTGAAGTATAATTCATCGGCAGTCTTCTTTGTTTGGACAAAGATAATTGAGGATGCAATTGTAAGCAAACCGTACAGTTCACAGAGACACTCGAATTTGTGTGCCTCTGAGTTACAGTCCATGTACAACTGAGTGATTGCATCGACGTTCAACTCCTCGTGCTTCAACTCCAACGAGTTTGCGTTTGGCACAAACTTTTCGGCGTATTCTCTGACATCGTCGGCAAAGGTTGCGGAGAATAGCACCAACTGGGTCGATCTTGGCAAAACTTTCTTAATACGAGAACACTGGTCCCCCAATCCTTGTTGATCCAACATGTTATCTGCCTCATCCAAGACAAACACCTTCAATTTGCTCACTTGGACCCTCTTTCTTCTTATCAAATCCAACAACAACCCCGGTGTGGCAACCAGAATTTGTCCGTTAATTGGAGTGTCTCTTTCCAACTCTCCCGGCACCAACAACTGTGTTTTCACCTTCGTGAACTTGCCCATCTCCTGGATCACCTCCATTGTTTGTCTTGCCAATTCTCTTGCCGGTGAAAGACAAATACACTGGACAGCTGGATCTTTTTCATCCGTTCTTGAAAGCATAGTCAACGCAAATGCAGCCGTTTTACCCGTACCAGATTGGGACTGACCAATCATGTTTCTTGCAGGTGTGGCCAACAACAATGGTAAGGCCTTCTCTTGAATCTTGGAAGGTTTTGAAAACTTCATTGCATAGAGACCTTTGAGAAGCTCTGGAGAAAGCCCAAGCTCTTCAAAAGACTTGGCAGAGTACAATGGAGAGTTTGGATCTGCTTGAAGGTCCGCTAATTTCACCTTCACTTCATAGTTAGATTTGATCAAGTTGGATGTGGGTTTAACCTCTTCCGGCTTCTTTAAAGTTTCGATTTTTTTATCAGACTTAACAGACTCTTCCGTGGCCTTAGATGATGCCAACGACAACTTCGATAAAAGGGCTGACGCGTCAGTTTTATCACTCATTGCACTTCTTTAGAAGGAAACTGTTGTTGAAAAAATCTTCTTCATGGGTAAGATCACTATCAGGTTCAAATCTGTGGGTGGATTGAACCAATTGGATCCCCATACTTTGCGGATTGATGGAGAGAGGCGGTTCATTGATATTATCGAGTTTTTACAGAAAAAGTTGGGGTATGGGGGCCAAATTTGGTGCTATATTGGTAATTCATTCCAGCCAGAGTTAGACCAAAATTTGGACAGTGTGGCGGAGTTGTATGCCCGAGATGGGGTGCTTGTGGTGATTTATTCTCCGGTGGTAGCCTTTGGTTGAACAATGTTAAGAAACGAAAGCAGGTGGCGGGGGAAATAGTCGGGAGTTACTGGGTTATTATGGAGAGTAATGAGGTGAAATAATCTTGAATTGCGTCAGCAGTGGCCTTAATGAGCAGTTCTGTCTATAAGGATAACTGAAAACTTTTAAAATAAAGGATAAAATAACACTCAGAACTGGTTACTGATGTGAGTGATTGAAATGTTCGTATAACTTTGGTTTTGCTTTACTTTGACTGCTCACCATGGTGAACAGATAAGGTTAAACGGTTTGGTCAAGTGGAGAAGTGAATTAGGTGAAGTTGCGAAATCCAGAATTCTGAATGCCGGGTTAGTTATTGGGATTTTTTGCTACAATGAATGAATCTTCTGAGGAAGGCCTATTCAAGAGTGATATGAGCATGCTTTTATGATCATTCCAATCTTTTGTTATGATTAATCTATGATCGCAACAAGTTGATTAAAAATACTTACGCTGGGATTACCCTGAAGGAGACTTTTCATAGATAATCTGAAAGTGATCGTGAGCAAGTTGGCAGTCTACCAGTGCTTGAACTTTTTCACTTTGGAGGTATTCTTTTCATTAGCATTAGTGGATCATTAATATTCCTCTCAGAACAATGGATTGTTGTTCGCTGCGGAATTGGAAGATTGCTTGGCTTGACCGCAAATGTGATTACAACCGGTTTTATTCGAATATAGGCATATTTATTTATATTGGTTGGCCCAATCATGCTCTACTGGAGAGTTTGGGTCATTTACTTGGTGTTTATCCATGAGCAATCAGATCTACTCTGTATTTCACTCTAAAAGTATGACACTCAGCAATATACCACCAACCTTCTAGTTATTAGGTATTCCTTCCTGATTCTTGGTCTAAATCATGTGTAATTCTCTTTTTTACTCGTACCTATAATTTATATATTTCCTTCGTATTGATACCTCTCCTCCTGGTTCTCATAAAAATAATACCATTGGGATGCCCTCCCCGACAATCCTGAGTAAATGATACTGGATTTTAACAATCTCACCCGTCAGTTCCACTATTTGCTTCTTACTCTCATAATCAACCACAATGACTTTCGAGATTGCCCTTTCTAGGAATCCCTCATATTCCATGCCTTCAAAAAGGTGACAACCGGGGACGACTTGTGGACCTCCGTCATCATCTATGCAGGTCTCTTTCAATCCCGGTTTGATGAATGTCGTCTCTCTATCAAGTGTGCTCCACAACGGGCCGATGTCATCAAATTCTGAATCTAGGGTATCCGGCAACCTCCAGTAAAGACCTTTTTCACCGTATAACTCCTCAGTCACATCCCTCACCTTGCCATCCACCATATCAAAAGTGTGGAATTGACCGTCTTGCAATATTTCACCAACATCGCTAAGATTCCACCATTGATCATCATTCCACCCTTGCTTGTTGTAGTGGCCCAAATCCAGTATCTCGCCCCCAAATTTCGCCTTATACCTCATCTTTTCACAATCCGGAATATAGTACCCCAGATAGTACCAGTGTCTACCAAACAGTTCTGCCATGCAGATCTCTCGAAGAGCACTTACAGTGCCAAGACCCAAGTGTGAATAATCGGGGTCATAGATGAAGTAGACTGAGGAAACGCCATGCTCCAACACGTCTAAAACTGCCATTGCAATTAATTTCTTTTCTCCTGAATCTAACCTATGATAGTAGCATTCGTGTAGAGCACCTCTAAACCCCTTAATCGCTTTGCCAGGGGTTTTACGCGACCACTCGCTGTTCATCGCCTCCCAGTTTGAGGAACCCTCGTGAGCAAATGCGTCTGTGCAGAGAAACCTCATGAAGGAGTTGGGGGTCAATTCTTCCCCCTTGTCCTTGTGTATGGCAATCTGATACTTCTTGAAAAGGTCATACTTCTCCTCTGAAAACTCCGGTGGAGTGAGAAGGGTTTGAAAAGTGGTCGATTCATTGGCTTGACTCGATTCTATTGATTCACATGTGATGAACTTGTCCAACAACCCTAAATTTCCCTCATTATACGAGCGCATAAACTTGTAAAACCTGTTGAGAGAATGTCTCTGTTCTTTCTTATAATAACCGTCCATCAACAGATCCAATGATGTTCGAATTGTGTAGTGTCGACAACACGACCGTAACATATCATTTCGGTAAATATATCTCCCCGAGCGCCTCCATCCTCGATCCATCAACTTCTGATATGAATCCGTCGTCATCCATCCTACTTGGAAGCCAAAAGAGGATGATGGACACCGCTTACCATCGTGTGGCCTTAAATGGTCCAAGGCAAAGGTATGTAAATCCGACTTTCCAGAAAATGGTTCTTCAATTCCCCCGCAGTAACCGCAGTGGGGACTCTGAATGTAATTGATGCCTTCCAGTACGAGAATCGACATATCAATGATCTCTGAGAGAAGGCTGTGTTACGTAAGAGTGTTACGTAAATTGAAATTTGAGGTTCCACATACTTTCTCTTGTTAAGTGACTGTTTCTGCAAGATGGGTGTTGCATTGGAGTTGAAAGATGCACAGTTGAGACGCGTTGGTGTGTTGTCTGCAATTTTGGGAACAGATTTTACGGAAAACATGCCATTTGAGATGGAAAATGTTGAACCAATAACATACTATGAGTCGTCACTGGATACCCAATTGGACAGTCTAAACGTAGACGCAAAGAGAAAGGAATTGGATATGTTTTTGGTTGACGTTGACAACTCGAGGAAAGAATTGGAGACAATCAGAAACAGATTTGACGAGGTTTTGGTCAAGTTGGATCAAACCGTTGAAGACATGGATTCGATGCGCAGCGGACTCGGTGAGTCGAACCAGGTGTTGCAGGAGATGAAGCAAATGGAGGAGGCTTTGACCCCAGAATTGATTGGGATACTTATTCCCTCAGAAACCATCCAAGTTTTAATCAACAGGGAGATTGATTTAGAGTGGATTGTCCAGTTGAAGGAGCTGGAAAACAGGACGTGTGAATTAGAAAAGTTAAAGGCGCAAGGATGTTCGATAGATAGACAACTTTTAAAGAACTTAAGTGATGTGGTGCTCAATGTGGAGAACAAATGCATTGATAAAATCAGAACGTTCATGATGGGACAAATCAGATCATTAAGACAGGTGGGGTCTCAGGCGAAATTAGTTCAGCGAGAATTGCTACCTCTCTCTGCTATGATGACACTTTTGGTCAAAAGAACGCCTTCACTGGCGTCAGAATTCAAGATGGCTTATATCTATACAATAAGATGGAATCATTATTACCATATAATCAAATTTGCCAATGGGTTAGAGAATTCCAAGAGCGTCGAGGTATTTGATTCCCCGGTCAATTTCGATTCTGGGGCAATGAATGAATATTTGATTAACGTTCCGGGCAGGCTGGATCAGTGGAATTCAAAGGTGTCAGCTGTAGGAGAAAAATACTATTTTGATCAATTGATCCATCTCTTGAATGAGATGATCTGTGAAACTTATCTCAATGAGACGCTTTTTCTTGTTGGATTCTTTGATCTGACGGATGATGAATTGAGCCAGGTCTTGAAATTGATTTTCAGCCCCATCTTCAAAATCGGTTCGGGATTCACCTCGTGGTTGTTGAATTTGGACCTTCATTGCTGGGATTATATTGGCTTTGTTTTAGCAATCAGAAGATTTCAAAAAATGGAGATGGAGTGTCAGAATAATAGATTACCCGATGGGGTAATCCAATACATCAATAACCAATTGTTGGACATTTGGCCGAAGTTCCAAAAAGTGGTGGACACCCTGTGCGCCAACATGAATATGAGCTTTACCTCTTCTACATTGATAAGGGAGGTCATAACATCAAAGACTTTGTTGATCCCCTTGAAATTCACACAGTTGGTCTCCACAATTCTTTCGCAGCTGATCCAGCTTTCTGAAAATCTAATTTTGGAGATTGAAACAACTGAACCTTTGATTAATTCGATCCAGAGGATCAGCGTTAATTTTGAAAGGGCCATTGGCCAATTATCCAAAAGCTTAAGTGAGGAAAAGCAAAGGTTGTTCTTATTTGTCAATTATCAGCTTGTTTTTAATGTCTTGGATAGTGAAATGAGAAGAGAGGAAGAGGAAGGTGGTCAAAGGAGGATAGGCAGGGACATTTTGGAACATTATAAGGAGATGCGCGGCAGCCTTCAAGATAATTGATCGGGTGACTGCTACGATCAAGGAATGGGCATCGTGTTATTTTTGATCTAGTTCGATTAAACTAGGCTCGCTCATAGTTACGTTACTGGACGGGGTGCATAGATTTGACTTCAGTCGTGTTTGTATGTGGATTGTGCATGGTTAGGAGATTGTCTCGCTTAATAATCAATTGATTGTGGATATTACAAGTGTAAATTAGCTTAGATTTGTAACTTATTAAGAATATTAACTTGATCCACGGGTATTCAAGTTAAGTGAAATTCCCTAGCGATTCAAGGTGTTATCCCAATAATTTAAATTGAACGTAATCAATAGCTTGTGCTACCATTTGAAAGAGGGGTAACGCTCAATATCCTGGCGTTGGCACTGGAGAAACCACAGGTGAAACGTACGCATCTAATTCATTGTGAGCGTGTGACTGATCACATAATTATCTACTTTCTTCAGATTAGGTAACATTATGTGGAATCTCTTGTGCTTGCTGTGGGAACACCAAGATGGTTCGGCTTGAAGCTTTACTCTCTGAAATGTCCCTTGAAACTGACATGAATTTATGAAATTCACTCATGTCTAACAACGATCCCTCTCCACCGATTAAACGTCCCTCGACAGAGGTAAACCACCTCTATTTTAACTCATATTCTTAACTCATATACATGTCAATGTCTCTTAAATAACGTCCGAACTGATGATTATTCATATATAACACGTCAGAATGACTTGAAATCACATCAGCTAATCTTTCTCGTTGATGGCTGTGCTCTTAACCACTCCATTCTCACCAACAATCTCCCTCTTCTCAACCCTTGACCTCGTGCCATCTTTAAAGGTCTTTGTTTCCACTGTGACCCTCTCAAAATCACCGCCATCGATCGATTTCATTGATGTTTCCAACTGTCTAGAGACCACACCATCATCCCTGGACAAAATATTCGACCATTTGTTCATCTCTTCCTGTCTCCACTGTTCCCTTTCACTCTTCAATCTCCTCTTCATCTGAGCTTGCCATGTGAGTAAATCCTGGACAGTGGAAAACCAGAGCCCTTGTGTGTGATTGTCATCACCCTCCACGTCTTCCTTACTTCTCAAATGGGCCCATTCGGCAGGAATCTCGGATCTAGGAAAGAGACAGTGCCACAATCCCCGTTGGTCCCACACCGCAAGCCCCTTCTTCTGTTGACACTCTTCAAACACCTCTGGTGGAGGTAGGGTGTCGGTTACAAGCTCGTTAGGCGCTCTTCTAACCGGTTGGTCTGTAATGGCGCTCAATGCTCCAGTTACTCTCCCGAGTATCTCGTTGGCACCAAAGAGAGACCTCACTCCGTCAATGGTGAGGTCATTTGCCTTGGAAATCGTGGAATAAAGGGGATTGGAGTTGATGCGCACGTCTCCATTGTCGTTAGCGCTACCGTCACTGCCTGCGTTCTTGCTGGGATTAAACACACCCATTCTGTGGTCCTACTGTGGTGGCAAAGGGAAGATTCTGGAATGATTACGTCAGCGGGCGCTTATCACGTCACGTCACACGATAAACGAGTATAAAAGGCACGCCATCGCCCACACATGTTTGCCCCACAGGGTATCCTCCTTCTTCATAAGAAATTACAGTTACAATGGCACACACACAGAAATACAACAAGACGACCGAAGATCCAAAGTACTTCTCGAAGCACGGGTTTGCGGGGGTGGACCCACGCAGTTCCAAGAAGGGCGGGTTTGGTAAGGGCAATTGGGGGAGACCCGGAGAGGAGCTGAATGATCTTGTGAACAGCGGGGCTGTTGATCCATCGCTTGTGAAGCGGAGGGGCTCCAACTCTCTTTCAAACGAGGAGCGGTTTGATCTCGTGCAAAGAGAAAGTGAAAGCTTGTGAATGATGGGCATGGGTGGTTGATTATATATTGGGAATAGGTTTAGGTAGGTAGGTTATATATTTATTAAAAGACTTAAAGTCAAACAAGGTTTAGGTAGGTGGGTTATATATTTATTAAAAGACTTAAAGTCAAACAAACGAACGAATTGAGTTTGTAAGCAAATGATTGTACATGTCTCAACTTCAACTAAAAGACTGGCAACTAGGCAAATTGCAGATGTGTTTGCCAACAAATACACCTATGTAGCTTGAATTCAGACAAATAAACAAAAGACCAATGCAAATGAACGAATGGAAATAAACGAATGGGTAGGCTGGTGACGATGCTGGATTACGGTCAGGTGCTGGCCTGGGGAACAAGATTAGATTCTGTGGAGAGTTATTTATGATATCTCAGTTATGAGTATCCTTCCTTCAGTTGCATCCTCTCCTGCTACGGGTAAATATTGGGCGTTAGTGAAACGGCTTTGCTTTGAAGACTTAAGCAGATGATAAAAAACCTGTTCAAGATCATGTAGATAGTTATGGGTATGGTTTTCTTATACAGTGAATTGGTTCCTAAGGTCTATAAATTGTTTTTTTATACGATGAATAATGGTGTGATATCCTTTCCAAACTATGGCAGTAGGCCACAGTTTTGTGTAGAAAGAAATACTTGGAGAGTCTGGCAAACTAAAAGTCCAACATTTGGTTTACTCTGTGATTTAAATCAATCAAAACTGGTGGAAGTGCTCTTTACATTGTATGTGTGACAGATATCTAACCTAGTTGAAAATCCCTTTCAAAGTGTCGGCTTTTCGGTCTACAATAATATATGAATAGCTCAATATGCTTCTCATTCGGAACATGATCAATCCATCCTCTGTCAAAGTGTAAAAGTTTATAAATCATTATCGTATATCCATCCACCAACAAATTGGCCAAAATAACTAGAACTCTAGATTTTCGCCATCCTGCTCCGTCTCCACAGGAATGGTCCATTGTTCCACTTGGAAGTTACGCTTACCGTTTTTGAACGAGAACTCCATTTCCCTCACCTCCATCAGCCCCAGATCGCTCAGAATCGGTAACCTGTAGACGTTCAAGTAACCCTGGTGGATCTTGGCTGGTTCTCTCTTATAGGTTCTTTCTAAAAGCTGGTTCAACTCCTGTGGGAAGGGTTTCAACTCAATCACTCCGTCAAAGAGATCCTCCAAACTTTGCACCATTCGTGTGTCTCTGGAATAGAGCATCACATTCAACGTCGTCAAAAAGACAACATTCTCGCCATGGCTCTTAACAAGTCTTCTCAAACCAAAGATAAACCTGAAAACTTGGCTCTCCTCAAGCATGTTCTCCGGATACACCATTGGGTTCAAAAAGTACGGCAATGCCACTCTGATGATCCTATCTGGGAATTTAGAAATTATCCGCTCCAGTTCTTTGAGTATTTTGGTGTAACCCATATCCAATGGCACGTGGGTCAGGTCTCCAGGAGTCGGTAAAGGTCGCAGACTAGCGGTGATGTCAAACTGATGGTTGAACATCGAGTTTGTATTTGACCCATCGTTGTTAGGGCCGCTGGTGTGTTCCCTCTTTTGTAGGCCGTATCTCCATGCAATCTTCATATCGCTCACGGCATTCACATTGCTCACCGAAAGCTTCCCCTCTTGATCCTTCACCAGCTGCTTCTTACGATCCTTGGAAGATCCCAAATAAAGCCCAGGCAACTCTTGACACCACTGTGGAGACATCCCAATCACTACAGCATGGGTCCACAGAGGCTGGTCCTCTAGTCTATTCTGAACAACTGATTCACTCAAATAGTTCTTCACCAATCGACTCGTAAAATCGGTTGTTCCGTCCTCTTCAGCAAGTAAAAGCGATCCAAGGGGCATTCCGTTATGCAACAAAACCCTATCCAAGTCTCCCGTACCGGTGGAAATACACATCTCGTTCGTAAACTGCAACGATGGCTTGACAATTGGTGGCAGCGGCTTTTTGGCCGTTTCCATGGGTTTCGCTTGTGTTTGCAAGCCCGTTTTTTGCAGAGGTGTCCTTCCAGCTGGTACTGTGGGTCTTCTCAAACCTCCCGGGGTCAAGATCTCTCCACGCTTTCTAAATGACATCGTATAAACTCAATTACAGGATAAAGACTGAAGCTGAAAATCTTTCCCTCCCTCTTTATATAGGGCTATTCTTGAAATGGATGACGATTCAGCCACATTGAACGAATACGGTGAAGATTCAAAGCCAAACACAGTCTTCTACACGCAGGGGGACTCTGCGTTAGAAGGAACGACGCTGGTAGAAGGCTCCGGCGGGGAGCTGAGACAACACGAAATAGCGCCATCGAACGATCCAATGATGGCACAAATCAACCAGTTGAAGTACAACCGCAATAGGACGATGTTAGATCGATCGATCTTTTCGGCAATTCAAATTATCGACCAGATGATTGATCAAAACGAATCTCAAGCTATCCATTACCCCCAAGAACTGTTACCTAAATTTAACGAGAAGTTGCTTTCCAAGACGTCTCAAAAGGCAATAACAAAGCTGAACCCAGATGAGACACATGGTGGGGGGTTTGAATTATTGACATTGGTGACTCCCTTCAGTTCCGAGGTGGATGAGGCCACATTGTCAAAACTGCTTAATGAGAAGTTCTCTGAAGTTGTCCACCATTTAAACTCCTTAAAGGACAGAATCGAAGAGAAAACATCGAAGGTGTTGGTCACAGGTGATCTTAATTCGGGTAAATCGAGTTTCTGTAACTCCATCTTGCGGAGAAACGTGCTACCAACAGATCAACAGCCTTGCACACAAGTGTTTTGTGAATTAATCAGTGATGAACAAAATGGAGGAGTGGAGGAGGTCCATGCCATACCCATCGGATTTCTATACAATTCTAAAGATGACACAACTTTCAAAAAATACCCATTGGAATCGTTGGAGGATTTGGTTTATGAAAATGATAGATATTCTCTATTGAAAGTGTACGTCAAGGACAATAGACCTCCAGAGAGAAGTCTATTGAAGAACGGGATTCTGGATATCATATTGATTGATGCTCCAGGTTTAAATTTGGACTCCTTCCAAACAATGCAATTGTTTTCCACTCAGGAGGAGATTGATTTGGTGGTTTTTGTGATCAATGCAGAAAATCACTTCACCCTATCAAGCAGGGAATTTATTAATGATGTCAATAAGGACAAAAAGTTCAGTTTTATTGTGGTAAACAAATTCGACGGTATAAAGAATAAGGAAAAATGTAAGGAAAGAATCCTACAACAAATCGGCGACCTAATCCCGGAGACACACAAAGATTCTCACAACTTTGTCCATTTCATCTCATCAACAAATTTGTTACCAGGAGGTGGTGATAACCCAGGCGGCTCCGATGGTGGTGATGGGCCAGATAGTGGGGATGATAATAATCCAGAAACATTCTCGGATCCCGATTTTGACCATTTGGAGGCCTCGCTGAGAAACTTTATCTTGGACAAAAGATCAATCTCAAAATTACTTCCTGCCAAGAATTACCTTGGTAAGGTTTACCGAGATTTGATTCAATTGATTGAATTGAATCAGGACCATTATGCCACCAGCAGGGCTCAATATGAGGAAGAATTGGAGGCGATGAAACCAAAATATGAAGAGGCGGTTAAAACATCAATCAAAGTTAACGAAAAAATAATGAAGCTGATCGACGACTGTACAAATGACGTTTATGAAATAACAAGATCCAACATCTTGACCAAATTGACCGAATTTGAGAAGGATTCAAAGAGTGTCCATGGAGTGACGATTTTCAACATCGATCAGTTTATTCAAAATACAAAGTGCATCATAATAAATGGGATATTGGAAAGTATAACGAAATCAGAGGATTACGCAAGAGTTCAAACCTGTGAAAAAATCGATAAAATTAGGGATTTGGGAGAACCTTTCCTTGACACCAAGGTTGCGAAAAAATTCAAACCTGAGATCATGTATTCTCATAAGAAGGATCATCAATTGAAGACGAAGATCAACGTCCAATTTGAATTGATTGATCTTTTTGATTTCGATTCCTTCAAGAACATTTTCAATAATGTTCAGACAATCTTCACCTTCAGTGGGAACTTCGGGTTCCACAACTTTTCATCGGCTCTGAAGGGCTCATTGACTTCAGTGGTAATTCTTTGGTCACCCAAGATTCTAACATTGGTTTCTGGCGTTGGTGTTCTAATAAAATTGCCCTCCGTTGTCCATTATACCGCTCTTGCGGTTGTGATCGGTTACCCAATCTATTACATCGTTAAGGAATCTCCCAAGACTGTTCACAAAAATATCATCAGGAGAATCCATTCCAGTTTGGATGAGGATGATTACATTCATAAGAACAGTTTGAGAATATCAAAGGAGGTGCGCAAAGTTTTAAATTACCCAGCAAAGGATGTGTCAGTGGGTATTGGATCGATCATAGACAGAGAATCCAAATTGAAGACTCAACTGGTTCAGAAAGTGGAGTTAATTAAGGCCAATTTGTCCATTTTCACCAAGTTACAGGAAAGATTGAAAACCCAATTGGAAATGGTCTCTCAATTTGAGATTGATTGATGAGCAAAAGTCTGCTCAGTAAGCAATTACTAAGATTTTAGTCAGTGTTACGTAAGATGTGTATATAAAAACTGAGAATCTCCCTTCCCACCGTCCCTCCTACCTCTCCCTCTTCTTCTTTATCAAGATCAATGAATATCCAAAAGCCCACGTTTAACACACAAAAGTTTGCCAATGAATCAGGGGAGTTCAAGAGGAAGGAGTCTTCTTTCAGGAACACGATTTCCAAGAATGGGCCATTTCTTCCGGAAAAAGGACGTTACCATCTCTATGTTTCGTATGCCTGTCCATGGGCCCACAGAACACTCATCACACGGGTGATGAAGGGATTGACGGGAGTTATCTCTTTTTCCGTTGTCCATTGGCATATGGATCAGGACGGGTGGAGATTTGCGGCGGAAGGAGATAAGCCCGACGGGGTTGATGAGGATCCATTGTATGGATTCAAGAGATTATCGGAATTGTACTTCAAGGCGGAGCCTAACTACGGCGGTAGGTTCACGGTTCCTGTTTTGTGGGATAAGAAATTGGGGACAATTGTGAACAACGAATCGAGCGAAATCATCAGGATCATGAACACGGCTTTCAATGACATGTTACCCAAGGAATACGCCGATGTGGACATTTATCCTTCAAAATTGCAGAAGGAGATTGAGGGTTTACATGAATGGATTTACCCAACAATCAACAATGGTGTTTACAAGGCCGGATTTGCAACAAAACAGGAACCCTACGAGAGGGAAGTTCAAACGGTCTTTGCCAGTTTGGACAGATTGGAGGGGATTTTGAAAGACTTGCATTCGAAGGGTGAGACGTATTTGAGTGGAAACACATTGACTGAAGCTGATATCAGATTGTACACAACGTTGGTGAGATTTGATCCGGTGTATCACCAACATTTCAAGTGCAATATCAGAATGATCAGGCACGATTACCCTCATATCCACCAGTATTTGCGCAACTTGTATTGGAATCACGATGCCTTCAAATCCACCACAAACTTTGAACATATCAAATTCCACTACACCAAAAGCCATCCTGCTATTAATCCCAATGGTATCACTCCTCTAGGTCCTGTTCCAAACATCATGCCTTTCTGAATTTCTTGAGTTTTGTTTTGTTTTGTTTTGGTTTTATATGCTTTCGTAATGCTGAGTAATTTTCGAACTTTTCGACACCCAGTTTGCTTGATGTTCAGATCTGCAATCATCCCCACCTTAAGGCTTCCAAGCTGTAGATGGCAATCCTCGATAACTCCCAACTTACTTCATTTGAAGGTTGGACACATTGAAGAAGTGAAGGCCCATCCTGATGCCTCGAAACTATACGTCTCCCAAATAAACGTTGGATTGGAGTCTCCATTGCAAGTGTGTTCCGGTTTAGTTGGGTTAGTTCCAATGGAGAGTCTATTAAACTCCAAGGTTGTTGTTGTGTGTAATTTAAAGCCAAGTAAAATGAGGGGGGTATTATCCCAAGGTATGCTGCTGTGTTCGGAAAAGATTGAGGGTGATGAAGGTGAGGGTAAAAAGTGGTCTGTTGCCACGATAAATCCTCCATTGGATGTCAATGTTGGCGAGGAGCTTCATTTCCAAGCTTGTGACGATATCATACACAAGAGAAGAGTCAAGGGCAAACAGTGGGATTCAATAGTTACCGGATTGAAGGCCAATGAGGAGGGTAAGGTTGTTTGGGTTGATGAAGATAGCGTGGAGCATCTTCTTCTTGGTGGATCAGATAATGTCTGTACCGTGAAAAAAGACTTTGAAGGTTGTTCAGTTCGTTGAGAGCAGATAGAGAAATTCAAACTTGAAGGAACCCAGAGCGAAGTCGAGTCATTAGGAGACTTTTCTATGATCACCGCTCACCATCCATCATTTTTACAGCTCACTATCCATTGTTTGCACAGCTCACCGTTTCGTGAGAAAAAAATAAGAGCTTTATGCTGAGCAAATTTCCGTGTTCAAATTTGATGAGGCCTATGTATATAGCATTTAATCGATTCATTGTGGGGTACCTTTCATCGTTCTTGCAGCTCACTCTCCATCGTCCTGTGAGCAAAGGAGTGAAAGACTATGCTGAGCAAATTTCCCAATCCGGAAATTTCCTCATCAAAATGAAATTTTTAAAAAAAGTGAAAAATTTTATACCTTTTTGATCCAAATTTGCACCTTTTCAATGGCATTACAGATTTCACCAAAGGATACCGATGTTCTTCTTAAGCAGAAGAACGTATTAAGCTCAGAAGTTGTGAGCAAGTACAATTTTGCAGGTGAAGTTGCTCAAACTTGTCTTCAATACATCATTTCTTTAATCAATGATTCGTACCATTTAGGCCAACATGAACCATATACCGCTGCTGAGTTGTGTTTATTGGGGGATTCTTTCATGAAGAGTCTGATCAATAAGAACTTCAAGAAATACGGTGAAAGAGGGGTCGCTCAACCTGTGACAATCGATGTCAATGATATAGTCATGGGGTATTCACCAGAATTAGATGATGAAACTAACCTGAGCTTCCAACCGGGTGATTTGGTGACTGTGAATTTGGGGTGTCATATCGATGGTTACACAGCCAATGTTTCCCACACAATTGTGATCTATCCACCGTTTGTGAACGGTGTGCCGCCTGCACCATTATTGGGTGTTCAAGCCGATGCGATTTGCGCGTCATATTTGGCAACCGAATCGATTGTTGCTCTCTTGGGATGTGCTCTTTCTCCTGATAAGATTCCTCAAAGCATCTCGCAGGGCCAGCAAAAGGTGAGCGGTACAATGATCAGAAACGTTGTTAACTCAATTGCCGAAGCATTCAACTGTGTTGTTGTCCCAACCTCCAAGGTGAGAAGAATAAGGAGGTTTTTGGCGGGTCAAGCCGAGGGTGTTGTTGCGGAAAGAGATTTCAAGGGTGTGGTTTGGTCGGAAGCAGATCAGGAAAAGTCATTATTGAATAGAGGTCAAGAATCCACTTCAAAGGAGGTGGCAATTGTTGACACAGAAAAGGGTCGTACCAACGTGGATAATTCCATGCCAACAGATGACTTTGTGGTCAAGACCGGCGAGGTTTACACAATTGATATTAAGATGTGTCCATTGAATATGGAAGAGGTGGGTATTGTGACATTGGAATCGCTAGATGCCTACTCCGGTAAGAATCTGAAGGAGGACTTCAATCCAAAGCATTCCGTCTTTATCAGAGATGTGTCGGTGGTTGAGCAATTGAGATTGAAATCCGCGAGAAGGGTGATGAGCATCGTTGAGAAGAACCAATCCGTTTACCCATTCAAGGCAACATATCTTTCGGAACACTTCCCATTAGATGTTACTGGAGACATTGCAACCCAATTGGGCCAAATCAAGAAGGACATGGCTGCTGATAGATTGGGTATTCAGGAAGCTGTCAACAAGCATCTTTTCAAGACCAAGCCAATCTTAGCTGCAAGATTCCTCCCATTGAAGACCGTCCTCCAGGTGAAATCATCAACGGGTCAGCAAGGTTATGATGCCGAAACACCAACCCTTCCAGGTATGGAAATCCCATTACCCCAATTGAACATCTCCTCCTTGAAGCTGAAGACCATGTTATCCGGTGCCCTGAAGATGCCTGTCTCGAGAGAAAACACCACCGTTGTTCTTGACAATGTCAAAAACAGGCTCATCAGATTAACCGGTGGTTTGGAAACTGCAAAGGTTTCTTGGGTCCACTCTGACTTCCAGTTGGGTGGCCCCCTTGGTGAAGCTGTCAACACCTTATCCCAATTGGTCCAGGATCCTCGTTTTGGTATCACCGTCGATACATGTAAGGTCCTTGCACAGAACGACTCCATGGACATCTAGGCTCTTTGTAAGCGTTAGCGGTTTAATTTTTTAGAAAGTATTTCAAAGTCTCCTGCTGAGCCCATGAGCATTGCCCGATTTGGAGAATGACAGCAATTTGAATTTGGGGGGGGGGATAAAAAATGGAAACCGCCACCGACGACATCAACATCTTTGAACTAAGACCCAAATTTGAAATGTACGTATTTAACTTAGAGCGCAAGGTGTTGGTATCGATTTAATGGTATTGAGGGGTTGGCCACTAGTTAATGGCTTTTTGCACGTGGCCGGATCCCGGGTGGACAAGAGGAGGTGGATCATAAATAGATCTGGGATCAGTCAAGACAAGGGATGTAATTGAGATGGAATTCACATCCACTGGTGGAATATTGTAGAGTGTCGTTGGCACGTTGTCTCTAGCTAATGCCACTAGGGGGTAATAAAGGTATTGATGCGAAGCGATGGGGGCTTGATCGACGGCAATTAAATTGAGATCGCAACCCCAGTAAGGTTGGAATGACCGATTCCAGCACTCAACAATGTGCTGATCAGGGAAATCCCGGAAGCAGGGGGTTGGTTGTCCTGGAATTGGCCTTGACAACAACTGGTTATTGGGCATCGGGCCCCCTTGTGGCATGCGCTTACGTAATGTTTATGTTGAGGTCGCGCATAATGTGAGTGCGGGCTGCGTAACCATTACGTAAGTGGAAGGATCAAACGATACAAGACCTGAAGCGGAAATTTTGATTTTATCCTTGTGGAATCGTTACTAACATAATTTAGAATGTCCGTTTCACGTGAAGATTCTGTTTACTTGGCCAAATTAGCCGAACAAGCCGAAAGATATGAGGAAATGGTGGAAAACATGAAGGCAGTCGCCTCATCCGGTCAAGAATTGTCCGTCGAAGAAAGAAACCTCTTATCAGTGGCATACAAGAACGTCATCGGTGCCAGAAGAGCCTCCTGGAGAATTGTCTCCTCAATCGAACAAAAGGAGGAACAAAAGGGTAACGAAACTCAAGCTAAACTCATAAGGGATTACAGATCCAAGATCGAATTGGAATTGTCCAACATCTGTGATGATATCTTGAATGTTTTGAACCAACATTTGATCCCAACCGCTCAATCCGGTGAATCCAAGGTGTTTTACTATAAGATGAAGGGTGATTATCATAGATATTTGGCCGAATTTGCCGTTGCTGAAAAGAGAAAGGATGCTGCAGATGCCTCCTTGCAAGCTTATCAGGCCGCCTCCGAAGTTGCTGTTACTGAATTACCTCCAACTCACCCAATTAGATTAGGTTTGGCCTTGAACTTCTCCGTCTTTTACTACGAAATCTTGAACTCACCTGATAAGGCATGTCATTTGGCTAAGCAAGCTTTTGATGACGCCATTGCCGAATTGGATACCTTGTCAGAAGAATCTTATAAGGATTCCACCCTCATTATGCAACTCCTTAGAGATAACTTGACTTTGTGGACAAGTGATATGTCTGAAGTCAGCCAAGAGGAGACCCAAGCCGGTCAAGCTGGTGAAAAGCAAAACGAGTAAAAAGGTCCAAGGTGTTCAATAGGAAAATTTAATTAATGGGTAGAGTAATTTATTCATAATTATAATTATTTTTGGTTTAAGTTAAGTTTAGTTTTGTTTTTCAAAATTAGTAGATAAAATTTCCTCAACCTTAGTCTTATTTAATTTAATCTATTCATGGATACCATTGATTTTGAATCGACTTCTAAGCCCTCCCCATTGATGACCCACGTCTTTCGTATCATTAACATGGCTGTCGGTTTGTTAATGTTCCTTTGTGGGTTCACAGAGTTAATAACTGGTTGGGGTTATTTCTTTCAAGGTATTTATGTCATGTTAATTTCCTCATTGATCATCTACTTGGAGTTCCAAATCCCCCCAAAGTTGTTCACGTATTGCTCTTCCTTCTTTTCATTCTTAGGTAGAGGGTCAATTTATTTGATGTTAGCAATTTTGAACTTTCATGGTAGTTTATTGAGGATAGTCTTGGGGTTATTGGTGTTTGTGGTTGGATGGGTTTTCATCGGATTACAATTCACTTCAGTGGTCCCACCAACAAACATGCAAGGGGAATTGGGATTAGCTGATGATATTTTAGAAGATGTGATTTAAATTACAACAATTTTAAAGCCTATATATTATAAAAAATAGCGTAGGCGATTTAATATGGCTAGGTGAGCTTGATCTTATCAGTATATTTTACAATTGGAATTACCAGCCTATTTGTGAAGCTTGTTTGATTTAGTAAAAAAAACGAGTTGTTAAAAATTACGACCAGGGTGAGGATTGAACTCACGATCTTGCGATTAACAGTCGCACGCCTTAACCAGCTTGGCCACCCAGTCTGAGGTGTAATTATTACCGTTCGGCTGCAGGTTGATACAAAAAGGTTGTTCTTTTAATACACAATATACTGGCAATGGGATCCTCAATCTCTTATAGCAGTCCATCGGTTATCTGAAACCTAATTGAAACCGGCTAATCGGTTTCAGCCCAACTTCCAATGGTTTCGGCATAATCCCTTGTTTCATCTTGGTATTAGCTGGTGTCTCGAGGAGTCCCGTGTTCTCTACTCAATGGTTCCTCAAACAAGATCCAACATGTGAAAGTGATTGTTACACTTCGATTTATATTAAGGAAGCGTTAATTTAAGTTCCACTTATACCTATTTGGTATTGAAGAAGCAACGTTAACGTAGTGGATTCCTCGTTAACCCCGTACAACACACTCGTACGAGTGGAAACTCAACAAATGATAAGATACATGAGTTAGAAATTACTTATCATCATACAAACGGGCTGATATTATCGAAAAGTATTGACAAATGGTTTTATGACCAACATCAAGTTGTAAAGG